>CM060954.1:26063036-26663036 GCA_030765055.1 Mantis religiosa
GGAAAGAACGGGGTTCTGCAATGGTAATTTAATTTTGGTTAAAATAATTTCATATCATACACAGCTTCCAATCGCTCTATTTATGTTTCGTCACTTCCTGTAGCCAGGTTACTAATTTACTCTTGGATTAAACAAGTAAGAAGTGAGTACAGCGCTGATCAGTGAAGGTTAATACGCTTCGACGCTCTGCTGCTTTTGTTAGGCTTTTGTATAAATATTTTGAGTTACAGAAGTAAAAAATATACTTTACTGGATAAAGAAGGGCTTCAAACTGCTACACATGGATATTTTACACTCTATTTGGTACAATATATTGTAATCGTCAGTGTTTTCTATGACATCGCACCACATCTATAAACCAGCCCACTTGCATTTTGTAAATTCATAAACAATAACATATACTCTCTGGGCAGTACAGTAGGAGGAGCTTAAATCTAATGTAACTTGGAACTCTCACTTTCGTGTTGTTAAGTGACATGTTAAACTTAGTTTGCGAACATCGAACGATGAAAAATTAGCTGGAGTTGACGTGTTACCTGATATCAATCAGCTCTCCATCATTGTTGCTAATCGGCTTCATGAGTCCACCCCTTAAAAAAAAATTCCCGCCTCCCACGCCATCGTTTGTAATTTTACAGTATACGTGTAGGGAAGTTGACGTGCGAGGGGGAAAAAGAGAGCTATGTGTCAAAAACTGATAGCGTTCATGAAAAGAATGAAAGATAAAAGAAAACTACCATCGTTTGTATTAGTCTTTTTTCCCTCCTGTTGACGTTTCATGCATCAATCAACATTTCGTTCCCCAAGGTTCAATGTCGGGTCACAGGTTTGTTTGCTATGTAGCTCAAAATAAACTTAACCTATAAACACAATTTGGACTTAATTTATTATTCTAGGTTTGTAATGCGTAATTTTAGAAGAAGAGCAATCGAGTTTTTGAATAGTGATAATGTTTTCATTATAAATATAATTTTAGAAAAAAGATGAGAAGTCAACTTAGAAACTCACAGAGTATTTGTGGACTTCGAAAAGTATTTTATTCCAGAAATGGAAATAGACTATACAATACAAAAGGTGATATCCCCTCATATAGGAATTATTAATAGCTTAGATATTGTCAACCCGAAAGTCCGAACTCCCTATAGAACCGGCCGGGAGCAGCAGCAGGAGACGGAGGCGTTCGGCCACGCCCACTCATTTGTCTTATAGCGGTAACGAGGGGTGGCTAGAAAAACATCACCGTGCCGTCTCTTTCCGTTCCACCTGAGTTCTGGAACTTACGGGATATTTCATCCATTCCGGAACCTTCTAGATTGGCCAGTTGGTGCTATATAAGCAACGCGTTGGGCTGGAGGAGAGTCAGTTCTTGGTGAGCAGCTGTGAGGAGCGCCCAGCGAGGGGACGGACTGCGTACGTGCGTCGGAGGAGTGTACGTAATTGCGAGTGCAAGTGGAACTATAACGGACGAACTGGTGAATTGTAATTGTGTGCATTACGTAATTCTGTGTAATCGGCAAGTGTTCAACTGTAATTCGGTGGAAATAAAGAACATTTTTGAGTGGTGCAATCGGACGTTTAATTTCACGAACCCACAAAGTTACAATATAAACAAATATCATAAATACATTCAGGATAGAAACAGAAGCAATGAAAGTAAATCAAGGAGTAAGACAGATATGTAAACTTTTGCCCACACTATTTAATATATACTTGGAAATTTTGAAGAAAAAAAACCTGCAAAAAATGGATAAACGAATACAACTAAATATAAATTAAAAACTTAAATATAATATTTTAAGTGAGAATTGTCAAGTTGTCAAAAGAGAGTTATGTTTTATATAAAAATGAGTAGATGGCATGCTTAATTTTTAAGATTACTCACTCAGACTCGGTGGTGTTCTCCATTTCCTCCAAAAGCACTTTTCGGTCTTTGCTTCAGACCATCTTCAGTGGGTTCTGCTCCATCTACTGTTGGAGGACGTCTACTTGACTCTCCAAGAAAGTTAGGGCTCCTCACCTTGAAGATCTCCTGATTTTTAGTACCAACTTTTGGAACTGGAACATTAGGGCTGGACAAAGATGATTGTCACCTGTGGTATTAACAGGTTGGAGTTGCTTCGTCTCTGGATGTGAAGAAGTTAAACTGTTGGAAGTTTGTTGTGGCAAATATACCAATCTAGATTATCCAGGAAGCAGATGGAAGAGAAGGTATATCTGCTTCAACAGACAACTGGCATTCAGGATGTTGTTCCAGAAACTGAGATAGAAGAGGAAGTAAATTTGCCACAACAAACATCCAACGGTTTAACTTCTTCACATCTAGAGTCGAAGAAACTCCAAGCTGTTAATATCACAGGTGAGAACCAATCATCTGTGTCAAGTCCCAATCTTCCAGTTCTAAAAGTTGGCATTAAAAATCAGGAGATGTTCAATGGGAGGAGCCCTAACTTTCTTGGAGAGTTAAACGAACTTCTTCGGGCAGTAGCTGGAGCAGAATCCACTGAAGATGGTCTGAAGCAAAGACTGAAATGCGCTTTTGGAGGAAATGGTGAACACCGACCAATCTGAGTGAATAATCTTACAAATTAAGCATGCCAGTTACTCATATTTATATAACCTAAATGTAAACTCTATGCTGATGACGTAGCAATAATACAATAAAATGAAGAAAGCCTTTAACGATACATGTATACAACATATTTACTGGGAAAAGAATACAATCTAAATATATTCACAAAGAAAACGAAAATAATGCCACATCAATAAAAATAAAAATTAAACTTTGAAAACAAATGACTGTAACAGCTCTCGAATGTCAGCTATTTGGCCTATGATGTAAGCTTTGATTAAGAAAAAGACATAGAAAACAAAATAAACAAGTTTCAGCAGATATGTGGAATTATACCAAGAACATTGGAAAACAAAGCAAAGAAAAAAAAAAAACAAATTTAATACTTTACAATACGTTGGAAGTTCCAGTGCTCATGTATGGAAGTAAGTCCTGAATATTAAAAGAAAAGAGATAAAAGACAGGTAGCAAACATGAGATTCTTAAGAAGAGTTAAACAATGTACTTGACAAAATTTTATAAGAAATAAAACTATTCGAGAGGAACTAGGTATATACGAGGCATGTTTTCTAAGTCACTACCGTTTTGCGATTTCACCGCCGCAGCGCTACGGTCGGCGTTCCGCGCATGCGCGCTGGTTAACTACATCTCTTGTCTACGCACTGACGCCATTACAGTCTGATTCTCCATTGTATACACTGAGTGTTTCAGATGCATCTGACAATCGTGAGCACCGCCGATTGTGAAGTACGGGCTGTTATACGATTTCTTAGCGCTAAAGGCGTAAAACCGATCGATATTCATCGTGAGATCTGTGAAGTTTACGGACAAAACATTATGAGGGATGGAATGGTAAAGAAATGGGTGAGAGCATTTAAAGATTGCCGCACAAATGTGCATGATGAAGAACGGAGTGGGCGTCCTTCGGTCGTTACTGAAGATTTGGTGTAGAAAGTGGACGGGAAGGTGAGAGAAAACAGACGCTTTACAATTTCATCATTGTGCGACTAATTTTCCTCAATATTCTCGTAGTTTTTTTTGTATCGCATTGTGACCGAGAACTTGAAGTACCGGAAATTGTGTTCACGTTGGGTTCCGAAAATGTTGACGGATTTGCACAAAACCCAACGTTTAGGCTGTGCATTTACTTTCCTTGAGCGGTACCAGAATGAAGGTGAAGATTTTTAGACCAAATTGTTACTGGTGACGAAACATAGGTGGCCTACGTCACACCAGAATCGAAACAACAATCCATGGAATGGTGACATTCATCATCACCCACAAAAGTGAAGTTTAAGCAAACAATTTCTGCCCGGAAAATCATGTGTACAGTTTTTTGGGGACACGAAAGGAGTATTGCTAGTGGAGTAATGAAACAATCAATGCAGCGTCTTATTGTGAGACACTGAAAAATCTGCGCCGTGCAATCCAGAACAAAAGACGTGGCAAGATGATTAAGGGTATCGTTTTGCTGCATGACAATGCCCGTTCACACGGGGCTAATCGGACCAAAAATCTCATCAAAGCTTTTCAATGGGTCCCCCATACAGCCCTGATCTGGCGCCCAGCGACTACCATTTGTTCCTGCACTTGAAGAAACATCTGGGCAGTCAGCGTCTTCAAGACGATAGCGAAGTCAAAACAGTTGTGATACAGTGGTTAACACGTCAGACGGCAGAATTTTATTGAGGAGGGTATACAAAAACTAGTGCCACGTTATGACAAGTGCCTCAATATTCACGGAAATTATGTAGAAAAGTAGATTAAGGTACAGGCTTTCATGTAAAGATAAAATTATTGCGATATTTATGCACGTCTTTTTTTTTAAATTCCAAAACGGTGCTGATTTAAAAAAACATGCCTGGTATAAATTACAGGATGACAGCGTTTATGTTATGAAATAGCTACTAGACTTAAGATATGCTATAATTAACATGTTCAGCACTGAATCAAGCTGAAATATTTCTTTAACATTAAAAGTAATTATTGTTAGTAAAGAACTCTCATGTGGCATGCAGTATTTATTTATAGAAGGTGAAAGGCTGTTGGGAGGTTAGGTGGGTCAAACGTTCCACTAAGATTTTGGATCGCTTCTTGAGACCTTTCTTCTGTTTTGAGGACTATTACCATGTCTCGATTTACAAACGACCCTACTGGCTCTTTTTCCAAAGCGCCAGATTTTGAGAAGCGGGGAATTTTGTATCGTAATATGCACTGCTAAAGATGGAATTGAAATTTAACTTCGCACACATTTCGTTTGCTAAGAGAAATGAAAACAAATTACGTTTTTGAAAATGTAAAGCATTGCTACTACAAAGTGAATTGCTGCTTCACTATTTCCAACACAAGTTTAATTCAAATAAAATTCCCATGTCAATTGGATATTCTACAGTTATCAACATTTATTTTTCATACTCTTTTAAAATGGACACTTCCTATAGATTTTATTCCCTAGTGGTTCTATATTTTAATTTGTTCCTTAAAACATTCTCTTTGTTTGAAGTAGCCAAAGTTTTTAAATTAACTAAAAATAACTTCTACGTATTTAATTTCCAAAACCTTTGTTCAGAACTAATGTTTAGCAAAATGACATTTTTATTTTATTGTTTATGCTTTTCGTAGTTATAAAAGATGCATCAAAATACAACAATCATTTAATTAAATAAGAGAGGGGACAAAATAAGTTCTCTTAAATTGTTTATTATTTAGGTGCATAAGCTTGAAGGGCTAAAAAATATATTTTGGGAGAACAGGAAGAGAAGTGAACGGTGGTTTAAATCATATGCCCAGTATGCCAGAATTTGATTTAGATTGTGGTGTATTTGCCATCTTTTAATAAACAATTTTCGTTGAGAATATTTTCTCTGTTTGAAATCAGAGCCTGGAGTGCAAAAGGACAATTATAAGGGGTTCAACCATAAATATGGATATTATGATAAACAACGTGGAAATACATAATGTAACTCATTCTTTCTGCAAGTTTAAAAGGCCCAATGGTTAATATAGCACTTCCTAATGTTCTTAAAGAAAAATTTGATAATTTTGCTGCTTTTAAAAATGCTGTTAGAGAGTACCTTTGCTCAAAATCTTTTTATTCTGTACAAGATTGTCTGAATGACAAATTATCCTGATAATGTTCTGTAGCTCTGTAAGTAGTATCTAATGCTCCAATGACAAATCATTACTGATAAATCTTTGATGCATGTTGAAAGTTTAATTTTAATGTGTATGTTATTGAGAAATAACAAGAATTGTATCCATTGCAAAAAGGTTGAGATGTACTGGCATAAGCAAAGTGAAAGCTCAATTGATTTTGTATCATATATAATTATCCCTGCTTTTTTTCCATATTGTTGTTCATATTGCCTGTATACTATAATATGTGTCCTATGTTAGCTTTTGAAGTACATGTATGTGCTATTAAACTTTATACCTCTGGACATGTTCAATGTTCACAGCCTTTTCTGGCAACAAGTGAACCTACTGAACGCAAATCAATCTAATCTAATTTAATCTATATCGTAGCACCAGAAGACACTAAAATATAATTGCACTAAAGTTAAAAGCTCCTTTTAGGATTATAGAAGGCGATATTTTCTCATTACTTAACTGCCAAAGAAGCTCTACTGTCATTTGAAACCTCAGAAACAGTTCCCTGTGTGAAACAAAAAGTAGTCAGTCTAGAACACAGGACCCCTCAATGTGAAAGTCGTTGTGGCTAATTGCAGAGCGTGTCTGTTCCTTCCTCTACAGTCCCTGAATGAGCCATTTGGCTCTTCAACGCCATAGAAGGGAAATGAAACAGGAAATTCAAACTGAATTGGAATAAAATCACTTTAAACTGCGTGACTGACAGCTTTATAAAGATTCGCCAATTCAGTAGAAGTATATCAAGCTGATAACAGTAAGGGAAATCTTGTAGCTTTGATCTAATAGATAATCATCTAAATGCCGATAGCAGCTGTTTGATATGGTAGATAAACTCACAGAGTATATACATTCTTCTATTGCAATTCATAGAGTTCCCTATACAAGGAAGTGAAATAAAAAGAAGCAATCGATTTATGAAGATATGATTACGTAATAGGCAACAGCGAGGTTTATCGTAATTGAATCAGGCACGTGAGTGTGTGGCCAGTTATCCAACCTCGTTTGCGGCATCAGTATCTCAACCTAAAATTACTGCTGGTACTTTATAAATTAAATGATATGGCAAACGAGTCAGAAAGCAAAGATAACAAAACCGAATATTAGTTTCTTATGAGAATTATAACCAAGAAAAGGAACCATGGAGCGACGAAATACAAGGGTAGATAAAATAAAAGCAGGAATTATTTTTAAATTTATTGTATCAAAAAACAAAAATAATTATATGAAGTTTACAGTACTGCATAGGTCCTGCCTTCGATACCCATTTTCTCCATTGGATTGGTTAGTTTTTGAAGTCATCTGTAGAGAAAGAAAGACGTGTGTGGAGCCAGTTGCACAAGAATTCTTCTCCACTTGCGTTATCGTCAACGCGTTGTCCTCCCAGGTCTTTTTTGAGTGGTCCAAACAAACAGTAGTTGCAGGACGATAACTCTAGACTGTAAGGAGTGTGTTCCAGAGGTGTGCAATGCATTTTCTCCAGTTCTTCCAGCGTTAAAGTGACAGTATATGAGCTCGCATTGTCATGGAGAAGAATGGCGTTTTGGATCTGTTGCCGGCGTCACTAGTTGCGATATGTAGCTTTTGCTGAATCCAAAATGCGACAGTAATAGGCTGCATTAATTGTCCTTAGTTCGTCCCCATAGGGGAGGGAATCCGTCCCTTTCAGCTGCCGTGGTGCTGGCGCTGCGGACCCTTAGCACACGTGATACCTCTGACGTTACTAGAGGAACCTCGGGCCGAACATTCGAGCCTCACCCTGATCGGGAGTTCTTCGGACTGGGTTGGACTCGAGGGGGCAATGGTTCCCGATACCTGTGGATGATCGGGTACGTCTCCGGACGGGGTTGAGGGAAGCCATTAATATTCCCGCGTACTAGCCAACATAGCTCTAGATCACCAGGTGGCCCCACTGAGGTATAGTAGCCTCGTCTATTGTATCCCAGCGACGTCAAAGCGTTCCCTTCTAACCACTCCTCCTCACATGTAAGCAATTATAAGGGTTTTCCACCCTTAAACATATGGGTGGACCTTCTTAATACGTTCCCCAAGTTAGAGCGCTGTTGCAATATTTTTCTTGTGTCCTCAGAAATTACCTTAGACTGTACAAACGTGCTTCCTATGTGTCTTAATTAGGCTTATATTTATAGAAGTTACATAGTGTTTTACTTAGAGCAGTTTTATAAATTTATTAGTGTTTAGCACTTGCGTAATTTAATTAAGATGTGGAGACCGTAGGTATCGAACCTAACATGGATATGCTAACATGGACTTCCGTTCATACTTGTAATATATATCTAACAGTGTTTCTAAACTTTCTCGAGTTCTAAAGCGTTTATGACATATTTAAGTACTATGCAGAATGTACGTGATTGTTTATTTTAATTGTGTTTAGCAGAAGATCCCCCCTCCCCCCACCAAAAAATACACTGCTTAACTTTATTCAAACTTGCAAAATTAGCAGACATCCTTGTAAAAAGCTTCGAAAAGTTAAACAGAGTAATAGAGTTTCCTTACTAGCTTTTCTTTAATTACTTGGTTCATTTTTTTTCTTATGGAGTATTTATTGCTTTGTTAAATTAACACAAATTCACCACCTGTAGCTGCCATAGAATAAATTAATTTTTTTTTAGGATAAATCGGCTCACGATTGCAATAAACAAAGCTCTAACGTGCAATCTTTGCTTATAAATGATTATTAACTACCAGAATATCCAAAGTGCTTCTTTAATTCGCAAGTAAATATCCCTCGGAAATTCTTGCACACTGATGCAATTTAACCCTTTTAAAATTTTAATGATGTTTTACTAAACTTTCCTTGGATATTATGTTAATAATACGCATTTAGTTCTTGTACGTAATAGAAGTACTAATACCATAACAGCATAGGTAACATATCTCTTTTCAGTTATGTTCTATAGAGTTGAAACATTATGTATTATAGAAAAGAGAAGAGTGCTGCCTTCGAAACTATAGGTATGACATATTTTGAAATTGATTGTTGTTCCATTCACTCCACAGCCATAGTAATAGTTCAGCCTGAAAGACTTAACATTCTTGGGTTAGTCAGCTTACATGAATGACATTCTCGTTTTGAGCTTTTCATGACCACCATTTCTGCTCTGGCTTAATCTTCGGTTTTGAACCCGTCTGTGAGGATGAGAATGTATAATATAAAAACTGATTATCCGGGCTTGTGGGCCGTGGTCTAGTTAGGAATCTCCTTCCAGACGTTTCGTCCGAAGCTGCGTCGAACATCCTCAGTGGCGTTGCCTTAAATCTCTCGTAGTCTCGGCGATGACTGACACGGAGCAGACCAGCAGCAGCAGACCAGCAGAAGAGACGAGTCGTCCAGGTTTACCTGGACGGAGTGTTTGCTGCGCTTTGGCTTCACTGTCTTTATACGTTTGGCGCGGGTGGGCGGAGCTAGCTCCTGGTTGCTCCGGTCTTCTGTTATTGGTTCGGCTGCTACGTTCAGCAAAAGATCCTAAAGAACCACTCTCTTCTGCGGGTGTTTACCGAATTCCCTGCTCATGTGGCTCTGTGTATATAGGGACCACTCAACGCACGGTAAACACACGCATTTCGGAACACAAGAGGTGCTGCCGTTTGGGACAAACCCAAAAATCTGCAGTCACAGAACACGCATTACTAACGCCAGGGGAACACATTATTCAGTATTCTAACACAGCTGTCCTTTCTTCCACAGTACATTATTACACCCGTTTAAGTCGGGAAGCTATAGAGATCTTCAAACATAACAACAACTTCAATAGAAAGGAAGAAACCAAACGCCTAAATAAAGCCTGGCATCCAGCATTACAAAAAGCACGCAGGAAACCGGACCATCAACAAATCCAGGACCATACGCCGCCAACTGCCTCAGCCACAACATCAAGCATAGACAATAAAAGCAACCACCCACCCCCGCAGCAGCCAAACCAATAACAGAAGACCGGAGCAACCAGGAACTAGCTCCGCCCAACCGCGCCAAACGTATAAAGACAGTGAAGCCAAAGGGCTCCGTGTCAGCCATCGCCGAGACTACGAGAGAGTTAAGGCAACGCCACTGAGGATGTTCGACGCAGCTTCGGACGAAACATCTGGAAGGAGATTCCTAACTAGACCACGGCCCACAAGCCCGGATAATCAGTTTTTATATTATGACACCGGCCGTGAAAGCTTACGCAGTTTGATGAGAATTTATTCTTTTCTGCGCTCTATATGTATATCCATGTGGTTACCTTCGGGGTGAACACATTTAGATTTTGTCTGGACTTCTGTTGTTTTCAGTATAGGAAATAGGTACTGAATTTGTCGACTGACCTCTGCAGTCGACTTTGATGTCATTATGTAAGTAAACAGCTGGATGAATGGGCATTGTTGTGGCCCGCCTCGGTAGCGTGTCTGCCTCACGTTCAAGAGGTCCCGAGTTCGAATCTCTGTCAGGGTGAGTTACCTGGATAAGGTTTTACCGGGTTTTCCCTTATCCTGAAAGACGAATGTCGAGTAACTAAGCTCCATGGACCCGGACTCATTTCAGCATCATTTCAGCCATTTTATTCATTGTCCGATATGACTTAACGTTGGAGGACGTTAATAAGGAAAAAAAGAAGGCATTGTGCAGGTGATTGCTTGCAGAGCGTCGTTGCAGACTGGTCTATGAGTTTTGTTGCAAAAATCAAGTAGTGTATTTGTATTTGATTGAATTAGAGTTGAGCTCTTTTGGATATGGATATGATCCAAACCTCCGCAGCATGAATTATGACGTCATCTGATACGGATACGAGACGTCCAAAGTATTTTTGGAGCACTAATAAGACTGTTACGCATGTGTGTTTATTTTCCAGGTATTAGATGTGAGGATAACACTCCAGCATTACTCCCAAATCTCGATGATATTCGCTTGTCATTTTTCTTTGTTATACGAGCGTAATATGAGTAACCTGCCAACACTTAGCACCTAAATAAAGCCGGGGATATAAAAGAAGTTGAATGAGAGGGGAGACGAAGTGAAGTGATTGGAAGTTCGCGGGGGGGGGGGCGGTTCAGGAAGGTTCAAAAATGTGAATCGAACTCACGACCTAACGAAGGCGGGCCATAAACCTACTACCCTGCTTGGTTGACGTGTGCCTTACTGTCCGAACCTATCCATGTGAAGGAAGAGGAGTCTTTGAAAAACCCCGGAAGCTATATTTGCACTCTAACACATCTGCCAGCATATCCTTCATATTTTGTTTGAAACGGACTGTTGCTTGAAGGTCTATCTCTAAGTCTGGTCCTCTGAGGCAGTAGGTTTTCAACTTTAAATTTATTCCGATGCATGACAGGTGGTAATTGGCCAACCCGAGCCGGCCTCTGGGGAAAATTATGATGCAACAACACGGTTCGCAGATTCCATGCAAGCTAAAAGCGTATCAGCTCTCTCACTTTGATGTATGAATATCACGGACATGTTGCGCTGACGTGGTAAATGAGGAATTGTGTATTTACGCAAGCCTTTTGATCAGCACATGTAAAAGTACAATAAGGTCATCCTCCATCAACAATTACACGCATGGGAAAACAAGTGAACAATTAGGTTCCAATTATACTATGCAGTAAAACAGAAATATTGATATTTACTATAGGGGACCTTAGATTGGAGAACAGTAGTGAATTTTGTTTTGTTTTTCATTGATTGGGTCGCATCGTCGTATCAGGAATAATTCATACAGTTACACCCGATTCCACCAACAGATGTTAAAACTTAACACGGTTGTTAGTCTGTATAGCAGTAGTTGGTCTAACACCCGTGTTAAATCTCCTGTTAAATTAACAAGCCATATTTCTATTGTTATGTTGTTAACAATTGTAAAATTGTCAAGATGGCAGCTTTTGTTGTCCATTTCCTATATTTAGACCGTCTAAATGGCATTCTTAATAGAGTACGGCCTATGAGGTATACACGGAGTTATACACTGTCGAAACAAGTTGATATGAAGGTTACTGAGGAAGAGCAAGAGAGGTTAGAACATGCATCGAAAGGAATATGCTGATCTTGCCTTTGCTTCAAGTATTAATAACGTTGCGAGTTTATAAGTCACTGAATTATGTGGATAATACACTGTCCACCTCCCGTCTTGAAACGTTCAAGGCACTCGTCACTTGTCCTTCTCTGCTCCTCGATTTAAATTTACGTAATACTGAGTTAGAACATGCATCGAAAGGAATATGCCGATCTTGAATTTGCTTCAAGTATTAATAACTTTGCGATTTTATGATTCACTGAATTATGTGGATAATACACTGTCCACCTCCCGTCTTGAAACGTTCAAGTCACTCGTCACTTGTCATTCTCTGCTCCTCGATTTAAATTTACGTAATACTGAGTTAGAACAAGCATCGAAAGGAATATGCCGATCTTGAATTTGCTTCAAGTATTAATAACTTTGCGATTTTATGATTCACTGAATTATGTGGATAATACACTGTCCACCGCCCGTCCTGAAACGTTCTAGTCACTCGTCACTTGTCATTCTTCGCACTTTGTTTTAAATTTACGTAATACTGACAAAATTACTTCGTACTTCTGGCTGTGACATTTGCATTCGAATTAAAGTCAATTCCAAACTTTCCTCACGTCATAACTTTTTCTTTGACATTTACCGCATTCATTCCCTTGTCTTCAACAATATTACTTACTTAATTCAACTAACAGTTCTTTCTCTATTGATAAGAAATTTTTCCCACGGCTTCTCTTCAGATTTTGTCCACCCGAAATTTTTTAATCTGCGTGTAAACGAAAATAAAAACAAAAGCGCATCGCAGTGCTTTCAGAAAAAATAATAAGGTTCGTCCATCGCCTCCTATATGTGTAATATTTTCAAGTACCTCAGCCTTAACACATGTTTGTTAATATTTTCAGAAAACAAGTTGGTGAAATGCCAGAAATGTAACACTTTTGTTAACACTGTAACAATTGTTACGTTACATTTGTTAACGTCGAATTTAATATCTGTTGGTGAAATCAGGAATTAAGGAATTATAACAAATATAGGAATAAAGAAACACAAATAACATTTAAAGTTATAAATTACATTATAAAAGGGTATAAATTATTAAATAAATTTTTAGTAATATTAATATAGATGTTTCAGTTAGTTCATTATCAAATAAGAAATTGTAAATGTGCATATATGTGCATATATGACAAAATGTGATATCCTCATTGCAATTACTTTCTCTACTGTTGTACTTATCTATTCATACCAATACTTATTCATCTATCAACTTCATGTTAATTGAGATGAACACTTATAGAAATTAGTTATTGCTGATTTTCTTGTGGGGGTAAGAAGAGTATAGGAATTAAGTAGGCTTTAATCGATAGTCAGAACTTTCAAAGACCTTGTCCCTAGATTGTGACTTGTAAAAGAAGATACATGAAAGTCATCTGTGGAGTTGCAATGTTGCCGAGAAGCAGATAGTAGCTTATGCATAGGTACACAGTTCGTGGTTAGACAATTACTTTAAAAACCCATAAAAAGCAATAATAAATCAAAATTTCTTTCCCAGTTTCTTATAGTTTTTTTCTTTTGTTCTTTTTCCTTTGTTCTTTTTTTTCGGTAATTTAAGTCCTCCAACGTTGTCATTTCAGACGGTGAAATGAGGCTCAAATCAGCGCAGGATCCACATTAGGCGTGAGACAGGGACGCAAAAACCACGCTACTGAATTATATTTAAGGTATATTAACAAAGCCTTCTTATCCAACCCTTTGTTACTGAATTAACTAAAGTAGCACATGATGTGGCTTTAGGTTATATCTTTATGTAGAAGAACTGGATCTTTCGAATTTTGAAGCAGTAAAATTGTATAAAATGAGCAATATTGCTATTCAAGAAGCTGGAGAGCTAGTGATGAGCCTCACGTTTACCAGCGAAGTAAAAGGAAATATATAATGACGTTTAAAAGATTTTTCATGCTCGTGATCAGATCAGTGGTCCATCTCATTAAGCATCTACTAGATAATTTCATAGAAGCTTAACAATGTGTATAATTAATGTGAAAATCCGGGATCCACCTCAAGATCTAGTGCAGAAATAAAACGAATTGAATCGCCTTTAAATATTGCCACCATGTCCAATTGCACACTTAATATTTCAGTCAATAAATCATTCATAGATTAGTACGAGGGTAGGTCAAAGTGTAATGCCTCCTATTTTTTCCCTTAAATAAGCAAGCTATGTGAAAACTTTGAATTTGGCGCAATTCCTCAAACCTTCGTCTCCAATCCCCTGCAGTAATAACTTCCTAAGTTAACAGGTGGCAGCACTGCATCCCCTTACCAAATGGCTGACATCGACATTCGTATTGGACAGCGTTCTGTTATTGAATTTTTGACTGCAGTAGGTGAAACGCCAATTCGCATTGGAGAAGGGATAAAAAATGTGTATGGTGATGCAACGGTGGATGTCAGCACTGTTAGAGGATGGGTTCGTAACGAAGCTGAAGGGCAAACACCATTGGCAGATGAAAAGCGAAGCGGCAGGCCGGTGACTGCAGTGACTCCATGCAACATTCAGCGAGTCGATGACATTCGTGGTGATCGCCGGATAACAGCAGATGAATTGTGTCGCATTACCTCCCTCAGTAAAGGCAGTGTGATGACGATTATTCAACAACTGGGTTTCTCAAAAGTTTGTTCACGTTGGGTACCAAGAATGTTAACCCCCTAAATATAAAAACAAGGAAAGCAATAGCCTCCGGACACTTGAAGCGCTTCAGTTTGGAGGGAGAGGAGTTTCTGGAAAAAATTGTTACTGGAGATGAAACGTGGGTTCATTTTTTGAACCTGAATCAAGGAGGCAGTCAATAGAATGGCATCACACAACGTCACCGAAGCAATAAAAAATTAAAACCCAGCCGGCAGGGAAAGTTATGGCGACAGTGTTTTGGGATGCAGGGGGTGTGCTTATGATTGATTTTTTGAGCAGGGATGCACAATAGATTCTGTCCAATACATCAGAACTCTCAAAAAGCTGAAAGCACGTCTTCGCCAAGTTCGCCTAACAAAAATTATGAAGGATGTTCTTCTTTTGCAAGACATGCAAGACCACACACCAGCCGTTACACCACTGCAGAAACTGAGAAATGGGAATGGCAAGTCTTACCTCCCCCCCCATACAGCCGTTACCTGGCACCATCAGACTTTCAACTGTTCGGCCCACCAAAGGAAGCTCATCGTGGGATTCGTTTTGAAGTTGAGGAGGCTGTGAAAACGTCCGTGCATCAATGGCTTAGGATGCAAGACCGTGTGATTTACAACACTGGAATACATGCCCTAGTTAAAAGGTGGACCAAAACTGTGGAAAAGGACGGAGATTATATTGAATAGTGACAAATTAATCATCAATGTTGTAGTTTTCAAGCTATGTAAATTGGATTCAATTTTCTTGTCAATTAAAAGAAAGAAAAACAAATAGGAGGCATTAAATTTTGACCCAGCCTCGTATACTTTGCTAAGAATTCACGTTGTTGAATTGGTACTGTAACGCTATTTCATGTTTGTTTTCATGGAATTTGACAAATGAACTGCAAATTTAGCCTACACAAACAAATGCGTGATTAACTTACAAATAAGGAATTGCAGAACATGATTTTGTTTATTTCAGGTTAAGGCAATATTGGTTTAATTGAAAGGAATACAAAGCCTACACTGGGTTTTTAGTGAAATGTATAAAACTGCAAATAATGTTGTCAACAACAGTCTTATTTTGAGGTTGGCCATGCGTGGTAACGTCACTGCAGGGATATCCGGTAGCAAAGCGAGTGTAGGAATCTAGATAGTCTTGACCCGGGAAAACAAAGTGCCTTGTAATCTTGTTCCTGGAGGGTTACGGGGCCTTAGAGGCCAACTGGTAATGAAGGCGGGGCGCTGCATCATATTATCATCCAGCCTTCTCGTCTAAAATTACAGGGCACAGTAATATCGGTACCCACCCATCGAGTAGTGTGCGACTCGCAAATAAGAACTTCCCTTTCAGCATTAAACACCGCTTTAAGATATTTATGACTGAAATTTCATGAACTATTCCAAAAAATCATTTTTCCTCTTTTTAGTCTATAAACTATTATGTGTTTCAAATGGGAAGGTGTTTGACCTTGAGCGTTACAGGTGGGCAACCAATCGGAGTCCTGCGGTGACGTATTACATTCCCGCTAAGTGGTGTGTGAGGAGCGCCAACCTAATCAATCTGTATGAAATATTGTGACTTTGTGGGTTCGTGAAATAATAAAACGAGGTTACGAAACACAAAAACTACACTTTATTCTCCTCGAAATACACTGTTCAACATTACAAAATTGCTAGAACCTCAAGCTGTTTATTTTCTCTAAAAACTACCTTCAAGTGTCTCTCACTTCCGGTAACGATCGGCCATCATTTTTCATCGGCTTCGCGAGCCTACCACCAGGGTGACAATACTATTCGCGCTAAGACAAACCATTCTGATTTTGCCAAAACTGATCCATGTGGAAGGTAGGGTGTAAGGTGTCCAACATAACCATGAAAACCCCATATTTTTAGCTCAAAGTTTTTCTAACACAAATAAACCACTAATACCTGTATTATAACAATAAACGCGACGTAAGCACTGCATGAATATCATTATTGATTGGCATGTATGCGTGTACGTATATTTGTAATTACTCAGAACTGAAACGTAAATGTTTGACATGACGTGATAAAAGAATTACTTTGAATAAGCCAATTTGAGCGAGAGGAAACAATAAATTTCCTGCCGCCCTGGCAGAACGTGTCTGGTCATATTATATCTTTGTTTATAAATGGTTCGTAATCTCTATTTGCTCTAGAGAGTTCAAATTGCTTGGTGTGTACGTATGTATATATATATATATATATATATATATATATATATATATATATATATATATATATGTACTTTTAATTACTCAGAACTGAAATTTAAACTACTGACATGACGTAATAAAAGAATTACTGTGAATAAGTCAAGGTGTTAAATTCGAGAAAGAGCAAACACTTCATTTCCTGTTAGCCTGTGGAATGCTGTATGCTTATGTTTATGAATGAATGCTGGATAAGAAGTGTTTATTTACTCTGGAGAGTTCAGATCAACATCATTCACTTGTTCTTTACACAACAGTAGAGAAAGGGTTAAAGAGTGCAATGGCTTCTTGCGGTGAAATTAGTGGCGAGTCAAAAAGACAATTATTGCGAAATCAGGCTCGAGGCATTATTTTTAAGATGTGCAGGTTCTTCAAAAAATTTTCGAAAACAGAAACTAAAAATGAGTTATTGCAAAGAGTACTTCCGTTTAAAAACACGATAGAAGTGTATCAGCTGGATCAACTTGCAATTGAAACGGGACACGAGGTAATAAGCCTCCCACAACAACAATATTTAGTGGGTTCAATATAACTAGCCTTCTCTAAATAAGATTTCTGTGTATTAAAAACACATCTTGAAATTCAAGTGACTTTTTACTTGTTATTAGTGGTAATGTATCTAAAATCACAGAGACAGAATTTAATGAGGCATTCGTTTAAAAAATTTAAGCTCACTTAATTCCGCAATTGTTTCACAATGTATAAATAAACAATAGTTGAAAATATGATAATTTTCCATACCTTTTAGCATGCAACTTACTGAAGTGACGTCTGATCATAAAATTAAGGAATAGGTACAGAGCATAACAAATAGACCAACTTGCTGGGTACAAATTTAACCCAATTGTTATTCCTTACAGATGCAATAAGTTTTCCTAAGCTACGCCATACACCTACCTCTAAAGTCAGACACGCCACTGATTGTTTCCACGCCTCTCTTTTACGTAAGGGAGAGCAAATCAGTTGGAGCAAACCAGGGTAGTAGAAGGGGTAATTGAGGGGAAATCCTCGATGCACTCAAACCGTGCCAGTCTCCGAACCATGATTAAAAATAGACCAAATGAAATAATCATAGAAAAGAAGGCACAGTGAGATATTAGAAAATGCGCAAATTATAAAGAAGCCACAGAATGATTAATTTATACCGTCGCCATCAGGTAGTGCAAATGTATATCTGTTTTGGTAAATAATATTAAGTGAAAAAACTTCTGAGTAACAGGTCATCATAAACAAAAGGAAACGTTAAGATAAATTGCATTTAATAGTAAATTTGATCCAGCTTCTTGTAGTTCAGCCAGGAAATTGCTAAACCTTGCATTCCTCAATCCTTTCAATAGATATCAGGAAGTTGTCCTATTATGCGCCTGAAATGGGAAGAGTCTTGGATTCCAGCTAATCAGATGCCGTATCACACTCAGCGTTGCCAGCTTGTTACCCTACAACCTTTATATTTCAGCCTCTCTCTCGCACACTCATACAACGTGTCTGCTTGGCGCTAGATGTAAGGGTAAGCGAATTATATGTTGCAAACCTTTAGAATGATGCAGTTGCCAAACTCAAAATTGGAAAAAGCATTTTCGCGAATTATGTATATTTTAAAATACTATAACTATAATTATAGTTTATGAATTACTTGATTTTCTGATCCAAATGCAGGACACAGTTGTTTTACCTACACCCCACGCTACAGCAGTAAGCCGTTGTGCATTTTTCAAATCGAGCTGACTTCTATATTCCTCATTGCCCAATTTTTGAAGAACGTGTACACCTTAAAAACAAGCTAAGATCGTTCCCAAATAGTAGTTGGAACAGACTACACTGAACATGACCTGAGTTTAGGGTTGAAAAGTTTTTGGAGGAAACGTGAACATCAAACCCTTAAGTGAGTTCTCTTATAAATCAAGCATGCGCGCTACTCATACTTCTAAATCAGCTCGTATAAGTTATGTGAGCATGCAGAATTGAACCGAAACCTGCAGAGAAAGACGAACGTTACAGCTTGTGTATCAAATGGAATATTTACAGTAATGCTTTGGAAGATAGCAAAGGGCGTGCAAAAATGTGAACAAAGCAGGTAATAAAGAAAACAGTGATAACACGGCAAAAAATGACGCAGTCGCGCCCACCATGCAGTCTTTAACACTGGAACAAAGGCACACTTGAGTGCTGAAGCTATATACCAAGTAGATTTTAAACTAATTTATGAATATACTAGCTGACCCGGCAAAATTCGCACCGCTAATAAAAGTTGTCCGAACTTATCTACATAAGTAAAACAAATTCAGATTTTTTATTCCGTAACTGGCGGTGAAGTTTAAATACACCACAGTTACAACAAAGATTAAGACTGATTTGTTTTCACAGATTTTTAATATTGCAAATCAATGTTTACATGATCTCTTTAAAAGTAGTTCCCTCCTACCTATAGCGTCTCTGCAGTCCTTGAACACGTACTGCAGATCATTCTTTGTCAGGTCCTTGAGAATCGCCTCACTTTCTTGAGTTCTGCTTCAGAGTTCTCAAATCGAATACCCCTAAGCACTGCCTTTAGTGATGGGAATAAAAAAAAACTCACAGGGTGCAAGATCGGGTCTATAAGGTGGACGTGGCACACAGGTAATATTGGATCGAGCCAGAAAATGCATGACTTGTTTTGCGATGTTGCATTGAAAACTAAGCTCAGGAATGCTTAGGAAAAAAGAACAAATTCCGAAGTAAAAAAGGTTTACGAATATGGAATGAAGAAATAGAAACAGTAATAAAAGAGAAACAACAAGAATATAAACAGTGGCTAAAACAAAAGTCGTATCATGCCAGAGAAATATATGTGGAAAAAAGAAACAAAGCAAAAATAATAGAGAAGCACACCAGCAATGGTGGAATAAGTTTATAATATAGAGAATGATATCCATGGTACACAACAGCTTTCATATAAAGTGATACGACTATTAAACAAATCTGAAAAAGAAACAGTGAGAATTAACGCTATAGGAACAAAAAGATGGATTGAACATTATACATCATTGTGGTGACAACAAAATGAACAGAATGAGATAATTAACGAAGAAGAAATGAACATACAGAATGACATGATCTCAATGGAAGAATTACTAGAAGCACTTAAGGAATGTAAAAATAGAAAAGAAACTGGACCAGACAGAATAAATATGGAACTAATAAAATATGGTGGTATAATACTGCATTTAAGATTATTGCACTTAATAAATGAATGTTGGAAGATATGTAAAATTCCAGAGATGTGGAATAATGCAGAAGTTATATGCCTCTTTAAAAGAGGAGTTACAAGAGAATGCCAAAATGACCGAGGTATAAGTCTTCTCAACACAGCCTATAAAGTGTATTAAAGGATTATAAGTTAAAGATTGAAAAGAATAGCCGAGGCATTAACAGAGGAAGGACAAAGCGGCTTTAGAACAGGACGATCGACAGCAGATAATATATTTGTTTTGCAGCAAACAATTGAGAAAAGACAAGAGTATAATTTACAAGTACATCTGGCATTCCTAGACTTCAAGAAGGCATTTGACACTGTTAATAGGGAAAAGCTATCGAAAATTATGGAAAATAGTGGACATCCACAAAAATAAATTAAAGTAATCAAAAATATGTATAGCAACTCCAAAACAATAATAAACACAGGAGTTCATAAAACCGAAACAATTTTAATTAATAGAGGCGTAAGACAAGGGTGCAGTGTATCACCTACTCTTTTTAATATATATATGTCAATGACGTCATCAAAAATTGGAAAAGTATTATTAAATGGGGAATAAAAATAAATAAGAACAAAGTTTTAAATGTTTTACTATATGCAGATGACGTGGTTTTAATACAAGAAACAGAGCATAAATTAAAATATGCACTACACCGCTTGAACCAAGTATGCCAACAGTATGATCTTAAAATATCGACGGAAAAATCTAAGGTAATGTCCTTTTGGGGAAAACAACATATAAGATCAAAAATAATTTTAGACAACAAACCACTAGAACAACTAAAGGAATTCAGCTGTTTAGGATGAAATCTTAATTATATGATGAAAACAGACAGAGATGTGAGCAAAAAGCTTGCAACATTCCAAATGATTTGTCGAACAGTGCATAGAACGTTGAGAAATAAAACAAGAAGAGATACAAGATTAAAGTTGTACAAAACAATGACAGTCCCTGCACTACTTTATGGACGTGAGGCATGGGTACTCAGGAAGAAAATGAAAAGCCAAATTCAAAGTGCAGAGATGAACTTTTTAAGGAAAACAAAGGGATGCACAAGGTTGGATAGAATAAGGAATGAAGACATAAGAAAGGAACTCAACGTAGACTCTATAAGTAGCGTGAGTGAGTGAGTGAGTATGTGGCGTTTAAGGGCCCGTCGACAACACTATAAGTAGCAAAATTGAAAAATATCAAAAGGAATGTCCTAAACAAGACTGACCAAGATTTCATTCCAATATCACCCACAAGGAAAGAGAGATGTTGGTAGACCTAAAAGGAGATGGAAGGAGCAATTATTGCGAGACGGAACGGGCACTCCATCCATGCCGTGAAGTGAGGAAGAAGAAGAAGATTTGCGACGTGAGGCCATTCATTGTCATGCTGAAGACGTCAACCAGTCCGAGAAAGCTCTGGTCGCTTCTTTGCAATGTGCTTCCTCAGTGTAGCCAATACTGACGTGTAGTATGCTGCTGTAACTGTAGTGTGGGGGGAACTGCATGCTGGTAATTCATTCCATAACAGTAAAAAAATATGATTACCATCACCAAATTTTGCCCTTTTTGGTGTTGGAGAACCTGGCGATTTCCACACTGTTCTGGCTTGTTTTCCTTCAGGATTATAATAATATAGCCATAACTCATCACCGGTGATAATCGACTAAAAAAGTTCATCCCCTCCATCAGCAAAGAGACGCAGCATCCCACGGTTTGTCTCCATTCGCACAGCCTTTTGTTCGAGAGTCAACAGACGTGGCACCCAACGAGCACAAACTCGGGTCATAATGGTCGTCTATAATTGTAAACACACTGTCATAAGAAATTCTCAACACTTCACTGAGGTTACGTAATGTTATACGCCGATCCACTCGGACAATCACAGCAGCTGTGTTGATGTTGACTTCAGTCACACCAGAAGCCGAAACACCCCCCTTGCTTAGCTCTGACAAGTCGGTCTTCTTTTTTTTTGAGTGGAGGAAAAATGCATGTTACCCACTTACTCTGGGATTGGAGTGTGGGACTCTACAGGGGGAATCGAACCACCAGCCCTACCCACTATAAAACCTCCACCGGTGAGTATTCAGGAGTGGTGCCGTGGCAGTACCGCTGTAAGCACCTGCGGATGCTAGGAAGGGATATATTGGCCCGGCCGAGGCCAGGTCGAAGGTGAGGAAGGCGGCAGGACGTAAGCATGACCAAGGCCCTGATTACGCCCTTGCATATTAGGAGCGGTCTTTTTTGGAAGTGGATGAGGAATTGCAGGGTCTCTGCGACGGTTGGTGTCGACCCCTGGTGTTGGGTCCGTCGAACATCGTTTGGAGGCCTGTCACTTCCTTCTTGACGAGTCTTCGGAGCATGAGCGTGTGTGTGTCCCGTTGTTTGATAGAGAATTGATGCTTCTCCTCTATATCCTCACGCAATTCTGCGAGCTCTGATCTGATATTTGTGTGTGATGTGGCTTGCTGCGCAGATGAAGTCCAGAGCTCTGTGAGAAGTTCCTCCATGTTGGTAAGCTTGGCCATTACGACCGGGAACTTCGAATGGAGAGTCCGAACAGTCTCCGCTAGGCTCCGGACTTGCTCCCTGAGCAGCTCCTGATTATTGGTGTAGTTTGGTGTAGCCATCTGTTGGTGAATTTGTTGAAACTGAGCACTCAACTGCTGCTGAGTGGTTGGCGGCGCAGGAGGGACAGGCGTCGCCTTCCTGTAAGGATGCAGGGGGCATAGCGCCTGCCTGGTGAAATGGCTGTGCCCGCCGCAGGAGGCACAGTAGCGGCGACGTCGGCGGAGGTCATGCTCTCTGCAGACCGAGGTGAGGCTGGAAGCACCGCAGTAGTGGCACTTAGGCTCGGCTGCACAAGACTCGGCTGCATGCCCGTAGGCGCAGGAGCGGCGGCATGGAGCTTGACAGTCCTGTCGGCTGACTTCAGTGCGCAGCACCCGCCCTAATAAGGGTAGGCCGTTAGTTAAAGCAGCTTCTAATTCCGCGTGGCTGGCTAGCTCCACCCGGACTAGTGGTGTCGGACTAGGTGGTGATGCGTCTGACCCTCATTGCTGAGGACCACTGCTGCTGCGCTGCAGCAAAAACCTTCTTTGAGGTCCGTGAACCACATAAACCCTTTGCACGAAGTAGTGCATCTTCACTGTATACTTGCTTCAGCTTTTTATAAGTTTCGGTGGCTGTATGGTTTAAACAAAAACAGAATTTGATTGCGCTGTACTGCTCCTCTCGCGCCACCTTTACTGTCTGGTATGCGACATGCACGTAGGTTATACAAAATAGAGCATTACTACTAACCTACCATTACGAGAGTGCTGCCGCCTACCGACATTGTACATAAACCCCTGCTCTTTTCAAATATTTGTGTTACAGATACAAAACTATCACGGAAGCTACAGGAAAAAATCAGAATCAGTTTTTTTGATCAACCCTCGTAAGTTAATCAATTTAAAGCTTTCTGATAAACAATATTTTTGTCTTTCTGTAGTGCGTAAATATTGTGACTTTGTGTGTTCGTGAAATTAAAAGTCCAATTGCACAAACTCAAAATGTTCTTTATTTCCACCGAGTTACAGTTGGAACACTTGCCGATTACATAGAATTACCGCACACAATTACAATTCACCAGTTCGTCTGTCACAGGTCCACTCTACACTCGCAATTACGTACAACTCCTCCGATGCACGTACACAGTCTCCCATTCCGTTCACTAGCACGGCGCTGCTCCGGCGGCTTGCCAAAAACTGACTGACTCGTCCATTGCACGCCTTATATAGGGAAGATCGCCATTTCTGGAAGTCTCGCGGTTCAGTGAATCTTCTCGACTGTTCCAGGCGGAAGGGAGAGGGGAAAGAAATGGCTAGTGATGTTTTTCCAACCGTCCCCTCATTAACGCTACAAGATAAATGCGTAGGCGTGGTCGAATGCTTCCCGTCACTCACTCAGCCATCAGTTGCTCGTGCCTTCCGATAATTGGGTGACAATATATAAAGATGATGCTTTTCCGATGCGCGAACACTCGACGTATAGTTGTCCATGAGAGAAACAGGGGAACTTCAAGTTGATTCCGCAAACTTCCAACGAATGTCCTTGTGATTTATTTATGATCATCGCAGAGGCCAAACGCACAGGAGTTTGTAGACGCTTAAACTCAAAAGATAAATCCGTGGGAATCATCGGAATATGCAGATCAAGGTATGCTCTCCTTTATACTTTTCCTTGATCATTGGTGCCTCAATGACGTTATTCATTAGCTTTTCCACAGTTAGTCTCGTTCCAATGCACAGTAGTAATTGGTTAATTTTACGCAGCATGATCACAACTGTTCTTACGTTTAATTTTAAATTATGAGGTGGGAGTCCAAGCAATTCTAATGAATTTATAAGCTCTGTGGGTTATTTGACTATGTCATCATAGTTTATAATTGTGTCAACTGATTTGTATGAAAACAAATCGCCCGGAAGAAGCACTCTAGAATGTAATTGTGACATACCAACAGAACTGTTAGCATTAGCTGCGTCTTGCTGCTCATCAGTACATTCATCACGAGTTGTAGCTCGTCACACGTTTGACTGACTTCTACGACCAAAGTCAGATTATCTTCTCCTTGGCATATTATAAAAGTTTCGCGAACTTTACAAAGTAACAAAGGAATTCAATTAATTTTATGTCAATTCATTTCATATTCATGAATTCACAAACACAAATTTGACAACTATGTGGTCAAATATTTATAATACTATAGTGCGTTCAGAAATTAATTTTTTGTCTTGTCTTCGAAAGGAATATCAATTATAGTATGTAGAAATTTCAGTCGTGATAACAAACGACAAGCTATATTTAATAAAATATGGTAGTGAAGTATCTTAGAAGACTTTGGCAAGGCGTGGAATATCTTTCTACTTTGTAATGCTTTTGTTTGTCGAAAATAAAAGAAGGTGCATGTGTTCCGTAAAAGTTAGCATGTATACTTTTGTATTTAGCTAATAATCCTGTCCAATATCACTTCAGGTTTTTATCACCTTCTAAGGCGTAGACTGAAAATTCGCCGGAAATGTTGAAAATTGTGGAACTTATTTTTGAGCAAGTTTGGTAGCTTAGGGTGTGTAGTAATAGATGGCATGCTATTTTTATTATTTGCAACATTTTATCTCATTACATGACAATTTAAAGACACCTTTAACAGTCGTTAGAAGTAACAATAATTACTTCAACATGAATTTTCTGGGAAACTTTCCTCCAACACTCTTCAGTACATAAAATGTCTCACGCGTCGAAGTTTTTTATTTAACTTAGTCAAACCTACAGCATAGGTCCATAAGGTTAGACCCTAACCTCACATTCCCCTTTTTTATTAATGCTTATGTTTTGAAAATTATATGGTGTAAAGGAGTAAAAATTTTAATATTTTCAAAATGTTGAGAGCTGACACATGGCAAATATTTTAGAAAAAAATGATACAAAATATTCCAAAAAATAAGAACGTCGGTCTTTAAAATTGCTCTGTACTAGCCGTAAACAAAAAAAATCAACTTAAAAGCTCAAATATTTTGACGCATAAAACATTTCATATCGCGAGTAATTTTTACAATATTTGCACAAAAATAATTATTTAATGAACTGTTAGGTTTTAGAAACATGAAAACTTGCATGCCACTACCCGCCTCGGTAGCGTGGTGGTAGCGTGCCTGCCTCTCGTTCAAGAGGTTCCGAGTTCAAATCTCGGTCAGGGTGAGTTACCTGGATAAGGTTTTTTCCGGGGTTTTCCCTTATCCTGAAAGACGAATGTTGGTTATTTCCAAGCTCTATGGACCCTGGGCTCATTTGAGCACCATTCCATCCATCGTCCGAAAAGATTTAGCATTGGATAAATAAAAGATAAATAAAAGAAATAAATGCATGCTAGTTTAAAATAATACTCTTAATTAGGACTGTCCAATTAAGAATGATCCTAATTTTTTACGGTCATAATATTCGCACTAAAATAAATTCTTATTATATTCTGTTAGCTTAATGTGAAACAAACACGCCGTAGTAGTTTCATTGTTGGTACTCCTGGTTCCCGCCTGTGAGAACCAGGCAAGTTCAGAAATGTTCAGTATCGCCTACTACTGCAATGGAGGTAGCACTCGAGGAACAATATGCTGCTTTGAAATTCTGCTTTCTCCTCAACAAATCTTCAGTTGAGGCCTATACAGTTTTACAGGAGGCCTATGAAGAGTCTGTTCTTCCCTACAGCCAGACATGAAGGTGGTTTAAAATGTTTGAACAGGGGCTGCTCTTACGGAAGGAAACATCAACACCGCTGCTGCCATTGTGAGAGAGGATCGACGAATTACCTTACTTTCTCAAATTCTGAATATTTCATTGGATGCCACCCACACGTTGGTGACAGATACATTTCACATAAGACGTGTTTGTGTGCGATGGGTTCAAGACTTTTGATTCCCGAACAAAAGGACATTCGCATGCAAGTCTCCATGCAGTTAAAGTTGATGTTAGAGGAAGATCCGGAGTTTCCTTCAAACGTAATCACTGCTGATAAAACTTGGCTACATGATTTTGATCCTGAGAACAAACAGCAAAGCTCAGTGTGGAAATCTCCTTTATCACTAACACCCCAAGAAAGCAAAAGTGGTTGAATCCGCTGGGAAAGTTATGGTTATCTCATTCTTTGATATAGAATGGATTATCAGCATGTTGTATCTGCACACACATCAGTAACTGGGCAATACTACAGGGATGTCCTGAAAACATTGCAAATCCATATCCATACATTTCCTTGAAGCAGGCTGGATGCTGCATCTCGATAATGCTTGGCTACATATTGCCAATGTAGTTACTGAATATCTTGCAAAAAGCAACGTGAAATGCATTTCACACCCTCCCTATAGTACGGATTTAGCCCCATGTGCCTCTTATCTATTCCCTAACTTGAAGAAACGCCTTCGTGGGAGGCATTATCCATCATCAGAAGCAGTGGTGAAGGCTGCGGAGGCGCTTTTGAAGGATCTCTCCAAAAGTGGTTTCCAGCAAGTCTTTGAAGACTGGCAGAAATGCTGGGACAAGTACATCGCAGTCATGGGAGACTAATTTGAGAAGCACCATCAAAATTATGATGAGTAAAGGTACGTTGTCATAAAAAGTTGTGATCATTCTTTATTGAATAGCCCTCGTATATGGCTAAATTTTCATGATTATATATTTGCCCGCCTCGGTAGCGTGGTGGTAGCGTGTCCGCCTCACGTTCAAGAGGTCTCCAGTTCGAATCTCAGTAAGGGTGCGTTACTTGGATAAGGTTTTCTCCGGGGTTATCCCTTATCCTGAATGACGAATGTCAGGTAACTCTAAGCTGTATGGACCCTGGGCTCATCACAGCATCATTTCGGCCATTCCATTCATCGTCCGATATGACTTAAGGTTGGCGGACGTAAAATAACAAAACATGATATTTTTATTATTATAGAATTTGGAATTTTTAGTGCAGCCTTCCCTTAAACGTTCCTTGGGCGTATTTAAATATTTCAATACTAAAATTAGGCAAATCGGTTCAGTCGTCCTCAAGCTTTTGTGAGACAAACAAACGTTAATTCATTTTACATATACCTGTAGATTACAGTGTTATCATTTCTTGGATGGTTGGCGGTGTAATATTACAATACCAGAGCCACTTCTAGGTCTCAAAAAACCTTATGCATTACATCTTGTTGCATTTTGACTGAAAACCATACATGCTTGAGATCCCGCAGGGAAGGGGATCCGTCCCCTTCAGCTGCCAAAGTGCGGGCGCTGCGGACTCTTAGCACTCGTGGTACCTCTGACGTTACTAGAGGAAACTCGGGCCGTACAGCCGAGCCCCTCCTTCGGGAGTTGTTCAGATTGGGATGGACTCGAGGGGGCAGTGTGTTCCCGATACCCGTGGGAATCGGGTACGTCTTCGGACGGGGTTGAGGGAAGCCATTAAGTTTCCGGGTAGAGTTAGATTACTTCCGTAAAAACTTGGCATAATGCATTGCTTACCTTAGGAGCGACTCTCACCACCAATGGGCGTGAGGTGATTGGGGAAGTTCCTCGATTCCGTCCAGCATGTCGTCTGCACATCCCTCGAAAACGTACCTCTCGGCTCTGCTGCTGCACTCATATTTAGACGTTAGCTTTTCCACCGTTGTTTCCAGGAGACCCTCAGTTTTTATATATTTCTCTTCCACTTGGTGAACATGCCGGCAAACTGGACCCCATTCTCCTTCTCCTATTTCACCAAATCGCTGTTCGCACAAACGCCACACGTCTCCCATGTTGAAGCTCACATTGCAAAGCGCAACCCATTCTTTCACATTTGCCCAAATTATTTCTATGGCACTCAGGTCGGGATTGTCCGGTGGTAAGCGGAGAACTACGTGCCCATCTTCTTCTAATATTGCTTCCACAATATATTTCTTATGTTTTGGCTTATGCAACTTCATAAGATCATATAGTTCCGCTTTCAGCATATGGCTTCCGAACGGAATCCTATGCTTAACGAACCAGTCTTGCATATCCTGCTTTTTTGTGTTCGCTGAGGGGCATTTTCCTCTGGTCACATTGTAATATGAAGCGTTGTCCATCACAAGAACAGACTTTTTCTGGAAGATTGGGCTTTAGTTTTTCTTTAACTGCATTCTAACTGATAAGTTTCACAGATTTAGTGTTCCCAACAAAGCACGTGATTACCAAGTTCACTCGTCTAGATGAGGATACACAATGACCTTTGCGCATACAGGTTGACGCATACGGCTGGGCGGGAGGGTGAGAGGAAGGAACATGAGGCGCCAAGCGGATATTGAGAACAGGCTCGCCCGCTGAACACCGAGAGCTTTTATGGGAATACGGCTACTCTACTAGCCTGCTAAGCTAGTAGAAGGTGTGCTAGATCACAAGGCGACCCCACCGAGGTCATATCGTTAGCCTTCACCTTGAGTGTTGACGCGCGTAAGTGGCGTATCCCCTTCCATCCCGTCTTGAGTCCATAGGACCAGATGGGGGGGCTTGTTAGTCTCTAGGTCTTGCCCTATGGAAAGCACCTCGGAGGACGCCGAGCGCCCTTTGGGACAGCTCGGATACTCCCTGGTTGAAGGAGGCCCGGGTCTTGTTCCTACGGGTTCAAGGCTAATGGGAGTAGAGCCTCTGGACTCAACATGCTTGAGAAGCGATGGTGGACACTGGGTAATTGTGATACAATTTATTCATGAAATACATGAGGAAGTTAAGAGAATCAAACGCAGAACTTCAGAACTAAATATTTAATAATATTCAAGAACAGAAGTCTGCAGGCTTTAACCAGCACGAAAGGAAAATTTCTGCGTCTTACGTCAGGTCATAGGTTACAAATCTTTCGTAAAATAATTATATAATAATGCTACTGGATAAGATATGTCACAAAGGCTTTAATGCTTCACTTATTACATACCCTGTGACTGCAATTTAAGGTCTGTGCAGCTCTACATTTATTTGGGTTTAGCTATAACGCCACGGCTCTCGCAGCAGCGTCTCAGAACATCTTCGTAATTGCAATTCGTAGAAAGCGAAGCATTAATGAGATGCTTCAGGCGGGAGAGACGTATTTAATCTCTGGATTCTGAAGTTGGCAAGGAGAGAAATCCTCGCATCCTAAAGCACGTATTTTGGAGAGTAATAATTAATTCAATAAGCATAAAGCAACAGGTACATAATGCACGTATTCAATTTTCTCAGGGCGGTATACACCAAGGGTAGAGGAGGCATCCTTTAGCGGGGCAAATCAGAGTCTGGAAAACATATTAATAGCTTGTATGTGTTCTGCCTGAGAAACGACCCAAGTTGGAGTGATTAAATATAGAAAGAAATGGGCACAAAACATTAATTTTGTCTACATAATTTACTACAATAAAATATTTCAAAAAGAAGAAGGGCGAATTAATGTGTAGGATATCAAATCCAAGTATTGTATAGTTAAAAAGAAACATTTTCATAAACTACGAGGGCTTTTCAATAAAGAATGATTACTTTTCTATGACAGCGTACCTTTACTCGTCCTTATAATTTTGATAATTGTCACCCAATTATCCGAAGGCGCGACCAACTGGCGGCTGGGTGAGGGCCGGTAGGCTTTCCGTCACGCCTACCCATTTGTCTAATAGCGTTAACGAAGGGATGGTTGGAAAAACATTACTGGCCGTCTCTTTCCCCGAGGAGGTGAGTGGTTCCCGATACCCATGGGAGATCGTGTACGTCTCCGGACGGGGTTGACGGAAGCCATTAATATTCCCGCGTTCTAGCCAACATAGCTAGTAGAAGGTGTGCTAGATCACCAAGCGGCCCAACCGAGGTCATATCGGTAGCCTTCCATTTTGGAATTGGCGCGCGTAAGTGGCGTATCCACTTCCATTCCGTCTTGAGTCCACAGGGCCAGATGGGAGGCTTGTTAGCCTCTAGGTCTTGCCCTATGGAAAGCCCCATGTAGGCACCGGGTGCCCTTTATGGAGAGCTCGTAACTCCCTGTTGAAGGAGGCCAGGGTCTTTGGACCTATGGGTCCGGGACTAATTGGAGTAGAACCTCTGCAGTTAACAACAACATTTTGGGATCGCCTACCTGGGACCTCTGGGACTCGGCTGTCGGGCTCGTTGCCATCCCGATGTAGGGGAACGTGTTCGTTTTCCTGGCCTGTCGAGGCAAGTCTCTATCCAAGTTTACAATAGGGACAGTGCCTTCTGTACTGTCGTGGTTCCTTGGGTCGGCGTCCCGATGTCTTCTCTCACCTCATCCTTCCTCCCAGGGTGCCCCAGTTGGGGGCATAGGAACAATGGGACCAGCATGGTGGACTAGTACCGAATCCCCGCGTAATGGAATGCTAATCCTAATCCGACAGACTGGCAGACTGGCTGACGACTGACTCACGGAGTTTGGCTTGAATTCTCCTGTACAATCCTCGGATCAAGGTAGTATTATTCTAAAAGCATGGAATGATAAATTTTACTAGAGACTGCAAAACGAATAGATTTGAAGCTCGACTGGCGGCAGAAAGAAAAACTAATATTTCCCTGTCATTGTTTACAGGCAACAAGGATGAAAGCGGGCCTGCCGTGTGCGCTAACTCCCTTCTTCTCACCACCGGCCCGGCTTTGTGCCCGTGTAATAACAACGACTTTCTATTTGGTTTTAAAATGGAAGCCAGTAACTGCAAATAATGCTTAACTTCCAAAAGAAAGTGTATATTAACCAGATATTTTATAGCAAGTATTATGGGTTTATAATGAAGACAAACTAAATAAGATCACTATAATACACTTAACAACCTACAAGCACAATATAAATATAAAATTTAGCAAAAATATTTAAGATGTGTATGGAACAAAATATTCATTTATGATTAGGCGTCCAGTAACATGAAATATAATCTATGCAGAATTTTCTATTCCTCTAACAAGGAGTAATTTCAGGCCTTGTGGTCGTTATTCCAGTATCTATTATGTGTTTCAAATGGGAAGAGTTCTGGTGTCCAGCCAATCAGGTGCCGTATCACACTCAGCGTTGACAGTTTGTTACCCCACTCCTTTTATATTTCCCTCTCTCTCGCACACTCATACAACATGCAGGTCTGCTTGGCCCAGGCGTAAGGGTAAGCAAATTATATTTTACAAACTTTCACAGTAATGCAGTTGCCAAAATTGGAAAAAACCATTTTCGCAAATTATGTATATTTTTAAACAATATAATTATAGTTTATGAATTACCTGTTTTTGTAATCCAATGGAAGTGCCAGTGGCTCATCCATGTCGCTGTCAATGTCACTTCCGTTAAGAGACAGTTTGTCATTCCTCTGTGTTCATTGTCTGAGTCTTGCAAATTTATGATTATAGATTCCAAAATCCCGTCACGTGCAATTTCTTTTTTAAAATATTCTTCTTGAATTTTTTCTGCATGCCTCACGTAGTTTTCACAGTCCTATTGTGTTACCTTGTCAATTTCTTCGTGAACTAGTCGTTTAACGTCCGTCAGTTTAAAAGTATTATTTCTGTTTGCAACTCCCCTTTTTATTTGAGCCCACACCAACTCAATTGAATTATATTGGCAGTGGCAAGGTGTGAGGCGTATTACCTCGTGTCCCGTTTCAATTGCAACTTGATCCAGCTGATACACTTTCTCCGTGTTTTTAAACGGAAGTAATCTTTGCAATAACTCATTTTTAGTTTCTGTTTCCAAAAATTATTTGAAGAAGGTGTACACCTTATAAATAATACTTCGAGCTTGACTGCGCAACACCTGCCTTTTTGAATCACCACTAAATTCACCGCAAGAAGCCATTGCACTATTTAACTCTTACTCTACTGTTGTGTAAAGAACAAATGAATGATATTGATCTGAACTTTCCAGAGTAAATAAACACTTCTTATCCAGCATTCATTCATAAACATAAGCATACAGCATTACACAGGCTAACAGGAAATGAAGTGTTTGCTCTTTCTCGAATTTAACAACTTGACTTATTCACAGTAATTCTTTTATTACGTCATGTCAGTAGTTTAAATTTCACTTCTGAGTAATTAAAAGTATATGTACATACATACACAACAACCACTTTGAACTCTCTAGAGTAAATAGAGATTACGAACCATTTATAAAGAAAGATATAATGTGACCAGACACGTTCTGCCAGGGCAGCAGGAAATTTATCGTTTCCTCTCGCTAGAACTGGCTTATTAAAAGTAATTCTTTTACTACGTCATATCATTTACGTTTCAGTTCTGAGTAAAATACAAATATAAGTACACGCATACATGCCAACCAACAATGATATTCATACAGTGCTTACATCGCGATTTATTGTTATAATACAAGCAATAGTGACTTATTTATTTGTATTAGAAAAACTATTTGAGCTAAGAATGTGGGGTTAGTTACATTACTCTCTACATTCCACATGGATCAGTTTCGGCAAAATCTGAATTTTTGTCTTAGCGCGAGTAGTATTTATTAGAAATGGATTAGTTTGGAGCTTCACACACAACTTAGGGGGAATGCAATATATCAACACCGCAGGACTCCGATTGGTTGCTCAGCTAGTAGCGCTCAAGGACAAACGCCTCCCCATTTGTAACACATAATAAATCCCGTCAATGACTATTTTGTACCATCAGGATCTCGATTTCCACAAAATAAATAGGTGAACAGCAATGAAATTGTAGCCTAATAATACGAGAAAATTATAAAGAAATGTTTTCTTGTGCATGTTTAAGTTGTACATACTATCAGTTGTACATACATATAATTATTAATGTTCGGTCATTTGCATTCCTGTTCTTATAAGTAACAAAACCTAGTTCTCCTTAGAAGGTTCTCCTAGTTCTCCTTTTGCAGCATTTTTCATTAATATTAGAATAATGTATGAGGAAAACAGCGCTCATTTTCAGTAAATGCTGGTTGTGATATTGTCCCTTTAAGGAGAAGTTTTCGTTAACAGCCCTAAAGCGATGAAACACAAAGCGAAAGGTTTTTATCGGAGCTTCTGGAGAAAATAACCAATTTATTTTCTTCGCTCCGGCAATACAAGACGTCGGATATTGGTCTGGTTTCTAGATTGTATTGTCTGCAAGAAAAGTCCACGGCTGCTGGAGGAAGCTAGAAACAAAAAAGAAGCACTATACTTGCAATGGAAAGACTTCTGGTGTAACAGTTTGTTTACTGCAAATCATGGCCCCGTAGCATTACTTAACGGTCATGTACCTTAGAGGTATTGTGTTGCACTGTTAGGTTTATTACCCCTTTGACTCAGGCTTAAATAAAATATTTTAAAGTGAGTATTTGATGTTTATTTTAAAAATAAAACATTGTAAATACGTGGCACTTAAATGTGATCCATGTCTAAGACCCAAGGGCTACTGTGACGTCGCTTTTGAGTAATGGGAAAGTAAACACATGTTACCCTGGCCTAATATAACGGGAAGCATATCGTCAGATACCGGAATCTTCTGAGAGTTTCCCCTTCTAGAACGATCTGGAAATCAGCAACTGTTATATGCGAGAGGACGTTGTAAAGTTCTAAAGATCACCCTGTTGAAAGTGCGACAGAGAGGTCATGTCGATATGTACTTTTTAGCTCTTCTCTGCGTAGTCATCATCCAGATTTAGACATCTTTCCCAGCGTTTCTTGACCTTCCGAATACCTTGAATGTAGAATTTTGCAGAATTCTCTTTAAACCACTCTTCCACTTCATTCATGACGTCATTTGTGTTGTCAAATCGGCGACCAAGCAACGGATTCTTGAAGAGAAAGTCACCTGGTGTGAGATGTATGTGTGTAGTGTTTAACGCCCGCTTTTACCACGAACAGCACCGCAGGCGATGACTCTGATGGTACATGAGATGAAGATGGAGCACCGGTGAAATGAGATGGCGGAGGAAACCAGAGATCCCGGAGAAAACCCGCCCCAGAGCCGTGTTGTCCACCACAAATCTCACTTTGAGGTCGCCTGGGATTGAACCCGGGCCACCTTGGTAAGAGCCAAGCGGTCTAACCACTGAGCCACGGCGCGGCCACCTGGTGTTAGATCGGGCGAAAAAGGCGCATGCTGTCAGGTCTCAAAGTCACATTCTCTTGTTTTGTGAACTGCAACTTGAGATGGCTGGGCTGGTGCATTGCCAGCTAGAAGACGAACAAATTTGGAGAAAATACCACGTCTCAAAACTTGTCCAGAAGATTGCAGTAGTATCTGCCAGTGATGGCTTAAACCTTGGCAAGATAATCTGTAGGGATGACTCCACGACAGTCCCAGAAAACTGGAAGTATGACCTTTAGCACATTTGGCGTTTTGGGACGAAAGAATCGCATGTTTCCATTTCATGCGTATGACTTTTGTCTCATAGATTCAGGATTCATCCATGGTTACCAGGGGATCAAAACAATAATCTTCACCCTGTTGCAATAACATCAACATCTGCCTTGAAAGGTCACGCCGTTTTTGCCTTTGGAAAGGGGTTAGCAAACGTGGAACACACCGTGCAGACACCTTAGACATGTGCAGTTCGTCATTAATAATTTTCCACACACTACCATAAATAAGATGTGTCTTATTCATGATCATTTGGATAGTTGCTCGTCTGTCTTCCAGTATTAAACACTCCACTTTCTTCACTGTGACAGCTGACGGTCTACCAGCTCTTGGCTCATCTGTCAGGGACATGTGACCAGTTTGAAAATTCAATGACAGCGTCGTCTGTCATGGACGGTCTACCAGCTCTTGGCTCATCTGTCAGGGACACGTGACCAGTTTGAAAATTCAATGACAGCGTCGTCTGTCATGGACGGTCTACCAGCTCTTGGCTCATCTGTCAGGGACACGTGACCAGTTTGAAAATTCAATGACAGCGTCGTCTGTCATGGACGGTCTACCAGCTCTTGGCTCATCTGTCAGGGACATGTGACCAGTTTGAAAATTTATTTTCCACCTAAAAATAGTGTCATATGATCTTTTTTTTTTTTTTTTTTTGTAATTTAAGTCCTACAACGTTAAGTCATATCGGACGATGAATGAAATTGGTGAAATGATACTCAAATGCGTCCGGGGTCCATGGAGCTTAGAGCTACCCGACATTCGTCTTTCAGGATAAGGGAAAACCCTGAAAAAACCCTTATCCAGGTAACTCACTCTAACCGAGATTCGAACTCGGGACGCCTTGAACGTGAGGCAGACACGCTACCATCTGCTCTACCGAGGCGGGCATGTGTCATATGATGGGCAATCATTTCCATAAACAGGCGTCATCTCGTCTTGGACTTCCCGAGCAGTTTTTGCCGTTCAAATACAGGAACTTGATCACACTACGAGCCTCGATTTTCTTTATGTTACACCTCAGTCACTTCTGGCACTCACTGTAAAGACAAAACGACTCATATCACTGAAACTACCAACATTATCTCCCGAGGGATCATTGAGGAGACTCAATGAGGAAAATTCATCAGTGAGGAAATTCATCACTCTAGTATAAAAACTACTTTACGACAGTTCCTCCTAAACCAACACTTTGGCGGGTGAAATAATGATTGAGCAGCCCGCCTCGGTAGCGTGGTGGTAGCATATCTGCTCACGTTCAAGAGGTCCCGAGTTCGAACTCGGTCAGGATGAGTTACTTGGATAAGGCTTTCTCCGGGGTTTTCCTTATAATTCAAGACGAATGTCGGGTAGATCTAAGAAAGAAAGAAACAAAAGAAAGAAAGAAAGGAAGGAAGGAAGGAAGGAAGGAAGGAAGGAAGGAAGGAAGGAAGGAAGGAAGGAAGGAAGGATGGAAGGAAGGAAGAAAGGAAGGAAGGAAGGAAGGAAGGAAGGAAGGAAGGAAGGAAGAAGGAAGGAAGGAAGGAAGGAAGGAAGGGAGGAAGGGAGGGAGGGAGGGAGGGAGGAAGAAAGAAAGAGAGAAAGAAAGAGAGAAAGAAAGAGAGAAAGAAAGAGAGAAAGAAAGAGAGAAAGAAACAGAGAAAGAAAGAGAGAAAGAAAGAGAGAAAGACAGAAAGAAAGACGGAGAGAAAGAAAGAAAGAAAGAAAGAAAGAAAGAAAGAAAGAAAGAGAAAGAGAGAAAGAGAGAAAGAAGAGAAGAAGAAAGAAACAAACATACAAACAAACAAAGAAAGAAAGAAAGAGAGAAAGAAAGAAAGAGAAGAAGAAAGAAAGAAAGAAAGAAAGAAAGAAAGAAGAAAGAAAGAAAGAAAGAAAGAAAGAAGAGAAAGAAAGAAAGAAAGAAAGAAAGAGAGAAAGAAGAGAGAGAAAGAAAGAGAGAAAGAAAGAGAGAAAGACAGAGAGAAAGACAGAAAGAAAGACGGAGAGAAAGAAAGAAAGAAAGAGAAGAAAGAAAGAAAGAAAGAGAGAAAAGGAGAGAAAGAGAGAAAGAAACAAACAAACAAACAAACAAACAAACAAACAAACAAAGAAAGAGAGAAAGAAAGAAAGAAAGAAAGAAAGAAAGAAAGAAAGAAAGAAAGAAAGAAAGAAAGAAAGAAAGAAAGAGAGAAAGAAAGAAAAGAAAGAAAAGACAGAAAGAAAGAAAGACAGAAAGACAGAAAGACAGAAAGAAAGAAAGACAGAAAGAAAGAAAGACAGAAAGAAAGAAAGACAGAAAGAAAGAAAGAAAGACAGAAAGAAAGAAAGAAAGAAAGAAAGAAAGAAAGACAGAAAGAAAGAAAGAAAGAAAGAAAGAAAGAAAGAAAGAAAGAAAGAAAGAAAGAAAGAAAGAAAGAAAGAAAGAAAGAAAGAAAGAAAGAAAGAAAGGAAAGAAAGAAAGAAAGAAAGAAAGAAAGAAAGAAAGAAAGAAAGAAAGAAAGAAAGAAAGAAAGAAAGAAAGAAAGAAAGAAAGAAAGAAAGAAAGAAAGAAAGAAAGAAAGAAAGAAAGAGAAAGAAAGAAGAAAGAAAGAAAGAAAGAAAGAAAGAAAGAAAGAAAGAAAGAAAGAAAGAAAGAAAGAAAGAAAGAAAGAAAGAAAGAAAGAAAGAAAGAAAGAAAGAAAGAAAGAAAGAAAGAAAGAAAGAAAGAAAAGAAAGAAAGAAAGAAAGAAAGAAAGAAAGAAAGAAAAGAAAGAAGAGAAGAAAGAAAGAAAGAAAGAAAGAAAGAAAGAAAGAAAGAAAGAAAGAAAGAAAGAAAGAAAGAAAGAAAGAAAGAAAGAAAGAAAGAAAGAAAGAAAGAAAGAAAGAAAGAAAGAAAGAAAGAAAGAAAGAAAGAAAAGAAAGAAAGAAAGAAAGAAAGAAAGAAAGAAAGAAAGAAAGAAAGAAAGAAAGAAAGAAAGAAAGAAAGAAAGAAAGAAAGAAAGAAAGAAAGAAGAAGAAAGAAAGAAAGAAAGAAAGAAAGAAAGAAAGAAAGAAAGAAAGAAAGAAAGAAAGAAAGAAAGAAAGAAAGAAAGAAAGAAAGAAAGAAAAGAAAGAAGAAATAAAGAAAGGTGAGCAACTGCTTTGTGAGAGAGTAGGAGTGGTTCGGTAAGAAGTCATACCCACCATGACATATCTTTACCTTATCCTTCTGCGGTACATGGTTAATACACCCCTCGTTTCCTTCAATGTCACTGGCGTGCACGATTCATTTCCATGTCCTAGGCACATCAGCCACTGATGAAGGCGACAATTTCAACTTCTCTGTGTTTCTGTGAACTTGGAATCATTTCATTTTCAGTGTCCTATAGTGAAGTAACGAATAGCGCAATATCTAGCTCGTTTGTCCTGAACGTGTTCCGACTATGTACACATCATCATCCTCTTTCTCTGCTTAATCAGATAATAGCTACTCGGAGCTTAGCATGAATTAATCCTGATTTCATTCTGTAGCTTCTACTCTCATTTGACATTACGACCACGTCATTCTGCAATGTCAGAGGAGAACGAGCATTTCGTGGTCTGTGATGTCGTTCCTTTAGTCTTATTGCTTGCTTTGAAGTTTTGTAGTCTCGATGTCTGGCCATTTCAAACAAAAGCAGCCTTTAGGTAAGCATAAACTGTTTGGGACAGGAAGAGCTTCTGGAAACGATTTAATTAGACCTTTTAGAAACTTCCTCGTACTATTTGCTTTGCAGCTGTTAACAAATCAAGTGAAAGTATTGTTTTAATTCACTTCGTTATTACTTTCTCCAAATTCCACCTATAGCTGGAGGTATAAAATCTGGTAGCAAATTCTGTAAAAAAGACATACATACTCAGACATTACCGGGAATTCGTAAACTGATTTTCCATAAACTCCTTCTCAAAAGGACGTAGCATAATAATTGAAAACCGAAATGCCATGGTACCAGGAAACTCGATTATAACAAGAATGCGAATGAAATAAAGGAAAACGTTGTTGGATTTGGGTAATTAGAGGATTTTATATCCAATTAGTGTATACATTTGCGCAATTACTATAAAGGTTTCGGGATTTTGAATCTCTTTAACTACAAATATATTTGTAGTATAGAATAAACTCTTAAAGGCAAAATTAGAGTATATGATACAAAATCGACTGTCACTTGTTAAACATTGTTGTTTGATTTTCTTGCATCATGGCCATCTAGGCAATAAGCTTTCGTGTTTATATTCTGTGCAACTATTTATATTCTCTGGAGAAATAGGTTATTTTGGCCACTCTATGGCATTCTCAAATAAACATCAAGCCTCACTTCATAAATATATTCTTTTATAACACTATTGTGCTTGTACTCAAGTACAGAGGGTCTGTATATGCCTTTTATAAAACTAAATAAGAATCTTTTGCACCTTTCGATGATAAAATGAGGTTCAGAATCGTGTCAGCAAACAAACACAATTTTTCTTACCTTAAAACCTTAGTAGGATGTGAATGTAGGTGTACATTGCTCGTTTAATTTAACCCTAAATATCAATTGTATGCCACAGTCAAGTCCGTAGATCTAGGTAGACAGACTACCTGAATCAATATTCGCCCTAATACATTTAGAACTCTTCGCAATAATTTAGCTGTACTACTTTTTTGACATTAACACGTATGGACTTACTTCATTGAAACAAGGTGAAGTAGCACTTTAGAACCTCCAACTTAGCACCAATTTCCTAATAGCCATTTGAAGTTATTCCCTGCAGCTGCTGAGAGTAGTTCAGAGTTGTGAAATAATGTAGCGAAGTTTGAGATAAAACCACGTTACTGGCAGATTTTGTTCCCAGGCTGCAGGAATGGAAAGTGATGAATGTGCAACACCTGCTCTTCTCTCTTCATTAATAACCGTAATGGGTCCCACATGGTACATAGGCTGCCCATATCTGCTCATTATCTCAAATAATGGTGCCATGGACTCGCATAATCAGACACCAAAATACCCTTTATCGGACAAAATGCACCGCTGAGTTACTTTCTGCTTACGGGTTGTTTGTTCACAAGGTTTGCGGCTACCTATCTCGAAAACAAACATTGGAAAAAGAAAGAAAATAACAATTTTCTGTCGTTGAGCGAGGAAAAATAGGAACAACCGCATTGTTATTTTAAAAAATACTTTGATTTTGCTAGGTCTCCTGAATAAATTAAAACACACTTTCGAAGAGATTTGTCTGTATATATTTCTGTCAGCGCAGTATTACTCAAAAACAAAAATTAAGTTAAAAACTAAAATGTACGCTAACTTAAGCATTTTCTGCTTATGTCACAGGAGTAAATATTCAAACATTTAATTTATAAGTATATTAATATGCATATAAATTTCCCTTGGGTTTCATATGAACTCACTTATTTCTTTAAATTAATTTTATCGCCAGTTTGTTCAACAACATCCCTCTAAAAAAGTTTTATTTCCTTCAAGATATTCTCGGGAAACAAGCCAGGTGAAAAGACGATTAGTAATAGACGTTTCGTAAGCGTAGATAGTATCCATCATCAGGATATTTTAAGAAATGTTGTGGCAAGAAATTGCATAACTGGATATAACACAAATAACGACATGCCAGGTCAGGAGATGACTTGAGTTTGGAAAACTAATTAGATGATGGAAACGTGACTACTTCACCTGATCATCAAGCTGTATAGATCTTGTGGCATGTGGTGGTGTCGAGCGAGTATTGCCGCTCAGTTCGGCTCTATTATTTGGCAGGGGCTTGACTCATAGGGTCGTCAGCATCCCAATAAATTTGAGAAATATCTATATCTTCAGCTGCTCTCGGAGTTATCCTAATATTTATGAATATAGGATCTGTGGCAAGGATCTCTTCATTCAGGGCGTTTTGGGTGGATCAATTAGCCTACTTGGAAAGAAACACAGGTTAATTCTCTAATGACGATCGGTTGTATTTCAATTACTCTCGAAATACATGTTAATTAGGCAAACTCTGAATGGTAGGCTTCGCGCTGGCGTGGTTGCACTCCCGTGTCTATAACACGACTCATCGGATTAGCACCCAGCTACCAACTATCTTTAATTGAACGCGATTTCTTTAGCTTACTCGTCCGTTCAGTTTAGCCCACAGTAGCCAAAATAACCTTAATGAACGCGATTTCTGTCCGTGTGCTATCACACGACGGTTCAGCTCGGCTCTCAGCCACCGACCGCTTTAATGAACGCAATTTCTGTTCGCGTGCGTTCGGACGACGATCTAGCTCGACCCCCAGCTACCGACTGAACTTTAGATATGTCTTTTTTCCCTGATAGGTCATATGACACTTCGCTTCCCCCTTCAGTTCATTATTTTTAGTTAGTTCGTCGGTAGAACACATATGGAGTTCCAGTTAGGAGAATCTCAATTTAGACCACCCAAAATGTCCCCTTCCTGTCAAACTATGTTTGAAACTAAACGCTGGGTGCGACCCTTAAAAATGTATAGTTGAAGTCAGCGTTCCTATTGGAGAAAAAATCCTACCGATTCAGAGTCCGTGACAAATTTGACACTGCACGCAAGATATTTGTTTCAATACATGTATATATTCCTTTAACTTTCAATTAATCTTCTATATGTTCCTTAACAGTTAATTAATCAACACGAGGAAGAGAGTACCGTTTAAATCTGTGCTTCTTCAGCATGCTGATTTCCATTTTAAGGCTGCTTTCCAAGAGGAACTGAACTGAAATCCAGCATCACGATTAAACGTGCTCCTCTAAAAGGAAATGGCCAAAACCCTCCTTAACTATCCGCTCCCAGTAACTGTTGCATTTTGCGAGGAAAGTTGTCTCCCGAAAGTTGGCTTTATCACCATTATCAAAGCCATCGTCTGACCTGGTATTTAAATTATTGAAAACAGTCTTTTGTTCAGTGATACGAATATTCGTACTGTTTTGTCTTTTCTGATATTTGTGTAATATCCAGTTATACATTTGTTGTTTACAACTTTTCTTAACATATCCTGATGATATAGATATGTATATGTATAAATGTTGGTGGAGTACACTTCCAACATTTTCTCTGAGATGTAAATGATGTAAAGTAATCTCCCAATTGTGTATTTTATTCTCCTAAAGTTGCACGTATGTTCTATTATTGGTTCAGATGTTATGGCCGAAAGAAATGGTTCAGACTTATATGGATCACACTATATCATATCATGAGAAATCCGCCTACCAACACTCTATCATTATTTACCCAGCGTCACCTGATGAAAGGATCTACAAACATGCACTTCACGCTCTCTCAGTTAACAAAGCTCACGGTCGAAAAGATCTAAGGACCGAAGCGTGACGTATGCACGATAAGTTGACAGCTTATTAAAAGAAGAATCCGATAAACATGATTAATGGCTAACAATTGCTGCCACGCTACAGGGAAGTGAAAAAGTACTTTGTTATTCTTTTGACTGCCTTATTAAAGGAAGATATGGTTTGAACTTATTGGAAAAAACGATCACTTAGGCTGATGTCAAGTAATAGAAGTAGTTCCATAACGGCTCCGGTTATGAAATTCTTTTACAAGATTGGGTCACAGATCTTTACACTAAATTACTTCCGCGCTATTGTCACACGCAGAAGGGTGAAGGTGATTCGAGGACTACATACCGTCTGCTCTACCTTTTGTAAGATGCTATGTCATATTTTTAATAATGCTGAAAGCAGAGATGAGTCCTCCATACTCACGATACATGATATCGACAACGAACCACTCTCCAAAAAAATTCACTGGATACTTTTTCGATACTTTGGTGGTGATTCTGGAATTTTTATTCTAAAATTACAAAATATTATCGCCCCAAGTGAACATTGCAAAATCCGAGAAACTGTCAAGAATGTGGTACCTGCACAGAAACATAAAATGAGGTATAGGTACCTCCATGCTAAGCCATACGGCCCCTATCGGGGCCTCTTTGGGTTACAGCACCCATCTATATAAAGTCTGTCTAGTCAACGCGACTGCAGTTGCTTCACAAAGGAAACGCACCCTACCACCAACTAAAGAAGGTCATAAATCTATTCCCATGCTTCAGAAACAGAAAACTGTCGAAGACCAATAGCAACCATGATTTTAGGGAAATGACAGTCGATGTTTACTCCACGTGCAGTCTCAGTTGCCAAAGTTCAATCTTCCAGTTGATCTGTTTCATTACCTGCAGAAATTCGTTGTGTGTCACGATGTGGAGACCGTGGGAGAGAAATGCAGTGGTAAATGCAGATGAAGTAGTAGATTACTTCCAGTCAAATGAAAATAACCAAAGTGAAGACAATGGTTTGAATAACTGGGCCGAGTTATATTATTAGAGAAGCCTCAAAAAACAAAGTTATAACGGGAACTGCTTCTAAGCAAGTTCAAGCGCTTGTTTTGAACACAAGAATAACTAAACACTAGTAACACAACTTCACTATTTACTTATCTTATTCAAATCCTGGGACCGGTTTCAAAGCAAAACATCTGCTTCATTCTCAACCAATCAGCTTGACACTCGCCAAATGACTGACTGACTGACTGACTGACCTTGACCACTACCGGAGTTTTAAGAATAGCTCTCTATCTAACTGTCATCTACCGGGGACAACACAAACCTATTGATGACATCTAGTGGAGGGATATCAAAATTCATTACGCGATCCTTATAATTCAAAATAATCACTTCTCCCAAACCATCAAATCTATCGGTTCCTTCAATTGTTTCAATAATTTAACTTCTGGATTTAGTTCATGATTCGATGACCAAAAATGATCAGCCACTGCCGATTTCTCTGCCAGTCTATATTTAATATTTCTAAAATGTTCCTCTGCTCTGGTTTGTAAATTACGTTTCGTTCTACCGATATAGATCTTATCGCTTTCTAAACAGTTAACTTCATAAATACCAGATTTTGTTGTTGTCTGAAATTTTGTCTCTTTTAGAAAACTGTAGTAAATTCTTTATACTGTAATTATTTTGAGGTGATGGTGTTATACCCACTTCTTTGAAATTTTTTTGGAACTTTTTATTTGCCCATGGATGATAAGTCAGTTAGTTGGTGAGTGTCAAGCTGATTGGTTGAGAATGAAGCAGATGTTTTGATTTGAAACCGGTCCCAGGATTTTAATAAGATAAGTAAATAGCGAAGTTGTGTTACTAGTGTTTAGTTATTCTTAATACTTAGTTTACTTCACTGTCAGCAGCTTCGGGTTTTTACATAACATAAATATAGGGTGAAAAATAGTCTTGGAAAGGGGTCATGCCATGGACCTGCAAAAATTCTGGGTATTCACAGAAATACAGTAAGATAAATTGTGACGAAAGGAGTACCAAAGACGCCGATCATCTGTGAAAACAAAAGGAAACGTTTCTCTAAAGTAGATAATTTCACATGCGATTTAATTCGCCGAGAAATGTATAAATTCTATGCAATTCAATTCATGCCAGAGGATCTACTCCTTAGTCCTGGACCCTTTGGACCAAGAACCCGGGCCAACTTCTACCAGGGAGTTACCGATCTGTCCCGAAAGGGCGCCGGGCGCCTCCGAGGCTCTTTACATAGGGCATGACCTAGAGACTAACAACTACCCCCCCCCCATCTGGTCCTTTGGACTCAAGACGGGATGGAAGTGGATACGCCACTTACGCGCGCCAACTCCAAAATGGGAAGGCTACCGATATGACCTCGGTGGAGCCGCCTGGTGATCTAGTACACCTACTAGCTATTGTGGCTAGTACGCGGGAATATTGATGGCTTTCCTCAACCCCGTCCGGAGACATACCCAATCACTCACGGGTATCGGGAACCACAACCCCCCGAGTCCAACCCAATCCTAACAGCTCCCTATCAGGGAGGGGCTCGAATGTTCGACCCGAGGTTCCTCTAGTAACGTCAGAGGTACAACGAGTGCTAGGGGTCCGCAGCAGCCGCAATACGGCAGCTGAAGGGGACGGATCCCCTCCCCGAAGGTAAATTCTATGCAAAACGGAGAGCGCCTACCGTAGATTAATTGGTTGCACATTTGCAAGAAATTTGTGATTTCCCTTATGGGCACTGCACTTTGCGTGGCCTCCTAAAGGAGCTGGTTTCAAATACCATACTTTGAATAAGATTACGGTTATTAGGGAATTTAGTAGAATTGTAGCTTGGATATATATATATATATATTGTCGCGAAGCCGTTATCTACGATAGCATGGCTAGCGTACACAAAGAGCCGGCAAATAACCATAGCGCCGATAAACAACCGACGGATAGTGTATCACGGAGGTAAAGGTAACTTGCCGGCAGGGGCGGTAGCATGTTTGTGCTACAACCAAATTGCTGGGTCTCCCTTTAATGTAATGGCATGTTCAATTTGGAGTTCATTTCGACCTTGTCTAGTGCAGGGGAGCTGAGCGCGCTGTATTGTTTGCAGGTGTCAAGTAGTTCACTCCCAGATGCAAACCACTGGCATACAATAGGAAGGTATAGGGCAGGACGAACCTAGGATTTGCCGAGACAAGTAGGGGGGGGGTAATGCGGGGCGTATGGCTGCATGTTGTTGGTTAACCTAGCTGCCAGAGAATAGTGGATGCCTAACCTGCTCGTTCTTTCATCACAGCAGCGGCATGTATTGCGCCTATGATAAATGTAACCTACGAGTACATAACCACATGGTTTGTGCCGTGTATTGTTAGCTTGCCGTGTTTTGAGTAGTGCATCAGAAATATTTATATAAGAAGAAACAATGAATTCCATAAAGCGTCTTTTAGCACATTCTTTTTCAAACATGACCTTAGAAGAAAAAATTGAACTTAAGCGACTTGGAAGACCCACGCCGAAACTAAACATCACACAGATTTTCAAAACAAAAACAAGATGTTTTTACAGGAACTTTAACAACGATGTATATCATAGATATTCCAGAGTGTTTATGAAATGTGAATGTTGTGTTATATGTTGTGAATTACCGTTAACTTGTGTGTAGAGAGTCTGTAGTGACAGGCTTAAAGATATTTTGTTACTTTAATAATTAAGTTGCATGGATAACTCTGTGAACCACCAATTTTTAGAGCCACCAGCCGCCCATGCTTGCTGGCATAGATTAAGTTACGCTTCTGGACGGTGATAGAATTTTCGTTTTCTTTATTGTCCCAGAAATCTCTCGAATTTATGAATGAGATATACAAGAGATTGTGACACGCCAGCGGACAGTTGTAAAACGAGAGTGAGTCGCGAGAGGTAAGCAGGAAAAACAGCTGTGACGTGTTGTAACGAGAGCTGATGTAGATTGTGATGTAATTGTGCTGCTAGGGAGTGTATTTCTGCGCAAATAAAGAAAATTTAGAATTTCGGTAAATTGAACTTTTATTTCTACGAACCCACAAAGTACATTAAGGAAGTAATGTACATAAGATTTAACGACAAAGGCTCTACTCCCATTAGTCCTGAACCCGTAGGACCAAGGCCCGGGACTGCTTATACCCGGGAGCGATGGAAAACTCCTGGGGTCCTTCCATGGGGCAATACCCTGAGTCTAAAAAGCCCCCACATCGATTACGACGTCAAGACGGGAGCAAATGGATACGCCACTTACGTGCATAAACCCCACAGGGAAGACTACCGAGAACCTCAGGGGGGCCACCTGGTGATCTAGCATATCTTCTACTAGCTCTGCAGGCTATTACCAGGGACGTAACCTTCTATCCACTGCGGGCGGCCATAGGCTGGCCGAAGGTACCCAATTCCCCGTGGGTGTCGAAAACACACTGCTCCCTCGAGTCCAACCCAATCCGAACAACTCCCCGATGGTAGGGGCTCTGCAGTTCGGCCCAAGGTTCCTCTGGTATAGTAGCCGTACTCCCATAAAAGCCCTGGGTGTTCAGCGGGCGAGACTGTTTTCAATATCCGCTTGGCGCCTCCTGTATGCCAGTTCCTCCCTCTCTCCCTCCCTCCCAGCCTTATGCGTCAACCCGTATGCACAAAGGTCAGTGTGTATCCTCATCTAGACGAGTGAACTTGGTTATTACGTGCTTTGTTGTGAACACTAAATCTGTGAAACTTATCAGTTAGAATCCAGTTAAAGAAGAATTAAAGCCCAATCTTCCAGAATAGTCTGTTCTTGTGATAGACAACGCTTCATATCACAATGTGACCAGAGGAAAATGCCCCACAGCGAACACAAAAAAGCAGGATATGCAAGACTGGTTTGTTAAGCATAGGATTCCGTTCGGAAGCCATATGCTGAAAGCGGAACTATATGATCTTATAAAGTTGCATAAGCCAAAACATAAGAAATATATTGTGGATGCAATTTTAGAAGAAGATGTGCACGTAGTTCTCCGCTTACCACCGTACCATCCCGACCTGAATGCCATAGAAACAATTTGGGCAAATGTAAAAGAATGGGTTGCGCTTTGCAATGTGTGCGTCAACATGGGAGACGTGTGGCGTTTGTGCGAACAGCGATTTGGTGAAATAGGAGAAGCAGAATGGGGTCCAGTTTGCCGGCATGTTCACTAAGTGGAAGAGAAATATACAAAAACTGAGGGTATCCTATAAACAGAGGTCGAAAAGCTAACGATCACTGTTAATGACGACAGTAGCAGCAGTGATTCGGAAAGTGATTACTCAGCAACGTCTGAATATGAGAGCAGCAGCAGAGCCGAGAGAGATGTGCAGACGACATGCTGGACGGAATCGAGGAACTTCCCAAATCACCTCACGCCTAAGCGACGCCCATCGGGGGTGAGAGTCACTCCTAAGCTAAGCAATGCATTATGCCAGGCTTTTTACGGAAGTAATCTAACTCTAACGTCAGAGGTACCATGAGTGCTAAGGGTCCGCAGCGCCCGCACCACGGCAGCTGATGGGGACGGATCCCCTCCCCTACGAGAAATGGAGATAAGAGAATTTATTTTGATGAGACCTCGTACGTTACCCATGGACGTAACTGGCGATGAATTTCTCCACCAAAGTGGAGAAAACGAATGATTACGCGGTGTTCTTGCAATGAAAACGTCGCCATTTTAAGTATTACAAACAATCCTAAAATTGTTTAATGCATCTGAGAAGTCTGGGCGGGCAGAGCATTGTTTTGATAACGACCATAGAGCCAACTTTCGGGAGACGACTATGTTGGCAATATGCAACAGTTACTGGGAACTGAGAATTAAGGAGGCTTTGGTAATTTCCTCTGAAAGAAGCACGCTTAATCGCGATGCTGGTTTTCAGTACAGCTGCTCTTGGAAACCGGCCTTAACAATGGAAATCCGTCGAATTAACAAGCAAAGATCAATACAGCTTGATAATCAAGTTAAGTAGTTACGTTTCTTTGACACAATTTTCTATACTCACGCCATCTCCTGACCTGGCATTCAGTAATGCGAATTTTGATAGTGTTTTGTCTTTGTTTATAGTTGTGTTATATCTAGTATCTCATTTGTGGTTATAACATTTTATAAATATCCTGATGATGGGAGAGATGCACACTCTCGAAACGTTGATATCTAATCATCTTTTCAGCTGGCTGGCTGCCTGAGAAGAAAGTCAGCGAAAGTGGCTCGCTACCACTAGAGTTCTATGCAATGTATATAGTGCTGCCATCTCTATCACGCATTCACAAAGAGTCGACGTGTATTTTAAACAAGGCCAGTTCTGAAAAACAAACTAGGAGGTGGCAAAATTTAAACCCACCTCATCCTAATACTTCGTTATACCTTTTATTTTCGGTACGGTCAAACGTGCGATTACCACCAGAAAATACAGAAAATGAGCATTTTCCCTTGTATGTGCTACATTTCTTTCGGTTCACATTTAATGACAAACACTAAATAGATTTTGTACTAAAGATCACTTTCGTGGAGCGTTGTGCCTCAACGAACAGCTGTAATCTCATTAGCGCCTGTTTTAATCTTCTTAAGAGACACGTCAAATTTCTAATTAACGAGGGAATACTGGAAACTCACTCCCAAATGTATTTTTATCCAAACAGCTCAGCATCCTCATTCTCCATTTTGTTGAAACCCTAGAAATACAAAAATAGTCTCATCGTGCTTCAAATTTCAAGCAAGAAACTACAGGAAGAGATTTTCCAACCTGGATTAATTAAAGAACTGTGTAATGTATTTAGTGAAAACGTATACTTATAACCTACATGAAGTAAAGTGATTTAATAGGTTCTTATATTCTTATCTGCTACACTTTCAAAGAACGGGAGCTAACTAGAAACAAAAGATGCAATTACATTCGAAAATGGGAAGCACTTAACCAGGCTCTTGATCGTAAGTCACTTTAGCGAAAAATAGAGCTCAAGGATTACTCTTTGAGTATTACATGAACTCACGTGTATTTCAAGTTTTTAATTTTGCAAACCCGTATAAAACAATAAAATGGCTGATTACACCGCGTCATAAAAGGGTAGCCTTTCTTATTTGGAGATATTGAAGTAAATCCTTCCAGATTACGAGGGCCAGCTGATAAACTTCTTTATTTCTTAACATAATCTTCAGAAAGACTAAAATCATTGGTCATATTGGTGTTCAAATTTAATTAAACTATCTCTGTATTGCGACTTTTCATGGCCCTCAGACTAGCTGTTTACCACACCAATTACATCCTCGTTGTTTTAAAATCTTCGCCCTCCAAGAAATTTTTTGAGGTTCAGAAACAGGTTGCAGTACTGATAAGGGATAAGGGAAATAGAGTGGATGTTCAAGCAGTTCTTCTTCCTCTTCCTCTTTCCCTTCCCCTTCCCCTCCCCCGCCCCATCCCCCTCGTCTTCGTCTTCGTCTTCCTTTTCCTCTTCCGCTTCCTCTTCCTCCCCTCCTCCTCCTCCTCCTCCTCCTCCTCCTCCTCCTCCTCCTCCTCCTCCTCCTCCTCCTCCTCCTCATCATCCTTCTCCTCCTCTTCCACTTCCTGCCCTTCCTCCTCTTCCTCCTCGTCCTGCGCTTCCTCCTCGTCCTCCTCCTCTTCCTCTTCTTCCTCTTCCTCCTCATTCTTCTCTTCCTCCATTTCCTCCTCCTCGTCCTCCTCCTCGTCCTCCTCTTCCTCCTGCTCCTCTTCCTCCACCTCCTCTTCCTCCTATTCTTCTTCCTCCCATTCCTCCTCTTCCTCCTACTCTTCCTCTTCTTCTTCTTCTTCTTCTTCTTCTTCTTCTTCTTCTTCTTCTTCTTCGTCTTCTTCTTCTTCCTCTTCTTCTTCTTCTTCATTTTCTTCTTCTTCCTCTTCCTCTTCTTCCTCTTCTTCCTCTTCCTCTTCTTCCTCTTCCTCTTCTTTCTCTTCCTCTTCTTCCTCTTCCTTTTCCTCCTCTTCCTCCACTTCCTCTTCCTCCTCTTCCTCCTTCTCTTCCTCATCCCATTCCTCCTCCCATTCCTCCTCTTCCTCCTACTCTTTCTCTTCTTCTTTCTTCTTCTTCTTCCTCTTCTTTTTCCTTTCCTTCTTCTTCCTCTTCTTCCTCTTCCTCTTCTTTCTCTTCCTCTTCTTCCTCTTCTTTGTCTTCCTCTTCTTCCTCTTCCTCTTTTTCCTCTTCTTCCTCTTCCTCTTCTTCCTCTTCCTCTTCGTCTTCCTCTTCCTCCACTTCCTCTTCCTCCACTTCCTCTTCTTCTTCTTCTTCTTCTTCTTCTTCTTCTTCTTCTTCTTCTTCTTCTTCTTCTTCTTCTTCTTCTTCTTCTACCTCACGGCTATGGATTGTTTAACCCGTTCCGGCTCCAAATTGGTCTGCCCATCTTTTCTTCGGTTTCCCTGGTTTCTTCTTCCTATAGATTTATAGTTTAAGGCTATTTTTGGTATTCTGTTATTATTCATCTTCTGAACATATTCTTTCCATTGATTTCTATTTCTTTCAATAGTATGGTTTATTTCTTCTACTTTTAATTCTCTCCTAATATCCTGACTACGTTTTTTTATCAATTTTGGTATATCCAGCTATTGCTCTTATGAATTTCATTTCTGATGACTGTATTCTCGTTCTATTTCATTTTTTTAATGTCCATGCTTCTGATCAATAGATCAGAGTTGGTATTGCCATTGTTTTGTATAGTTTTATTATAGATTGCTTTCTTGATTTATTTTTTAATGTTCTTTCTATTGTGCCTGTTATATAGTTAAATTTATTTATTTATTTTCTCTATTATATCAGCTTCCCCTTGGTTCGAGACATTACGTCCTAAATATTTAAAGTGTGACTTCTGCTCCATTATTATGTTATCTAACACTATTTTTTATTTTACTGGAATAATTTCTTTAAATTACATGGTTTTTGGATTTATTTGTTGATATTTTCACTCCATATTCTGTAGCAATTTTATCTAGACTATACAGCATTTTCTCCAGATCATCTTCATCTGTGGCTATTAGTATTTGATCATCTGTATAAAACGTAGTTTTCAATTGAGCTCCTGATACATTAATGACTCCATTGACTTTATTCGACCAAATCCTTACTATTTCAAGCATTTGGAACTTTAATTCGAACATTATTGCCATTGGAATGACTGAACGATGGACCAGAGCATTGTCGTGAAGAAATGAGATGGTTTCCTTTGCCAAAAGGGCTCCTTGTTTTCACCTTATCACTCCAACGTTGCAGTAAGCTTGCATAGTAATCACCAGTGATACTTTGACCATTTTCCGAGTAATTCCCTGTTTATCGCAGAAAACACTCGCCATAACCTTGATAGTTGCAAAAAATTGACTTTGCGTTTTTTGGAGTTACTTCACCTGGCGCAATCCACTGTTTTTACTATGATTTACTTTCTGGAGTGTAGTGATATATCCAAACTTCATGCGGTGTGACCGCAGTGTCAGTTAGCGATTAGGAGGCGGCGAAAACTAAAAAAGAAGATAAGTTAATAAAAATGCTTTGCTTAACTAATATAAAAATCTTGTTATAATAATATTAAATTAGAATGGATAGAGTAATGATTCAAATAGCGGTTGAATTAAGAATAAAAAGGAAAGAATATTATTTAATATAACTTATATACTAGCATCCAGGCAAGGAAGGCGCCTTCCTGGAAGTCCAGGGCAGCGGTCTCCAACACACGCAGTAACTGCTGGACTGTCGAGTGCCGAGGACGAAATCCAAACTGATGGTCGGGAATGGCTTGAATGTCTCCGAAAATGGGGGACAATCGGGTGAGAATGAACCTCTCGTGAACTTTCGAGAGGGTGAAAAGTCCAGAGGTCCAGAGGTAGTCCTAGTCCTTTTCCCCGTCCGGGTGTCTTATGCCGCAGTACCAAGCCGCTTTGCGGCTTAACCTGTGAAATGAGCTAGTAATTGGTTTCGTGTTCTGCTGGGGTGTTTGAATTTGTTGGGAATTTGGAATGGGTTGCCCTTGTTTAAGTCTCATAGGCAGCTGCTGCTCCCTCTTTTTGGGAGACACGACTTAATTTTTTGCTCCGTTTTGGTTACGGGTTGTGTAGCGCTTGATCCATCAGGCGTAAAAATTGGTCCCAGAGATATCTGGGGTTTCTCTTGGGTTAACCAAGGGGCCCCAAGACGTCTCTCGGTAGTCTCAAGGACGGCAAGCGTCTTTGATCCCTCTGGTCATACCTGCCCAGGGAGTTCACTAGAGGGTTGGGGTGATTTTGGATTTTGTCGTACATTTATCGTGTCCTCTCGCAGATAACATCGACAACGTACGGGATCTGGGAGTGCTCATGTAGGATATGAGCAGCAAATCTCCAGCCTGTACCGTAAATGATGCGACGTGCCTTGTTCTGCAGCGTCTGGAGCCTGACGAAAGTGGTATTTGCCACTGTTCCCCAGATCTCACAGCCGTACAGAATCATAGGCGGAATGATCGCCCGATAGAGCTGGAGTTTGAGTCGGATGGGCAATGTTGATCGGAAAATAGGGTATAGGCTCCGGAGTGTGACGAGCCCCAGCTGGTCCTTGCCCTTGACGTGCGGAACGTAAGTTAACTTACGGTCCAGCGTCACTCCGAGATACTTCGCCGTTTGCACCCATGAGATTCTACGGCGCCGTAAAACGAAGTTCTGCTGCAACCGGTTGGCTCTGGTTTTCGCCAGGAGAATTGCAGAGCTCTTTTCCGGGTTAGCTGTCATTCGCCATTTTGCGCTCCATTTGCCAATGGCCCGGAGCTGGGTTTGGATTTGCCGGAAGCTGTACCGTGTGTTCCTATTTACTACGAAGATCATGAGATCATCCACATACTGACAGGTTTGGGTGTTGTGGTGCGTTGGAATGTCAGCCATGTAGGCTGCGAAGAGCGTCGGCGACAGCACGCTGCCTTCCGGTATTCTAGCGCCAATGGGCCGCTCTGTGGACAGCGCCCCCTCCACCTTTACTCGGAAGCTTTGGTTTCCGAGGAAACCGGCTACCAAGGAAATGTATGGAAGGGGATCTCCTGCTCTAGGAGCTTGTAAATGAGCCCCTCGTGCCAGGTTGTGGCGAATGCCTTCTCCACGTCGGGCAGCACTGCTACCGTTTTAGACCTTTCGTGGAATCCCAGGGAGGCCTTCTCGGCAACCCGCAGTACCTGTTCCGTAATGGAGTGGCCAGAACGGAAGCCAAACTGGTGTTCCGGGATTAGGCCCCTTTCGTCTAGATGAGGAAGAAGCCGGGAGAGGAGCAGTTTTTCGAATATCTTCGACAAAACTGGTAGAAGGCTGATGTAGCGGTAACAGGACGGGAAGACCGGATTTTTCCTCGGTTTTAAAACGCACACCACGCCCGCCTCCCTCCAGACAGCTGGAAAGTGGCGCATGAACAAGGCATGCGTTATAAATCCGCGTTAAGTAAATCACGGCTCTGCGTGGAAGGTGCTTGAGCATTTCCGCTGTGACACGGTCCTACCCAGTAGCTTTGTTGTTTCTTAGAGAGTTAAGCGTGGTTGCTAACTCTCTAGTGGTAACTATGGGAATATGGAACTCCTCGTGGTCCGGGGGCGGAGCTTCAGGAAGTCCTCCACCACTCGTTCCACGAGGTCAGCATGGTCGTCGTCCATTGGCTCAATCCTGGGCTGGAACTGGGCCTCCAGATGGTCTGCAAGTGCATCTGCTTTTTCTCTCGACTCGTAGACGAGGGCTGTGCAAGGGGTGCTGGTGTACTATTCTGTCTTTCCGCAGGCTACGGACAATTCGCCACGGTTTTCTCTCCTGGAGATTGGTTTGCCTTAACATGTTTTCCCAGGCCTCTTTGCGGTGTGCTCTTAGGAGTCGTCTAACAGGGATTTGAACCACTGTTGTACTTCTCCTATCTTGGGATGGGGTGGACAGTCAACCGTCCGTAGTGCTATTTATACCCCCCAGTCATTGTTCTCGAAAGCTGCCGAAATTTCCCGGCCTTTCATGACACAGCGAGAAGAAGAAATGAAATGTGTAGTGTTTAACGCTCGCTTTTACTACATACGGCACCGCAGGCGATGGTACTGATCACACCTGAGATGAAGATGGAGCACCGGTGGAATGAGATGGCGGGGGAAACCAGAGATCCCGGAAGAAACCCGCCGCAGCGCCGTGTTGACCACCAGGTCGCCTGGGATCGAACCCGGGCCGCCTTGGTGAGAGCCAAGCGGTCTAACCACTGAGCCACGGCGCGGCCCTGTGAGAAGGAGACAACTATCCGGACATCTCTCTGTCTCTTTCTCCTTCTCTATATTTGTCTCTCGGCAAGCATTTAGCACTGCGCGCCACTATCTGTCGCTGTACACGCGAAGCTCCGGCTTTGCGCGGCTTCAACGAAATAATGCGATTGGTGATAATATGATGCTATTTGTCAAACTGGCAAAGTGGAGCAATTGTGAGGCCTGGGACTTCTCAGCCGATCCTCGAAAAAATGTGGATTAATATTACTGCAACTGCCTTATCTGATGCCACCAAATCCTCATGGATTTTGCAGAACAAGAGCTAAGAGGCTCCACGTGATTTGTTGGAACCACATTCGCTAGGTGGCAGTTCGATTCGAGGCGACCGCTCGCTTTGACTTGCCTTATTGTCACTTAGAATAATGTTAGGATGCTTACTTTCAATCATTCCCCTTCATTTCTCATACCTTTCAACACAAACACTTCAGATGTGTTCCTCCGAGGGTTAAATGTTCCTCATAAACAATGGCCTTTCTTCAATGGACCTATCTGAGCTTGTTCCGAAGTAAGACTGTACCTGACTTTTTTCGATTTTCTTCTGTCTCTAAAAGCAAGAAAAATAACAGGATGTGAAGCAAGGACTTGCATAAAATTCCTCCTTCGCGTGGAACATCTTCGCTACACTACGGAATTTCAACAGCGAAAGATTTTCTGCCCAAGTGGGTCCTAAGTGGTTCTTGGCTTACTTCTAGCTCGATGAACAGATTTCTCAGAACAAAAGAGCCACAGAAACCTACTTCATTACACCAGCCAAATCACTAAAGTAATCGAATTTTTCCTCTGATATCAGTGCTGTACACTTTATTTCGAAATAGAAGCAATCACCTCTTGAGATCCAATTAACGTTTGAATGTACAAGAGGAGTGTTGATAGTGCAGTAATGGATCACATATATTAATTAAAATTCATGACATTAAATTTGTTTACTTTTGTTGATTCCATTACCTACACTTATTGCGTCACACATTTGTGATTAATTTCTGTTGGATGAAACAGTATTGGAAGTTTTAGAGGAGCGATAATTAGGAGTTGTAATACAGCTATAAAATACTGGATTTTATGTCCAATTTAGACAATTTTTATGTAACTTTAAGGGGGGACAGAAGTGCTGTTTTGGTCATTTACGTTAAAAAATGGAATTTTGCTTTTTTGTTGCAAAATATGCACCAAAATTTAGTTTGCTTTTTATACAGTTTCATGCCCATGGGGCAAACGCATCCCCTGTTTTGGACGCCATTTTAAAACTCCATGCTGGTTAGATGCCTTTCCATGCTTTAAATGGCACGCCCACATGTTTGAATGCAGAGAACTTATGAACGATTTGATTTTAAAATGGCATTAAGCCACCGAAGCCTATTTTAACAAGCTTTCATATGTATCCCATAGATGTCAGTGATTTTTCCGGATATTTGAATTCGGTTCCTTGATATACTTCCTGTGTAATGGCGCAAAATGGTTGTTTTTTGTTTTCTTTTGTTGTTCCAGTGTTTTAGAAGTGGTACTTGGCGTATAAATTTATTACTTTTAGGTTTTCTCCTTTTTATATTATATTTATTACAATAAGTGTCCATTTGTGCCTAAAATTACACCGTAAGTTGTGATAGAAGTTTATTTCAGTAAACTTACCTAGAACAATTATGTATTGTGAAATTAAAGAGGTTGAGGTACCTATGTTCATTTATATGGTACTGCATTGTTTTACTCTTTTAGAATGCCAAAGATAAAGGATAGTATATCCGCTTTGTGTAAATTAATGATTAAGAGCAGAAGGGGAAGACAGATACTTCAGTTGAAGTATATCAGGAAATAACTGAGCCTATAGCACTGTAAAAGAAGAACATAAGCCTTTCTAAATTGCAGGTGCAGTGCAGTACCTATAAACCAGAGGAGGATGTAGGTGAGAGCAAATATTTTGTTGGAAGAACTGATAAAAATTTAGCATGCCCACATTGTTTTCACAAACTCTGAACCTGGAGATGCTCTACACCTCTCGTTTTCCTTCTCAATTAGCAGTGAAATGTGAAAATAGACTACTATTTCAGTAAATACATGTAAAACCCAAGGCTCACGTGATCCGGAGTGTAGTTCTGTGTTGTTTCAATCAGGAATATTACAAGTTTCTATAAAGTGCTACAAACTACTGTAAAAATATGGAGGACTTTTGGTGTTATAGCTTTTTTAAAATTATGAAACGGACTATATTAGATTATTTTATAGGTTCCAAACCTAAATTCGCGGTTCTCTGTCTCTGAATATTCTCCAAGTTGCTTCTAAAATCAATAAAACTGACAATCAAATTCAAACCATTGAAATAATTTCTAGTTGGAGTCCGGAAACTCGCCCGATTATCCTGTATGTTGGAGTGACACTACGTGGAGTGAATTCAGACAAAGTATGAATGGTTAGTGTTCAAGGCAGGCGAATTGGGATGCTCGGTTTGTAGAAACGTGCAAGATTTAAAAGTAAAGAAATATCAGCGAGGGTATATTTCTAAGGAATAGAGTGGATTTCTTGTGGGTCCAAGTGGAGGAACTACATATGCCCAACTAACATCTCTAAGGAAAAAAAATATCCCCAAATATAAGAATTCTTAATTCTCATGTAGCAGCATGCATACAAGAGAAAGGAAGACAAGAAAATGTTCTACAAAACCTTGTGGTTGAACAGCAGTAGCATATATTCAAAAGTACGAGGAAAGTGTTTCGCACTGCATATTTTGTAGCGATATATAACACAATGTATTCATATTTGTCTTAGGTCACATCCTCAGAGCCATCAACCCCATTCAAAGACACCTCCGCCTAACACAACAGTGGTGCCGCCGTTGGCGGATGTCCGTAAATCCGGACAAAAGCCACGCCATACTTTATACAAAGCGCGACACCCCCGCAGACTGCCCCAATTTCAGCTACCGAGGTCGAAGGATAGAGTGGTCTAACTCTGTCCAGTTCCTAGGAGTAAACTTGGACAGAGCTCTAACTTTTCGCCGACACATCAGGAACCTATCGGCGAAGGCACAGGGAGCAATCGCTTCCCTGTACCCAATGCTGGGGTCAAACTCGATGCTAGTCGGCATGAAGTTGTATCTCTTCCGAGCGCTGTTAATCCCTGTGATGCTATATGCCTGCGAGATCTGGGGCATGGCAGCAGACAGCTGTTTAGCATGGCTTCAACGTGCACAGAATAGAGGGCTAGGGTCTATCTATTCTGTGGGACGTTATTTTCCTACCAGGTTGCTCCACGATGCATCGGGTCTTCCATGCGTGGAGGATGAAATTAGGCACCGGGCTTCAAAATTAGATAGACCCTAGCCCTCTATTCTGTGGGACGTTATTTTCCTACCAGGTTTCTCCACGAAGCATCGGGTCTTCCATGCGTGGAGGATGAAATTAGGCACAGGGCTTCAAAATTATACGCAAGTTTATCATCACACAGAAGCGCGCTTGTTAGATCATTGGGAGATTATGACACCATTAGACGCCGATCTAGACTGCACCGGGTCCACCGTATGGCATGCGGGCACACTAGATAACCCAGGAGCTAATCCTAACAGCAGCTAAAACTGAGCTCCTCATAATTCTTCTAAGCTGTTTGGCATCTAAATTTTTCCCCAACTAAAAATTAAACAAACAAAGGATTTGGGTGCAAAGTACTGCATCCTCCCCTTCAACCCGAAGGTACTTCGGTAACCCCTAAGTTAACTCCCAACCAAAAGACCTACACTTCATCCTACAAAATTGAATTCAAATCCTACCTGCGGTAAAACCCTTAACGGGAGGGCACGCAGCAAAAACCTTCTGGCTGTATACAGCCAGCCAACACGAGCGAGCGATTTGTCTAGACTTCTGAGTTTGCAATTTGAAAATGGACAGGACATGAACAAAACATTACACAGCAAACTCAGTTGTGTCAATTCTTTATGTATGTCAACCCTCATCCCTGATTTTTACTATTAATGGACCACTAATACATATGTCGAAACCAGGGAATTACATAAAAGAATGGATAAAATGTCATAGGCATGCTGATCACAACCAAAGCAGGAAGGCGAATCTATAAGTGCGGCATTCTGAACGGTTCTCCAGCATCTGAAAAATTTTGAGGCGAGTCCCCCCAATTTTTTTGTTAGGAATACGTCCCTGAATTGAACTGCTGCCCTTCCGAATGCTGACCTTTAATATTACCGCTGAATTACACCCCTGGTAACCTCTGTATTCAAATACACGTATCATTATTGAAATTAAAATGGAGCGATCAGCAAAATGAGCTCAGTTGTGCATAAAACGTAAAAGAAGCATTCCTGTCATAAATTCTGAAAGCCAAGATGACCGTCCGTAGCCTACCATATCAATATTGCATCGATAACACATCAATATATACAGTCCACTTCTACCATGGGCCTGAAGTACTACAATGCAATCTCAATAAACAAAAGACAACAAATGTGACCACTATTTCACTAATAGCTCTCATTTCAATTTCAAAGCTTTATTCCTGCCTACAGTACCTTATTTATCAGTGATTGTTTCATTTCATACAATTAGACTTATCCATTTACACCACATTGATTTTGTGTCTCTCCAAATTAGTTGATAAATGTCGCTATTAGAAAAATCACTCATTAATCTCTTTACGTTAATTCAAACAAGCTGAAATCGAAATACAAAGCATAAATGGGCTTTGGTAAATGTATTCTCTGGTAGTAAAAGCATTCATTGGCAAAGAATGAATGACACATTTTAGAAATGGAGATAAATTGCTAACTATTTTGTGTGTAAATGCAATGAACACAGCTTTGTTACATTTAGCTCCTGTCCTGGGTATTTTGCATGTTACTTGTGAAAGAGATTTCTTTTGAACCTAACATGTTGTAATTTACAGAACAGTTATAACAATTTCATATTTTGATCTCATATGGCTTCCCCTACTTACTCTTGTATTAGTTCTTAACTTTTTATATTAATCGACAGAAACATTTACAACAATCATCGTATTTCAAAAGTTTTAAGCAATAGAGAAATAATTTAAGAGATGTTCATTACGTAAAGCCTTTGAAAGTCCATTTTCCATGCGTGACCAAAGGAAAACATTGAATAACGAAATCCCATTTGAGAAAAGTATAGTGTGATCCATATAAACCTGAACCAATTCAATAGGCTATATATTTTAAACCAATAATGGAACAGGCGTACAGCTTTAGGAGAACATAATAAACAATTGGGAGATTACATTACACTATTTACATCTCAGAAAAAATGTTGGAAGTGTCCTCCACCAGCATCTATGAATCGTTGTTCACATTTTCTTTGATAGAACTGTAAACACTGAAATTTATATGGGTATCTTCAAGACATTTGTGGAGCAGCTGGATGATATCGAATTGAGAGAAGGTTATTTCCAGCAAGATGAAGCAACGTGCCATACATCTAATGACACCATGGAACTTGTAACCAGTTTCTTTGATACGACTGTTGACACTGAAGTTTATATGGGTATCTTCAAGATATTTATGGAGCAGCTGGATGATATCGAATTGAGAGAAGGTTATTTCCAGCAGATGGAGCAACGTGCCATACATCTAATAACACCACGGAACTTGTAACCAGTTTCTTTGATACGACTGTAGACACTGAAGTTTATATGGGTATCTTCAAGATATTTATGGAGCAGCTGGATGATATCGAATTGAGAGAAGGTTATTTCCAGCAAGATGGAGCAACGTGCCATACATCTAATGACACCATGAAACTTGTAACCAGTTTCTTTGATACGACTGTAGACACTGAAGTTTATATGGGTATCTTAAAGATATTTATGGAGCAGCTGGATGATATCGAATTGAGAGAAGGTTATTTCCAGAAAGATGGAGCTACGTGCCATACATCTAATAACACCACGGAACTTGTAACCAGTTTCTTTGATACGACTGTAGACACTGAAGTTTATATGGGTATCTTCAAGATATTTATGGAGCAGCTGGATGATATCGAATTGAGAGAAGGTTATTTCCAGCAAGATGGAGCAACGTGCCATACATATAATAACACCACGGAACTTGTAACCAGTTTCTTTGATACGACTGTAGACACTGAAGTTTATATGGATATCTTCAAGACATTTTTGGAGCAGCTGGATGATAGCGAACTGAGAGAAGGTTATTTCCAGCAAGATGGAGCAACGTGTCATACAACTAAAACACCATGGAACTTGTAACCAGTTTCTTTGATAATCGAATAATCTCAAAAGGACTGTGGTCTCCCAGAACCATTGACCTAACCTCACAGGATTTTTTCTTGTGGCAGTACCTAATACAAGAATAGGTAACGGACCATTGATGTTATCAAGGAATCCATTCGAACCGAAATAAGTAAGATTGGCGAGGATACTCTCCGTAAAACTTCAGAGAATATCGTAAGACGAATGCAAACTTGTGTAGATGCTGATGGAGGACACTTCTAACATTTTCTCTGAGATGTAATAGTGTAATGTTATCCCTCAATTGTGTATTATATTCTCCCAAAGTTGTACGTGTGTCCTGTTATTGATTCAAGATTTATCGCGTATTAAGTTTTGTCGAGTATAATTTAATATATGTTCCATATAAGCTTGCCACGCTGACATGCATCACTCCGCGTGCAACTACCTTTCCCCTCACCCTAATTGGCTAATGCTTTCGCGCCATAGGCCATAGGCGGTGCCTACCCGTCACATCTATACCTGCAGTAAACGTCATAATAATTGCCAGGAAGATAGTGTGTGTGAGGTGTGGTGTTTTAGGGACCGTCGACAACAAGGTCATTTGGGCCCGAAGTCAACACTAAAACCTAAAACCTACATAAATTTAGCTAAAATAAAAACACTCAACTATTAAAAGGACACAAAAAACCCATCTAAAGACTAATAATTTAAAATCTCTAAAATTAATAAATATAAAGTACAAGTCAGACTTGTTTATTAAAACCTATTTGAGCAACAAACCGCAATGCATTAACCACGGCCACTGGGTCGTCCCCTAAAACATCGACCAACTTAGTCCCCAAGCCCAAAGACTGGCGAACGCGGGCGTTCTGAGTGCAATCAAACAATACGTGCCGCACAATGAGGCGTACTGCACACGGAGCACACACAGGGGCCGGTTCCCCTCTTAACAGATGCCATGAGTCGCTCGTGTGTGTGCCCAATTCTCAGCCGGGTGAGTATCACCTCGGCCAGCCGGTTATCCCTGCAGGAAGTTAGCCAGGGTTGTACGCTCTCCTTTATCGCCCGGAGTTGTGTGCCTTCTAAAGCTGTCCAGGATTGCTGCCAAGCAGATAGGAGCTGGCGACGGAAAAAACGTTGCACATCCTGGTATGGCACCGTAGTTGTTAAACTCCGGGGCAAACGGCAAGCGGACTTATCAGCCGCGTCCGCCTCCTCGTTCCCGGAAATGCCCACATGGCCTGGGGTCCAAGTAAAAACGAAATGGTATCCGCGACTGAGCATTTGCGAGATCTCGGCCTGTATTTTTAAAACAAGGGTGTGAGCGGCAGTGTGCTGTTGCAAGGCCTGAAGAGCACTTAGATAAAAACCATGCAAATAAGAAAGTATATGAAGGCATGCAAAAATACAAGTTTATAATGAAACTGAGCAAGTTGAAACTGAATGAATGAGAAATGAAACTGAAACAAGATTATAATGAACGACCTTCGGCCTTTTCCACTGGGATTTTTGAAACCAGCATACATACCTTGCAAAAATACTTGTCTTTCAGTCTTAAAAGTTGTGTCACAACATACAAGTCGTGTGTCCTTCATTCACCCAAGTCTCGTCAGGGTAGTATATTTCGCCACTTGTATCTCGGCACAGTCTGATTGTCCTTTAATAACGTCTTCGCCACACAGCGAACGTATAATGATAAATTTGCAAGACTCAGACGATGAAGACAGTGACATTAACGAATTTTCTCTTAGCGAAAGTGACAGTGACAGCGATATGGATGGGCAACTGGCAGTTCCATTAGATTAGAAAAACAGGTATTTCATAACCTACACTCCTGGAAATGGAAATAAGAACACATTGACGCCAGTGTGTCAGACCCACCATACTTGCTGCGGACACTGCGAGAGGGCTGTACAAGCAATGATCAACCGCACGGCACAGCGGACACACCAGCAACCGCGGTGTTAGTCGTCGAATGGCGCTAGCTGCGCAGCGTTTGGGCACCGCCGCCGTCAGTGTCAGCCAGTTTGCCGTGGCATACGGAGCTCCATCGCAGTCTTTAACACTGGTAGCATGCCGCGACAGCGTGGACATGAACCGTATGTGCACTTGACAGACTTTGAGCGAGGGCGTATAGTGGGCATGCGGGAGGCCGGGTGGACGTACCGCCTAATTGCTCAACACGTGGGGCGTGAGGTCTCCACAGTACATCGATGATGTCGCCAGTGGTCGGCGGAACGTGCACGTGCCCGTTGACGCGGGACCGGAGCGCAGCGACGCACGGATGCACGCCAAAACTGTCGGATCCTACGCAGTGCCGTAGTGGACAGCATCGCCAATTCCATGCAAATTTGGGACACTGTTGCTTCTGGGGTATCGGCGAGGACCATTCGCAACCGTCCCCATGAAGCTGGGCTACGGTCCCGCGCACCGTTAGGCCGTCTTTCGCTCACGCCCCAATATCGTGCAGCCCGCCTCCAGTGGTGTCGCGACAGGCGTGAATGGAGGGACGAATGGAGACGTGTTGTCTTCAGCGATGAGAGTCGCTTCTGCCTTGGTGCCAATGATGGTCGTATGCGTGTTTGGCGCCGTGCCGGTGAGCGCCACAATCAGGACTGCATACGACTGAGGCACACAGGTCCAACACCCGGGATCATGGTGTGGGGAGCGATCTGCTACCATTTCTAGACTGGCAAGGGAACTTGCTGTTCCAACAGGACAATGCACGTCCGCATGTATCCCGTGCCACCCAACGTGCTGTAGAAGGTGTAAGTCAACTACCCTGGTCAGCAAGATCTCCGGATCTGTCCCCCATTGAGCATGTTTGGGACTGGATGAAACGTCGTCTCACGCGGTTTGCACGTCCAGCACGAACGCTGGTTCAACTGAGGCGCCAGCTGGAAATGGCATGGCAAGCCGTTTCACAGGACTACATCCAGCATCTCTACGATCGTCTCCATGGGAGAATAGCAGCCTGCATTGCTGCGAAAGGTGGATATACACGGTACTAGTGCCGACATTGTGCATGCTCTGTTGCCTGTGACTATGTGCCTATGGTTCTGTCAGTGTGATCATGTGATGTATCTGACCCCAGGAATGTGTCAATAAAGTTTCCCCTTCCTGGGGCAATGAATTCACGGTGTTCTTATTTCAATTTCCAGGAGTGTATATCGTATTTTAAAATATACATAATTTGCAAAAATTCTTTTTTTTTATAATTTTGATTTTGGCAGCCGCATCATTGTAAAAGTTTGTAAAATATAATTTGCTTACCCTTACGTCGGTGCCAAGCAGAACTGCATGTTGTATGAGTGTGCTAGAGAGAGGGACATATAAAAGGAGTGGGTAACAAGCTGGCAACGCTGAGTGTGATATGGCATCTGATTGGATGGAGTCCATAACTCTTCCAATTTGAAACACATAATAAATTCGATACGAGGTACTGACCTTATAAATGTCCCATCCCCAACTTTGTTACCAATATGGAAAGAAGTAATATTTGAAGTACGACAGTTTTGTGCTCACGTTTTCTTTTGGAGAGAACTTGCCTGAAACGCAGGTAAGCATTTCAACACCAGCTTCTCAAGCTTGGAAAAGCTGGGAGGAATTACTGCGACAGTTGAAAAGGAACCTGAAGACTGGTCCGCTTCTGCCGTCAGGAAAGATAGGACGGAAATGTGGTTGTCGCTTTATACTGCTTGGAGCTGTCCGCGGTCGCTATTGTATGTGGTCGCAAACTGTCAAGATCCGCTTTTATTCAGCGAGGAGTTGATCTCCCTTATTTCCTTCTCTCTTCCATTCACAGGCACGAAAGAATTAAGAGCAGTGGACAGAGTAAGACGACAAAATTTGATATTTTGTGGTTTTAATGGAAAACATTCTTACTTTCTTCCTTATTTAGAACTAGGGATGAGTCGTTACCAGCTTTTCTCGATACTCGGTACCGATATACGATATTTTCCACATTATCCGATACTTCGATACTCGCTAACGTAATTCAAACTTCTAATCCTTGTTTTACATAAGCTTGCCCCGTATCTCTTAGCGGTCACGTGACCTTATCACCTCTCATTGGCAGCTATTGTAATATACACAGTTGTGCGGTAAAAAAAATTGTTCGTTTTTAACATGGTGATGTATCTTTATATGTTGAAAAGGAATTGCTAAATTTATATTTTCGTAACTGCTTGAATTAAATATATTACGCAACAGAGTTGGTTTATCTGAAAAGCATGTTAATTCTTAAACGAAGTAAAGAGGAGGTTCCTTTGCTCTCAAGCACGTGATTTAGTGGTAGTGATGACATATTTGTTTATATGACTTTTATCACTGACCTTGTTTTGAACTGAATTAGTCATATATCGCCATTAGAAGGTGTGTTGTGCCAAGTGCGAGAGATAAATTATTTTATTGATCGTTTATTGCGCCTTTATTGCGTCTGAATAATGGCAGCCTCTTTCGCCAGTTTTTCGCTGATGCATCGCAAGGGGAAACCTTTACAAAGCGGCGAAAAAAGAATTGTGTTGCGTATGTTTAATGCACTCACAGAAAAGAATTCGTCTGTGTCAGTGAGAGAAGTCGAACAGCTGTGCTCTGAACTTACATGTGTGAGTGTTAGATGCCTAGGAACATCGCGACATGAAATTGAGACAACAGGAAAACTTACCACTCCAGGGGCGATATTGCTGTGTGGCGAAGACGTTATTTCAGGACAATCAGACTGTATCGGGATACAAATCGCATAATATACTACCTTGACGAGACTTGGGTGAATGAAGGACACACGACAAGTATGACGTAATACGACTTTTAAGACTGAAAGACAGGCATTTTTGCAAGGTATATGTGCTGGTTTAAAAATTCTCATTGGAAAGGCACAAAGGCTTTCATTATAAACTTGTCTCAGTTTCATTGCTCATTCATTCAGTTTCAACTTGCTCAGTTTCATTATAAACTTGTATTTTTGCTTGCCTCCATATTCTTATTTGTATGATTTTATCTATCTTCCTGGCAATTATTATGACGTTTACTGCAGGTTTAAATGTGACGAGAAGGCACTGGCTATGGCCTATGGTGCGAAAGCATTAGCCAATTAGGATGAGGGGGATGGTAGTTGCACGCGGAGTGATACATGTCAGAGGGGCAATGTTATGAGAGATTATCAGAGATTAGTTCCAATACAATATTAGAATTTTGGGAGAACTGTTAATGTTAATAAAATCAAAATGAGATAAAAGTTAAAACCATCAATGTTCTTAATTTTAAATTCTACATTATACATTTAAAAGCAAAACAGTCCAAATTTATACGTTTTTCTTCACAAATACTATAATTTGGGTTCAAGTGTACTTCCTATCACACATAAATCCTGCTTTACTAATAGTCTTTCAGAGGAAACAATTACAGGTGGAAAACAAAAACATTTAGCGGATTTTTTCTTTGGCTCAAATTTTAAATTTGTCTTCCAGTAATCCAGTTCGGGAGGCCAGGGTTCGCTTCCAGTGGCTCAAATAACACATAGATTTTTCGGGGGTATTCCCGTGTTGCTAGAAGAATGCTGGATAGGTTAGTTACATCCCCCAAATTTCCTGTCTCTCCGTTACATCTTCATTATCATCTCTCATCGGGTGTGCTCTTTCGGGATAGAAGTGTCGGCGGATGTATCGGCGGTGCATGGCAGGATGATATGCTCTGAGGAACACTACTTCCTCCTCCGGTAGGTCGGTTGACGGTCTCCATGCCTCTGATGAGACCATATCGTCACAGCTAGCCAGGGACCTTTGGCGCTCGGCTGCTGGGCTCGTTGCTGTCCCGCAGTAGGGGAGCGTGTCCTGCCCCAAAGGAGAGGGGATCCGTCCCCTTCAGCTGCCGTGATTCAGGCGCTGCGGACCCATAGCACTCGTGGTATAGTGGTATAGAGCATCCCCAACCGGCTCTCTTTGTAGGGAAAAGCTCTTCTTCCCCCTAACCACAATGTCATAAACATCTTAGGAAACACCAACCGGGGTCAGAGGTGAAGAATATTAGGCACGTGTTTACAGCTGAGAATACCCAGGGCTGCCGTTGTTCAAAATAACGTTTAGAGGCAAAATATAAATAAATAAATAAATAAATAAATAAATAAATAAATAAATAAATAAATAAATAAATAAATAAATAAATAAATAAATAAATAAATAAATAAATAAATAAATAAATAAATAAATAAATAAATAAATAAATAAATAAATAAATAAATAAATAAATAAATAAATAAATAAATAAATAAATAAATAAATAAATAAATAAATAAATAAATAAATAAATAAATAAATAAATAAATAAATAAATAAATAAATAAAGCACAATTCACTGTAAGAAATCGTCATTGATCTTTTCAAATACATTTTAAATGATTAATGTTTCCTATAATAATACATAATGTTACAACTCCTAATATCATAACTGAAAAGAGATATATTACCTATGCTGTTATGGTATTAGTACTTCAATTACGTACAAGTACTAAATGCGTATTATTAGCATAATATCTAAGGAGAGTTTAGTAAAACATCATTACTATTTTAAAGGGGTTAAATTGCATCAGTGTGCATGAGTTTGCGAGGGATGTTTACTTGCGAATTAAAGAAACATTTTGGATATTCTGGTAGTTAATAATAATTTATAAGCAAAGATTGCACGTTAGAGCTTTGTTTATTGCAATCTTGAGCTGATTTATCCTAAAACATTTTCCTATATTCAATGGCAGCTACAGGTGGTGAATTTCTGTTGTTTTAACAAAGCAATAAATACTTCAAAAGTAAAACAAAACAAAAAAATGAACCAAGAAATTAAAGAAAAACTAGTAAGGAAATTCTATTACTATTTTTAAATTTTCGAAGCTTTTTACAAGGATGTCTGCTAATTTTACAAGTTTGAATAAAGTTAAGCAGCGTATTTTTTTCTGCAGGGGGGTGGGTCTTCTGCTAAACACAATTTAAATAAATAATCACTTACATACATTCGGCATAATAATTAAATATGTCATAAACGGTTTAGAACTCGAGAAAGTTTAGAAATTCCGTTAGGTATATATTACAAGTATGAATGGAAATCCATGTTAGCATATCCATGTTAGGTTCGATACCCACGGTCTCCACATCTTAATTGAATTACGCCAGTGCTAAATACCAATAACTATTAAACACTAATAATTTTATAATCCTACACTAAGTAAAACACTATGTAACTTCTATAAATATAAGATTAATTAACACACATAAGAAGTACGTTTAGACAGTCTAAGATAATTTCTGAGGACACAAGAAAAATATTGCAACAGCGCTCTAACTTGGTGAACGTATTAAGAAGGACCATACATATGTTTAAGTGTGGAAAATCCTTATAATTGCTTACATGTGAGCAGGCGTGGTCAGAAGGGAAAGCTTTGAGGTCGCTTGGGATTCAATGGACGAAGCTACTATACCTCTGACGTTACTAGAGGAACCTCGGGCCGAACATTGTTGGGATTGTTCGGATTGGGTTGGACTCGAGGGGGCAGTGGTTCCAGATACCCGTGGGAGATCGGGTACGCCTCCCGACGGGGTTGAGGGAAGCCGTTAATATTCCCGCGTACTAACCAACATAGCTAGTAAATGGTGTGCTAGATCACCAAGCGGCCCCACCGAGGTCATACCGGTAGCCTTCCCATTTTGGGGTTAGGGCGCGTAAGCGACGTATTGAGTCCATAGGACCAGATGGGGGTCTTGTTAGTCTCTAGGTCTTGCCCTATGGAAAGCCCCACGGAGGCGCCGGGCGCCCTTTTGGGACAGCTCGGTAACTCCCTCCCTGGTCGAAGGAGTCCCGGGTCTTTGTTCCTAAGGGTCCAGGACAAATGGGAGTAGAACCTCTGATATTAACATTAACGTGTCCGTTGTCCTGGCCAGTCTGAAGAAGTCTCTATCCAAGTAAGCTGTAGGGACCCTTCCCTGTATATTTTCGTGACTTCTTGGATCGGCCACCCTCTGTCTCCTTCACCTCATCCTTCCTTCCGGGGACATAGGATCCATGGGGACAGCATGGTGGCCTACGTGCCGAATCCCCTCCATAATGGAATCCTAACTCCTAAATCCTTCCAGTAATCCAGAGGAGGTGACAATTCGTCTTTGAAATCTTGCATAATGCTACTATGCAGGTACGACTTTGCTGGCAATTTCTGCAGCTTTGCAATGTTCTACTTAAGCCAATAATATTTTGAAACATTAGAATGAAATAAAGATTGCAGAATTACCACCGAAGTTTCGGTGCCACACAATTATAATGAGTATTGAGGTATTCCCACTTGAATCCACTTTCTATAACTTCTCTACCAGTATTGGAATACAACTTGTGGGACATTCTTTGTGAGATCATAAAGAAACACCAACTACTATATAGCACTGCTTTCTGCTCGGGGAAAATAGCTGGGTACGAAATCGGAAGGTTGTATACAGGGAACATTGAAATTTACCAAACATTTAATATGAGTCACAGGTCTGTGTTGTCATGAAAGAATGCAAGACCACACACCAGCCGTTACACCACTGCAGAAATTAAGAAATTGGGATGGCAAGACTTACCTCACCCCCCATACAGCCCTGACCTGGCACCATCAGACTTCCATCTGTTCGAGCCACTAAGGGTAGCTCATCGTGGGATTCATTTTGAAGATGAGGAGGCTGTGAAAACGTCCGTGCGTCAATGGCTTAGGAAGCAAGACCGTGTGTTTTACCACACTGGAATACATGCCCTAGTTAAAAGGTGGACCAAAACTGTGGAAAAGGACGGAGATTATATTGAATAGTGACAAATTAACTGTCAATGTTGTTATTTTCTAGCTATGTAAATTGGATTCAATTTTCTGACAATTAAAAGAGAAAGAAGACCAATATACGAGGGATGTTTTTTAAGTCGGGACTGTTTTGGAATTAAAAAAGACGTGCATAGATATCGCAATAATTTTATTTTTACATGAAAGCCTGTACCCAATATACTTTTCTACATAATTTCCGTGAATATTGAGGCACTTGTCATAACGTGGCACCAGTTTTTGAATACCCTCCTCATAAAATCAGCCGCCTGACGTGTTAACCACTGTATCACAACTGTTTTGACTTCGTTATCGTCTTGAAGACGCTGACCGCCGAGATGTTTCTTCAAGTGCAGGAACAAATGGTAGTCTCTGGGCGCCAGATCAGGGCTGTATGGAGGATGATCTAGAGCTTCGCATTGGAAAGATTTGATGAGATCTTTGGTCCGATTAGCCACATGTGGACGGACATTGTCATGCAGCAAAACGATACTCTTACTCAACTTGCCACGTCTTTTGTTCTGGATTGCACGGCGCAGATTGTTCAATCTCTCACAATAAGACGCTGCATTGACTGTCTCATAACGAGGCAGAAAGTCCACTAGCAATACTCCTTTTCTGTCCCAAAAAACTTTGATATTACAGAAATAAAATTAATTCTGCAGAAGTTAAAAAAGAAGAAGGCACCTGGTCCAGATGGTATTATAAATGAAGTCTTGTATAATCTACGAGAAGAAATTGTCTTGTTTTTGTGTTTCTTGTTTAATGATTGTTTGGCAAGAGGGAGATTTCCAAACTTGTGGAAGGAGGCAAAGGTTGTAATTTTGTGCAAAGGAGCAGATAAGGACAGAACGCAACCAAAATCTTTCAGACCAGTATGTTTATTAAATGCTATTGGCAAGATCTTTGAACAGTTAATATATAAAAGAATAATGGAAAATAGGTTGATGCTGGGTATGAATAATAAACAATTTGGTTTCAGAAAGGGATATTCAACTGAGGATGCAATATTAAAAATTCAAGAAACAGTGTCAAAAAGCCAAAAGAATTATGTAATTGGATTATTTGTGGACATATCGGGCGCTTTTGATAATTTATGGTGGCCGTATTTTTTCGGCATTTTAAAAGACAAGAAATATTCAAGTACTATTTATAATTTATTAAAGGATTATTGTTCCAATAGAGAAGTATTCATTGGTGGATCAAATTTTGAAACTAGGAAGAAGATAACCAAGGGTTGCCCTCAGGGTTCTATCTTGGGGCCCCTCTTTTGGGATATTTTATCAGAAGATTTATTAGAACTACTGGAAAGAGATCATAAGGTTTTGGATGTAATAGCGTATGCTGATGACATAGTCATAATGATGGACGGACAGAGCAGACTAGAGCTAGAAAATAAAGCAAGAGAAGTTACAAATACATTATCAAATTGGTGTTTCAGAACAAAACTAAAAATTGCACCAAACAAGTCAAATTATGTGCTTTTTAAGGGAAATTTAAAGCGGGATCAGTGAAGATAAATAATCAGAACCTTAAACGGGAAAAAGAGATGAGATATTTTCATGATAGATGAAAAATTTCATTTCAGAAAACACACGGAGTATATTAGGCAGAAAACAGAGAAAATAATGCTTAAGCTAGCAAGAATAACCAATTTAAATTTTGTACTTCCATTGCGTAACATACAGATATATCATAACACCATTTTTGCTTCAATTATGACTTATGCGGCAGCAGTTTGGGCAGAAAGGATGGATGATGTACAAATAAGAAGATTGTTGAGAAGAACGCAAAGAAAAGTATTATTACGTCTGACAGGAGCTGTAAAAACAACACCAACTATGGCATTGCTAGTAACAACGGCCATTTGGCCGATTGATTTATTAATAAGATTGAAGGGCGCAAAATTTTGGGCGAAAAAAGGAAACTTAGAAAAAGTTTATAATATAACTGGAGTCAGAACAAACAAATCTTGGGTGATTAAAAATAGTTTAAAAGATAAATGGCAAAAAGAATGGACAGACAGTCTAGAAGGTAGAAGAGTGTTTGAAATTTTTCAGAACGTCAAAGAGAGACTAAAATTGAATTTTATTCAACCAACAAAGGGATTTATACATTATATAACTGGACACGGACCTTATAAGACCTATTGGAAGAAAATCAATAAAACTGAAAATGATATATGTGAATTATGTAACAAACAAGATAATCCTGAACATGTAGTATTTGAATGTGGAAGATATGCAATTCACCAACAAGAAGAGAGGCATGCGCTAGCAGGATATATCGTATATGACATAATTCGAGATCAACAATTGGTAAATAAATTACAAGTTTTGACTAACTTTGTAAGTAAGAAAGCATGGGAGGTAAAAATATTCAAAGGAGAAAGAGTTGATAATAGGCGAAGAATAGTACAAGATCCAAGAAGGAGTTCTAGAATACAAAATAGGATAAGACGGGAAGAATTATTGAATAATCTAACAATGGAGTTGACTGCATGGGCGGCGGAGGGAGAGAGTGATGGCAGAGGCCATGGTGGACTACAGAATTAGTAGATTTAGATATAGATTTAGGAAATAAGGATTTTGTAATTTTTATAGTTGTTTTCTTTTGTTTTTTGCTTTTTTGTGTTTATTTCTGTTATTTTATTTCATTTTATTTTTGTAGAGTAGTTTTCTGAGAGATTTGTATAATTATAACATTTGTAAGGATTTTATGGAAAAATAAAGAGAACATTTGGATATATGCCCCGGTATAGTTGTCTAGGTGCCGGGGTAGAATATTCAGATTTTATTTATTTATTTATTTATTTATTTATTTATTTATTTATTTATTTATTTATTTATTTATTTATTTATTTATTTATTTATTTATTTATTTATTTATTTATTTATTTATTTATTTATTTATTTATTTATTTATTTATTTATTTATTTATTTATTTATTTATTTATTTATTTATTTATTTATTTATTTATTTATTTATTTATTTATTTATTTATTTATTTATTTATTTATTTATTTATTTATTTATTTATTTATTTATTTATTTATTTATTTATTTATTTATTTATTTATTTATTTATTTATTTATTTATTTATTTATTTATTTATTTATTTATTTATTTATTTATTTATTTATTTATTTATTTATTTATTTATTTATTTATTTATTTATTTATTTATTTATTTATTTATTTATTTATTTATTTATTTATTTATTTATTTATTTATTTATTTATTTATTTATTTATTTATTTATTTATTTATTTATTTATTTATTTATTTATTTATTTATTTATTTATTTATTTATTTATTTATTTATTTATTTATTTATTTATTTATTTATTTATTTATTTATTTATTTATTTATTTATTTATTTATTTATTTATTTATTTATTTATTTATTTATTTATTTATTTATTTATTTATTTATTTATTTATTTATTTATTTATTTATTTATTTATTTATTTATTTATTTATTTATTTATTTATTTATTTATTTATTTATTTATTTATTTATTTATTTATTTATTTATTTATTTATTTATTTATTTATTTATTTATTTATTTATTTATTTATTTATTTATTTATTTATTTATTTATTTATTTATTTATTTATTTATTTATTTATTTATTTATTTATTTATTTATTTATTTATTTATTTATTTATTTATTTATTTATTTATTTATTTATTTATTTATTTATTTATTTATTTATTTATTTATTTATTTATTTATTTATTTATTTATTTATTTATTTATTTATTTATTTATTTATTTATTTATTTATTTATTTTTTTATTTATTTATTTATTTATTTATTTATTTATTTATTTATTTATTTATTTATTTATTTATTTATTTATTTATTTATTTATTTATTTATTTATTTATTTATTTATTTATTTATTTATTTATTTATTTATTTATTTATTTATTTATTTATTTATTTATTTATTTATTTATTTATTTATTTATTTATTTATTTATTTATTTATTTATTTATTTATTTATTTATTTATTTATTTATTTATTTATTTATTTATTTATTTATTTATTTATTTATTTATTTATTTATTTATTTATTTATTTATTTATTTATTTATTTATTTATTTATTTATTTATTTATTTATTTATTTATTTATTTATTTATTTATTTATTTATTTATTTATTTATTTATTTATTTATTTATTTATTTATTTATTTATTTATTTATTTATTTATTTATTTATTTATTTATTTATTTATTTATTTATTTATTTATTTATTTATTTATTTATTTATTTATTTATTTATTTATTTATTTATTTATTTATTTATTTATTTATTTATTTATTTATTTATTTATTTATTTATTTATTTATTTATTTATTTATTTATTTATTTATTTATTTATTTATTTATTTATTTATTTATTTATTTATTTATTTATTTATTTATTTATTTATTTATTTATTTATTGTCCCAAAAAACTGAGCACATGATTTTCCGGGCAGAAATTGTTTGCTTAAACTTCACTTTTGTGGGTGATAATGAATGTCGCCATTCCAATGATTGTTGTTTCGATTCTGGTGTGACGTAGGCCACCCATCTTTCGTCACCAGTAACAATTTGGTCTAAAAAATCTTCACCTTCATTGTTATACCGCTCAAGGAAAGTCAATGCAGTGCTTAACGTTGGATTTTTTGCAAATCCGTAACATTTTTGGAAACCAACGTGAACATAATTTCCAGTACTTCAAGTACTCGGTCACAATCCTAAACAAAACACTACGATAATATTGAGGAAAATAGTCGCACAATGATGAAATTGTAAAGCTTCTGTTTTCTCTCACCTTTTCGTCCACTTTCTGCACTAAATCTTCAGTAACGACCGAAGGATGCCCACTCCGTTCTTCATCATGCACATGTGTGCGGCCATCTTTAAATGCTCTCACTCATTTCCTTACCATTCCATCACTCATAATGTTTTGTCCGTAAACTTCACAGATCTCGCGATGAATATCTATCGGTTTTACGCCTTTATCACTAAGAAATCGTATAACAGCCCGTACTTCACAATCGGCGGGACTCACGATTGTCGGAGGCATCTTAAACACTCAGTAACCAACGTATACAATGAAGAATCAGACTGTAATGGCGTCAGTGCGTAGACAAGAGATGTAGGTAACCAGCGCTTATGCGCGGGACGCCGACCGTAGCGCTGCTGCGGCCAAATCACAAAACGGTACTGACTTAAAAAACATGCCTCGTATTATTAACGACGCACTGGGACGTAAGCAGTGTAATGACAACCATATTGTTTGGAATGAATGAATGTGTGTACATATATTTCTAATTACTCAGAACTGAAATGTGAACTATTAACATGGTGAGCAAAAAGAAAGGTGTTTGTTGAAATCTTGAGTAAGAAAGAGAGTGACAAAGCGGACAGAGCAAATAGTTGACTTCCTGTTAGGCTGAAGAATACTGTATCTGCAGAACGCGAGGCGTCATACGATATACTTAGACCGCCTCATAATGGGAACTTCTTTAATGTGGCTGACGTTGAGCGATATATATATATATATATATATATATATATAATGCGAGAGTGTCTCTCTCGTCAAATTTGCATAATACAGACAGGAAACTACCAGGGAAGATGCAGGAAAAAAAATCACCCTCAGGTTTGTTGATCAACTATCGTACATGCAAATAATGCGACACCCTGTGTGTACAGTTAGGCAGTTATCTCATAAACTCTTTAAAGAGAAGACCGACGCAGGTTTTCCCCCGTTTCTAGTTTTCGGTCCAGCGGGCGACGCCAAAGCGTCGTATCACCCTGAAGCCAGTTAACGACATAGGGGCAGGACGGAAAAGGGGTGGGGGAGAAGTAGTTAATTATGGTGAGCGGAAGTGCGATGCGTTTATGCCTCACCTAATGTCACTTCCTTCTCGCACTCTACAAATTGAATAAATGGCGCAGCAGCCGGAATAGCAGTACCGGGGGGTTGACATTCATTTCCAGGCATATTAGCTTTAGTTAGACGCCGTATACAAAACGATCCGAAGCAATGTGCGAAGCCTAAAACTGTTATTTAAAAATTGGGAAAAGGGGCCATTTTTAAATTCATTTTTAAAAGATTAATTTCACATTTCTGCCACTACACTAGATATTAATGTATGTTAGACATCGTGAAAACTGAATGTTTGCACAGTCATGAAAGCAAAAGTTAAAAAAGGAATATATAAAGATAAATGTGTCTCCCAAAATACGCGGAGGGTCTACAATGTTTCAGGCCTAACAAGAGACTTTTTCAGATTTTTTTTAATTTTTTTATTTCAACAGTCTCTTTGTAACTCTACACACTTCTCCCAGCGATGCTCCCATCTCTGTAACACGTCCAAATAGTACTCGGCGTTTTTCAACATAGTCTCCTTGTAACTCTACAGACTTCTCCCAGCGATGTTCCCATCTCTGTAACCCTTCCAAATAGTACTCGGCGTTTTTCAACATAGTCTCCTTGTAACTCTACACACTTCTCCCAGTGATGCTCTCATCTCTGTAACCCGTCCAAATAGTACTCGGCGTTTTTCAACATAGTCTCCTTGTAACTCTATACACTTCTCCCAGCGATGTTCCCATCTCTGTAACCCGTCCAAATAGTACTCGGCGTTTTTCAACATAGTCTCCTTGTAACTCTACACACTTCTCCCAGCGATGTTCCCATCTCTGTAACCCTTCCAAATAGTACTCAGCGTTTTTCAACATAGTCTCCTTGTAACTCTACACACTTCTCCCAGCGATGCTCCCATCTCTGTAACCCGTCCAAATAGTACTCAGCGTTTTTCAACATAGTCTCCTTGTAACTCTACACACTTCTCCCAGCGATGCTCCCATCTCTGTAACCCGTCCAAATAGTACTCGGCGTTTTTCAACATAGTCTCCTTGTAACTCTATACACTTCTCCCAGCGATGCTCCCATCTCTGTAACCCGTCCAAATAGTACTCGGCGTTTTTCAACATAGTCTCCTTGTAACTCTACACACTTCTTCCAGCGATGCTCCCATCTCTGTAACCCGTCCAAATAGTACTCGGCGTTTTTCAACAGTCTCCTTGTAACTCTACACACTTCTTCCAGCGATGCTCTCATCTCTGTAACACGTCCAAATAGTATTCGACGTTTTTCAACATAGTCTCCTTGTAACTCTACACACTTCTCCCAGCGATGCTCCCATCTCTGTAACCATTCCAAATAGTACTCGGCGTTTTTCAACATAGTCTCCTTGTAACTCTGCACACGTCTCCCAGCGATACTCCCATCTCCGTAACGCGTCCAAATAGCACTCGGCACTTTTCTCTGCAAAATAATTGTTCACGAAGTTGATTGACTCTTCTTTTGACGAAAATCTGTGTCCTCCGAGCGCAATTTTCAGATGGGGGAGCAAAAAGAAGTCGTTTGGGACCAGATCTGTTAAGTAAGGCGGATGGTGAAGCAGTTCAAACCGTAATTAATCGATTTTCGCCATTGGTACCGCTGAGGTGTGACACGGTGCGTTGTCTTGGTGAAACAAGATTTACTTTTTCTGCAAATGTGACTGTTCTTTCTGTCTTCAGTTTGTCAAGTAATGATGCGTATTACGCTCCTGTAATGGTTTTATTTTCTGCAGATAATCGATTAAAATAACTGCATGACTTTTCCAGCAAAAAAGAAAACAGCTTTTTCCTATTTTTGAGCCGTTTCCCCCTGCAGTCAACTGTTTGGACAGTAATTTTGTTTCGGGCGTATAATGGAATACACAAATTTCATCTATAGTAATTATTGCGCCTAAACGACGCCAAAGGGCGTTAGAAATGTACAATGCTACACGTTTTTGGTCTAACGTGAACAAACGCCGTACCTTGTCATTTCCGTCAGTTTGTGCACACTGTCATTTTGTGTGGGAATAATTTCACGTCAGCATGAAGTATTCTTTGAAGCGAACGACGTGAGATGCAAATTTCGGCCGCTACTCGTCTCGTAGACTTCCTGGGTCTTCGTGTCAAAACCACTCTCAGGGCCTCGGTATTCTCTGGAGTACGGATTGTGCTGACACGAGGTCGCTTTTCCTCTAACATATGGCCGTCAGTTACAAATTGTGTGGTTAGTCTATACACTGTCTCTCTGCACTGGGCCCACCTCGTACGAAACAGAACAGGTCGTTGCGTCTCTGTTACGCTCTTCGTTTCCATGTAAAACAACAGTTTTTTTTTTTTTTCACTTTTTGCTCTAGTGTTCATCGGCCTTTGTCGGCCATTTTACTAAACTGAAGCGGTGGAATCACGCATGCGCGATATTTACAGCCTGTGGAACCATGCACCAGGTACGGCTATTTGTCACATCATTCCAGCGTTGCCAACCTGCAATTAACCAATTTCAATGTATGGCATTTCGTGCGCCACCCTGTAGAAGAACAGGATTTAGGTAATATACATATTTTTAGAAGGTTGGGTAATAAATTCTGTACATATTCGATGACTGCTGGACTGATAAAAAATCTATCATACTCTGCTGATCAATCATAGGATTTTCTAAGCATACGAAAGGAGTGGAAGTTGTGTGTCATTGAACTATGGATGTTAACATCGTGCAGTCTTTCGACGTTTGTGCACAGTATTCGAACGGATTTACCTGATTGTCAGTGATCCTTGGAGACTTTTGTTTTGCATTCTTTGTAGTATTCAGGTTTGAGTGTAGTTATCTTAAAGCAAGTGGCTTTAAAATTCTTAAACACATGAGCAGGATGTCAATGTGCTCAGGAATCACGCACTCCGACCTAAGGATACTTTTGTGCTTTTCTCTACTTTCACAGGTGGGGTTAGGTATACAGTGGCTAAGTATGAGATAGATATTCGTTGGTAGGAAAACTCTTCACTGTACCGTCCCTGGTGGGTCGAGTTCTCTTCGGTGCCGTCGGAAGGAAGTCCGCTCTGAGTAGCCCGAGCTGGACTATGAAGCTCGGAACTGATAGGGGCATTTGATCGACTTTGTCTGACCAAGCTTGGCATTTGCGGTTCATTTACATAATTCCTTCAGAAGTATAAGCGTAAAAGATCCACCATGGGTCTAAGTATCCCTTCCTCCGTAGTCAAAGCTTCGAGTGAGTGAGTGTGTGGTGTTTTAGGGCCCGTCGACAACAAAAAGCTTCGATACCTTCCAGTGACAGCACAGCGCTCACACCACAACAGCTGAAAGCTTCGATACCTTCAGCTGCTGTGGCGTGAGCGCTGTGCTGTCACTGAGTACGTTAGGATAAACATTTCAGCCCAAACCTCTCCGAAAGGGTACTGTTGGGATTGCGTTGGTCTCGTCAAGGCAGTGATGATACCCAGACAGTGTTAACGGACACCTCAATATCCTTTGGTACAAAGCTAAAGAGCTAAACGGTGACTAAACTCTTTTACCCTCGCCGAGGTTGTTCGGTAGTCTTCACAAATGGGTTGATGCGCGTACATGTGCACCCACTTCGGTCCCAGTGCAAGTTACAGGAGGTCCTATATAAAATAAACACAATGCAGATAGTAAATCCATTTGAGAATAGCTACTTGTTTTGCGCTGTCGCAGTCTAGGAGTTAAAAGGGAGTCATAAGTAATGTCGTATTCCTAATTTAGGAAAAATTAATACCCATAAATACCCCAAAGGTCAAACTTTTTATCGCAGCGATTATTATCAACAATTTACAATATTATTCAATTAAAAAGAAAGCAAACAAAGTCAAATTGTTTTAAAAATAATATTTATTTTATATGTTTATAGTAAAAACTTCAATTAATTTAAAAAGGGCAATACAGATCCAGAAATTTCCTAATTAATAAAAGTTACTCTGAATATTTACATAACCTGCCAACCTACAAACTTCTAATTCATAGTGAACAAAACATATAAGGTGTACATTACTCCACTTTGTATTCAACTCGTGACTCTTTAAGGCCCCGTAAGAGCAAAAGACCAAACAGCAAACTAAGAAAATCTGCCATGTTCACGAAGCAGAACTTGTTAAAAACTTCTTCGCCGCTTGGAAAATTGGATTGCTCTGCTTTGCTCCGGTCACTAAAATGTTCATCTGTAGGACTTCTGTGATGATCTGATTCTCTAGTCCTTTTCACCAGTTGTTAACATTCTTTTTCTGTATAATCTAGCGAAAGATTTTAATAGAATGACTGAACAATATTAGGCATTGTTGACTTTAATAGTGCATATATATAGTGCCAGATCAGTGCTGAATGTTGTCTGCGATTGGTTTGTGAGGTCAGCAATCCCCCGAAAAGTTCATCAATTGTTTGTCAACAATTAACCTGCCTTAAACAAAGTGATGCTGTCTGTTAACTCTGATCCCAAGCTTCCAGAGTTCAAACGATGTTCCCTCCACAAACTTCTGCTGGAAATTGCTTTCCAATTTGTGAAGAGAAAAAGACAGAGTGTCATTGTGGACAGAGATGATATTATTTTATGGCGAAGATATTTTCTCGCAAAATAAAGGAACTCCGTAAAATGCGGAAAGTTTTGCTATTTAGACGAGACGTGGGTTAACGAGGGACACACCACAAGCAAAGCATGGACTGACACCACAGTGAAAAAAAAAGAAACGTATTTCGATCTGGTTTAAGTGCAGGACTTAGAAATCCTACGGGGAGGGGTAAGCGTCTTATAGTTTTGCACATAGGAAGTATTGATGGCCTTGCCCAGGGTGGAAAGCTTGTGTTCGTCTCCATAACAACGGGAGACTATCATGAAGAAATTAATGGCGACGTTTTCAGACCCTGTTTTGAAAAGATTCTCCCAAAATTACAACCCAATAGCGTCACTGTGATGGTCAATGCCCCCTACTACAGTGTGAGGTTAGAATGCACACAAAACAAGTGACATCATAACATGGATACAGAGTAAAAATATACTTTTCCACTAGGGTCATGTTAAGGCGAAATTGCTGACAGTGGTCATAACTCATTCTTAAGAGTACGAAAAATACGTAAGTAGCACTTAATTTTCATGGATATTAATAGTGTGCTATGCAATACTTAGCTCGAAAAATGTCCCTCTGGTGTCGAAAATTTATATTAATATTATACTTAACGAACCGATTAAGCAGTTGGCTTGAATAAATACGAGTTCTTTGTGTTCAAAATGCATATTCATATGATTAATACATATTAATATTATACTTAACGAAGTGATTAAGTGGTTGGCTTGAATAAATACGTGTTCTTTGTGTAGAAAACGCATATTCATATTATTAATACATATTAATATTATACTTAACGAAGTGATTAAGCGATTGGCTTCAATAAATACGTGTTCTTTGTGTTGAAAATGCATATTCATATTATTAATACATATTAATATTATACTTAACGAAGTGATTAAGCGATTGGCTTCAATAAATTCGTGTTCTTTGTGTTGAAAATGCATATTCATATTATTAATACATATTAATATTATACTTAACGAAGGGATTAAGTGGTTGGTTTGAATAAATACGTGTTCTTTGTGTAGAAAACGCATATTCATATTATTAATACATATTAATATTATACTTAACGAAGTGATTAAGCGCTTGGCTTGAATAAATAGTGCTTTTTGTGTTGAAAATGCATATTCATATTATTAATATATATTAATATTATACTTAACGAAGTGATTAAGCGGTTGGCTCGAATAAATACGTGTTCTTTGTGTTGAAAATGCATATTCATATTATTAATACATATTAATATTATACTTAACGAAGTGATTAAGCGATTGGCTTCAATAAATACGTGTTCTTTGTGTTGAAAATGCATATTCATATTATTAATACATATTAATATTATACTTAACGAAGTGATTAAGCGATTGGCTTCAATAAATACGTGTTCTTTGTGTTGAAAATGCATATTCATATTATTAATACATATTAATATTATACTTAACGAAGGGATTAAGTGGTTGGTTTGAATAAATACGTGTTCTTTGTGTTCAAAATGCATATTCATATTATTAATACATAATAATTATATACTTAACGAAGGGATTAAGTGGTTGGCTTGAATAAATACGCGTTCTTTGTGTTGAAAATGCATATTCATATTGTTAATACATATTAATATTATACTTAACGAAGCGATTAAGTGGTTGGCTTGAATAAATACGTGTTCTTTGTGTTGAAAATGCATATTTATATTATTAAAACATATTAATATTATACTTAACGAAGCGATTAAGTGGTTGGCTTGAATAAATACGTGTTCTTTGTGTTGAAAATGCATATTCATATTGTTAATACATATTAATATTATACTTAACGAAGCGATTAAGCGGTTGGCTTGAATAAATACGTGTTCTTTGTGTTGAAAATGCATATTCATATTGTTAATACATATTAATATTATACTTAACGAAGCGATTAAGTGGTTGGCTTGAATAAATACGTGTTCTTTGTGTTGAAAATGCATATTCATATTATTAATACATATTAATATTATACTTAATGAAGTGATTAAGCGGTGGGCTTGAATAAATAGTGCTTTTTGTGTTGAAAATGCATATTCATATTGTTAATACATATTATTATTATACTTAACGATGTGATTAAGCGGTTGGCTTGAATAAATACGTGTTTTTGTGTTCAAAATGCATATTCATATTATTAATATATATTAATATTATACTTAACGAAGTGATTAAGTAGTTGGATTGAATAAATACGCGTTCTTTGTGTTGAAAATGCATATTCATATTATTAATACATAATAATATTATACTTAACGAAGGGATTTAGTGGTTGGCTTGAATAAATATGAGTTCTTTGTTTTAGTTAATTGATGGAAATTAATCATTTCTCCACACTAGCCGTATAGAGGCTAAGATATTTGATGGATAGAGTCAACATGAAAAATTCAATGCCATGGCCGGGATTTGAACCACGGATCTACTGGTTTCCGTCCAGTCGCTCTTAACCTTTGAGCTACCATGGCCAACGTGCCTTCCTGACATTAAATTCTCCAGTTGACTCGTATATTTCCCCGGTAGACCACTAGGGGCTCTCGCATCCGAGATACACCGTTTGTGGCGACTTACTATTGTAAGTACTTAAGTCCCAGGCTTCATCATTTTAACTCTTATTATTTTAGTTAATTGATGGAAATTAATCATTTCTCCACACTAGCCGTATAGAGGCTAAGATATTTGATGGATAGAGTCAACATGAAAAATTCAATGCCATGGCCGGGATTTGAACCACGGATCTACTGGTTTCCGTCCAGTCGCTCTTAACCTTTGAGCTACCATGGCCAACGTGCCTTCCTGACATTAAATTCTCCAGTTGACTCGTATATTTCCCCGGTAGACCACTAGGGGCTCTCGCATCCGAGATACACCGTTTGTGGCGACTTACTATTGTAAGTACTTAAGTCCCAGGCTTCATCATTTTAACTCTTATTATTTTAGTTAATTGATGGAAATTAATCATTTCTCCACACTAGCCGTATAGAGGCTAAGATATTTGATGGATAGAGTCAACATGAAAAATTCAATGCCATGGCCGGGATTTGAACCACGGATCTACTGGTTTCCGTCCAGTCGCTCTTAACCTTTGAGCTACCATGGCCAACGTGCCTTCCTGACATTAAATTCTCCAGTTGACTCGTATATTTCCCCGGTAGACCACTAGGGGCTCTCGCATCCGAGATACACCGTTTGTGGCGACTTACTATTGTAAGTACTTAAGTCCCAGGCTTCATCATTTTAACTCTTATTATTTTAGTTAATTGATGGAAATTAATCATTTCTCCACACTAGCCGTATAGAGGCTAAGATATTTGATGGATAGAGTCAACATGAAAAATTCAATGCCATGGCCGGGATTTGAACCACGGATCTACTGGTTTCCGTCCAGTCGCTCTTAACCTTTGAGCTACCATGGCCAACGTGCCTTCCTGACATTAAATTCTCCAGTTGACTCGTATATTTCCCCGGTAGACCACTAGGGGCTCTCGCATCCGAGATACACCGTTTGTGGCGACTTACTATTGTAAGTACTTAAGTCCCAGGCTTCATCATTTTAACTCTTATTATTTTAGTTAATTGATGGAAATTAATCATTTCTCCACACTAGCCGTATAGAGGCTAAGATATTTGATGGATAGAGTCAACATGAAAAATTCAATGCCATGGCCGGGATTTGAACCACGGATCTACTGGTTTCCGTCCAGTCGCTCTTAACCTTTGAGCTACCATGGCCAACGTGCCTTCCTGACATTAAATTCTCCAGTTGACTCGTATATTTCCCCGGTAGACCACTAGGGGCTCTCGCATCCGAGATACACCGTTTGTGGCGACTTACTATTGTAAGTACTTAAGTCCCAGGCTTCATCATTTTAACTCTTATTATTTTAGTTAATTGATGGAAATTAATCATTTCTCCACACTAGCCGTATAGAGGCTAAGATATTTGATGGATAGAGTCAACATGAAAAATTCAATGCCATGGCCGGGATTTGAACCACGGATCTACTGGTTTCCGTCCAGTCGCTCTTAACCTTTGAGCTACCATGGCCAACGTGCCTTCCTGACATTAAATTCTCCAGTTGACTCGTATATTTCCCCGGTAGACCACTAGGGGCTCTCGCATCCGAGATACACCGTTTGTGGCGACTTACTATTGTAAGTACTTAAGTCCCAGGCTTCATCATTTTAACTCTTATTATTTTAGTTAATTGATGGAAATTAATCATTTCTCCACACTAGCCGTATAGAGGCTAAGATATTTGATGGATAGAGTCAACATGAAAAATTCAATGCCATGGCCGGGATTTGAACCACGGATCTACTGGTTTCCGTCCAGTCGCTCTTAACCTTTGAGCTACCATGGCCAACGTGCCTTCCTGACATTAAATTCTCCAGTTGACTCGTATATTTCCCCGGTAGACCACTAGGGGCTCTCGCATCCGAGATACACCGTTTGTGGCGACTTACTATTGTAAGTACTTAAGTCCCAGGCTTCATCATTTTAACTCTTATTATTTTAGTTAATTGATGGAAATTAATCATTTCTCCACACTAGCCGTATAGAGGCTAAGATATTTGATGGATAGAGTCAACATGAAAAATTCAATGCCATGGCCGGGCATTGCCATGGCCGTGGTTCAAATCCCGGCCATGGCATTGAATTTTTCATGTTGACTCTATCCATCAAATATCTTAGCCTCTATACGGCTAGTGTGGAGAAATGATTAATTTCCATCAATTAACTAAAATAATAAGAGTTAAAATGATGAAGCCTGGGACTTAAGTACTTACAATAGTAAGTCGCCACAAACGGTGTATCTCGGATGCGAGAGCCCCTAGTGGTCTACCGGGGAAATATACGAGTCAACTGGAGAATTTAATGTCAGGAAGGCACGTTGGCCATGGTAGCTCAAAGGTTAAGAGCGACTGGACGGAAACCAGTAGATCCGTGGTTCAAATCCCGGCCATGGCATTGAATTTTTCATGTTGACTCTATCCATCAAATATCTTAGCCTCTATACGGCTAGTGTGGAGAAATGATTAATTTCCATCAATTAACTAAAATAATAAGAGTTAAAATGATGAAGCCTGGGACTTAAGTACTTAAAATAGTAAGTCGCCACAAACGGTGTATCTCGGATGCGAGAGCCCCTAGTGGTCTACCGGGGAAATATACGAGTCAACTGGAGAATTTAATGTCAGGAAGGCACGTTGGCCATGGTAGCTCAAAGGTTAAGAGCGACTGGACGGAAACCAGTAGATCCGTGGTTCAAATCCCGGCCATGGCATTGAATTTTTCATGTTGACTCTATCCATCAAATATCTTAGCCTCTATACGGCTAGTGTGGAGAAATGATTAATTTCCATCAATTAACTAAAATAATAAGAGTTAAAATGATGAAGCCTGGGACTTAAGTACTTACAATAGTAAGTCGCCACAAACGGTGTATCTCGGATGCGAGAGCCCCTAGTGGTCTACCGGGGAAATATACGAGTCAACTGGAGAATTTAATGTCAGGAAGGCACGTTGGCCATGGTAGCTCAAAGGTTAAGAGCGACTGGACGGAAACCAGTAGATCCGTGGTTCAAATCCCGGCCATGGCATTGAATTTTTCATGTTGACTCTATCCATGAGTTCTTTGTGTTGAAAATGCATATTCATATTATTAATACATATTAATATTATACTTAACGAAGCGATTAAGCGGTTGGTTTGAATAAATACGCGTTCTTTGTGTTGAAAATGCATATTCATATTATTAATACATATTAATATTATACTTAACGGAGCGATTAAGCGGTTGGATTGAATAAATACGCGTTATTTGTGTTGAAAATGCATATTCATATTATTAATACATATTAATATTATACTTAACGAAGTGATTAAGTGGTTGGATTGAATAAATACGCGTTCTTTGTGTTGAAAATGCATATTCTTATTTTTAATACATATTAATATTATACTTAACGAAGTGATTAAGCGGTTGGTTTGAATAATTACGTGTTCTTTGTGTTGAAAATGCATATTCATATTATTAATACATATTAATATTATACTTAACGAAGTGATCAAGTGGTTGGATTGAATAAATACGCGTTCTTTGTGTTGAAAATGCATATTCATATTATTAATACATATTAATATTATACTTAACGAAGCAGTACCAGTACTGTCATCCCGCACGCTGTGGACGTGGTATACGGTACTTTATTCTTTCGTAGGAAATAGTAATCTCCAAAGTAAGTAATACAGAAAGAAAAAACAAACTAACATGAGAATATCTTATGTAGTCCAGTGCACATCATTCGCAGTAAAGTGGTGGTACAGGTATTTGAGTGCTGTAAGAGCAGTGGAATTCACTGCCAAGTAGAGCGCACGCATTCAATGACGTCGAAGGGTTTTACAGCAGAGTGGAGTACGGCCCGTGTTCCATATTTCATTATATGCATGCATGATCACTACTCTTGTTCTGTCGGAAGATTAATCACCGCTTATAGAGGCGTGCCATTATTAATTTAGCTTAGCTCGTGGAGTTTATCTAGCGTATGTGTGATAACCAGAGGTCTGACGGTATAGGTAACTCATAACTAGGGATAGGATTTTAATGCCAAAAAATGCACTTTAAAAATGCAAAAATGCCCTAAAATTCTAAACAAAATGCCCTATAAAATGTAAAAAATAACCTTTTAATTGCAAATATTTATAGTTTTTGGAAGATTAACTCAAAATAAACTAATATAAAATATCTAAGAAAATGGTTGCTCAAAGGTTATGAGAGACTGGACGGAAGCCAGGAGATCTGTGGTTCAAATCCCGGCCATGGCATTGAATTTTTCATGTTGACTCTATCTATCAAAATCCTTAGCCTGTATACGGCTAGTGTGAGGAAATGATTAATTTCCATCAATTAACTAAAATAATAAGAGTTAAATGATGAAGCCTGGGACTTAAGTACTTACGAAAGTAAGTCGCCACAAACGGTGTATCTCGGATGCGAGAGCCCCTAGTGCTCTACCGGGGAAATATATGAGTTAACTAGAGAATTTAATGTCAGGAAGGCACGTTGGCCATGGTAGCTCAAAGGTTAAGAGCGACTGGACGGAAACCGGGAGACCCGTGGTTCAAATCCCGGCCATGGCATTGTTGACTCTATCTAACTAAGAACAAGTTTATTTTAAACATTTATAAAGGTACACAACTACTTAAGGTTTTTTATTTTAGTTTATTAGCACATATGTTAGCGGTCATTTCATGAGTCCTAAATTACAGTATCATCTGTAGATTTTCAAAGCAAAATGACTGCCGATTATCTGCTAACGATGCTTTGTACATTGAGAAGCTCCTTTCCACTTGCACTGAGACGAGAGGAGCATACTTAAAGTAAATTAAGTCACTTGCTCTTAAAGTCTCCTGGTAAATCTACCAGAGAAATTTTCTCACCCAACACAACATCTGCAATCGAAAACAATGTAGCAAACCCTTTATTTTTGTTCAAAACGAGCATTATTTTTTTCGCTACATCCTTCCCCACTTTCCCGATCACATTTTCTAAGTCACTTGCGACTTTTTTTACCAAGTCTCTTTGTTCCACTAACTTAACTCCTGACTTCTCTAAGTACGTAATAGCACCAGGTAGAAATCCAAAATTTGACTTTATATACAAAAGTTTCCCTGCAAGTTCACTGTCTGAAAGAAGTTCCTGCACGAGTTAGATGGAGGTCGCATCACTGCTATTAAACATGTTGAGGCGGTCCTTGCCCGTTGAGCACCTCGTTGAGCCCTCCCGGCAACCAACACCTCATAAGATAGAATATGTGATAGTTGAGGACTTCGGATGGGAGGTTTCCAACAGGTCAGGGTTTTTCTCAGGGTAGGTCCGCATGAGTACTCGCTTTTGAGTTCCAGGGAGTGGGTGCGTCCTGACAGTGTGTGGGTATTATCACATATAAGCCACCACGACCTTTGAATGTCAAGTTTATTGTTACAATTAGTCCTTTCCACTCGCCACTGTTGACGATGTTATTCGCACATTAGACGCGAGATTTGAGATTTTCCCGTTGCTGCGCGCATGACACGACTTCTGTGTATATCTGTACGCGTTATTCCTGAACGTCGTTAGTGAATCACTTCGCACAACATAGTATTTCCGGAGGATTATTAAACAAAATGGGAGTGTGGTGAAATCTTAATGACCTTGTAATGTGTGCAGTTTCGCTCATTCGCTAACACAGGGTGTTTGATAACCACTTAATGTGAGTTACTCCGTCCATCCACGGACGCGGACTCTGATGAAATTTCTGTACTTGTTGCCTCCTTCACACGCTGAAACAGAGTGTTTTTCCTATCAAACATCGAACGTCGCCATTGCACAAATTTCTCCTTCCTTTCGCCGAATTTTGGACACTTTAGAGGTCATGTGACCGCTTGCTTGTCCCTTATAGGTTGTGTTTAATCCCTACTCTTGTATGTAATAGCAATTTCTAGTGTATGAAGTATGTATTCCACGCGAATTTCTCTTTCCCACAGTTTAGCTAATTAATGCATAAGCATGTTTGGAACTGTGTACCTTAGATTCCAGAGTCTATTCTCTCGTTACGTATCATATGCAGGCCAATACTTAGGCTGGTACCGAGGGTCTATCCTTGGACAATGCCACCTTTGTCGGCTAGGAACACCCAAAGAACCCGTCAGTGCGGGAAAATGTTCATTTTGCCCTCTCCCTTAACACGTTGGGTTCATGCTTTTAATAATATATATCGGGATTGCCTGTTTAGTATCTGCACTTGTATATTTAATCATTATCCTCTATATTTATTATAACTTTAATTCATATTGTTGTATCTATCCGCCCTTGATTATGCATGTAATAAGACTTTCGGGGTTATTATGATGATGTTATGCCTAACAAGGACGGTATCAATCTCAATGATTCTTTTCACTACTTCGATGTTCAGTAGTAGTTGCATGCTTCTGTCCAGGTTCCCCATCTGGTCACAACTGGCGAAGGAGGCAAAGGAACTTCAGGAGCCTCGAACTTTAATGTTGCAACTCGTGAAGGTGCTTTAAGTAGACTTACTTGATGCATTCTATTAGACGATCAACTTCAGCAAACTGACTCTTCAATTCCTTCGCAACTCGGTGTAAGACATGTGCTAGGCATGTTACATGCACCATTTTCGAGTAAAGAGATTGAAGAGAATTAACAGTTTTTACCATATATGATGCAGCATCGGTCAACAACAGGAGTACGTAGTCATATTGAATGCCATTGGGTTATATTAAACCCAAAGACCTGTCAAATACTTTGCTAATTGTTGGAAAAAATAAAACAGTTTGCTAAATACTTAAATGTAAATCTTCGCTCTTGAAAACATAAACAAGTAAATTGTATCTAAGGTACATTTTCATATGCGTAATTATAACAAAAAATTGCACAATAGTATTAAACATGCCCAAAAATGCAAAAAAAATCCCTAACAAATATGATTAAATTAACGCATTTTACTACAATACATTTATATGTAACCCACTTTTAATTTAGGCTTACCAAAAAAATTCAAAGTCATTGAAATCCTAGCCCTACTCATAACAATGGTTTCAGGCCAATGTTATCTATGTCTAAATCCGTGAATACAGAATAACAAAAAACCATTCAAGGCAATTTGAAATTTTTTCGCCACTGAAAAGCGTACTTCGTAATGTCGTTAAATACAGAGTAATTTATTCAAAGCTTACGCATTTCTTTCTTTAATTATTTAGTTGAAAATTCATTCAGTGGCCTAATTTTAGCACCAAATTAAGCAGAATGTTCTACAGTTTCGATTCCTTGCCACTAGAAGCGCAGATGTTTATGTTTTATTCCTAGTTGCTACTGTTGGCAGCTGTTTTCGATATTTGTTCTAGTCAACATGAATGAAATTACAGCTAATTAAAGGTCATACCACAGAGGATTTGGTGTTCGAAAGCCTCCCAAAAGAAATACAATACTGTGACAAACCTGGCAATTTACATCGCCGTTGACAAACAACATAACTGTAAAACGGTGGAGCCAGACTGAAAAATTCAATGCCATAGCCGGGCTTTGAACCACGGATCTTCTGGTTGCCGTCCAGCCGCTCTTACCCTTTGAGCTACTATGGCCAACGTGCCAACATGATATTAAATCTAGTAGCCTATTAGCCTAGTACCTCTAGGGCAAGAGCGGTTGGACGGCAACCAGAAGATCCGTGGTTCAAATCCCGGCTATGGAATTGAATTTTCCATTCTGGCTCCACCGTTTCATAGCGCGTCCTACACACGGCTAGTGTGAAAGCACAATTAATTTTCATTAATTGTACCTAAGAGTGGTCCGAACTATAAAGCCCGGGCCTTAAAGTGCTTACAGCATAGTAAATCGCCATTAAGGTAGCTGTCTCATGTGTTTATGAGAACTTCATGAAAATATCTTTAGAATATTGCATTACAACTAAAATCGCTAGAGACATTTTTAAGAAAGCAAAGATATTTTGAATTTTTTTCTAAAATAAGTTGGGGGATTTTCTTGTAAATCTTTGCGAGGAGTCTGGGAAGCTCCTGCACCTAATCAAAAATTTGTTATTTTCAAATTTTTTTGAAATTTCTTAAACATTTCGTCTTCTTGTTCTTCTTGACACCAAGGGCTAGACAATGCTGCCTGTTCCGGCTTAAAACATGTCTGACCATCGTTTTCGTGGTCTTCCCGGATGTCTCTATCCTCTAGGTTTATAGTTTATAACTCTTCTTGGGATCCTATCTCTCGGCATTCTCTCAATATGCTCTCTCCATTCATTTCTATAATTTATTATTTTTTCTTCTAAAGAACTTATTTGTAAATCTTCTCTTGGATTTTCATTTGGAACTTTATCTAAAAGAGTACATCCCTTTACTGCTCTTAAAAATCTCATTTCGGCAGCCTGTACCTTGTTTTTGTCTGCTTTTGTTAATGTCCATGTTTCAGAAACAAAAACAAAAGCAGGCACTGCCATTACTTTATAAAATTTCATTCGTGTTTCTTTTCTGGTTTTAGTTTTTAGGCTTCTATTTATTATGCCGCATATTTGTTGAAACATTGGTAATTTATTTTTAAAATCATTTTCATATTTATAACTGATGTATGTTCCCAAATATTTAAAACCCGGAACTTGCTCTAAGATAATATCATCAATTACTATTTTGGTTCTAACAGTGTTTTTACCTCGAAACGCCATTGTTTTTGTTTTATTTGTGGAAATTTTGAAATTATAATTCTTACATAACTTCTGTAACATATATACTGCTCTTTGCAGCTCGTCTTCAGTTTTACTTATAATTATTTGATCACCCGCAAATAGCATCGTCTTAAGAATAAAATTTGGTGCAAGATGAATGCCTCCGTTAATCTTAAACATCCACTCTCTAATCAGATCATCTATATAAATTATGAATAAGATAGTAGACAAACTGCAACCCTGTCTTATACCTTGATTTGTATGTATCCATTTACTATACATTCCATTTTCTTAAACATGTGTTAAGCTTAAAAAATTGACGTTAAATTTTTGGGTGGAATGTATAATTCATCTGCATTTATATTATATGGTATAGAAATGATAGCTGTAAAAACTATATTTAGGTTTAAAATACAACAAAGTCGGCGGAAAACAGTGCAATGTTATGGAGGTTTCTATAGTTCAGTGATTCTTTTGTATGTGGCATCACCGTTGCTCAATAATGCGGATTAAGTAAACACTGGTACATTATTACTTCCAAGAATCAATAATCTCCTCCAATACAAAGTTCATTTTGATTACTGGCAGCTTCTTTGTGATTTCTGTATTAATTTGAGATCTTTCAGTTTTCTAGATAACGGAAGAGGGATAAGTTGAAACAAAGAAAACTCATTTCTCTCAGCTCAAATGTTATTTACAGTTTGAGAAAAGTCAGTCTTGTTTCTTTAAAAATTTCAATTCGTTGAGAAAACAGTTGACAGATTAGGGGCTTGAAATTGGAAATTAATGAGGCAATATCTCGATACTAGTTTGATTATAATCAGTGTTCGATAACTATTGCAATTATAGTAGTAATAATTACGTAGCAGATCAGAAATTCTGCCTACTACAGAGTTCTGTATTTTGGTACGCTATCACTGGCCATCAAAATTAATAAAATCTGATACTTCACCACTTTCATAAATACAAAATAAACGCTAGCTTAAATAAAATGGAATACCTAAACGAAAATAAACTACTAGTGGAGTTGATGAACTGTAATAGGCTAGACCACAATACAGGGTGTTTGATCATTCGTATTGCGACTTTGTGAGTTCGTAGATTTAAAAGTCCGAGTTGCAGATATTCCAAATGTCCTTAATGTCCATAGAAATACACGTTCAATTCTCACGTAAGAACATTACGTCACATACACACAGTCTACCAAGGTCTATGACCATAACAATCAGCTCTCGTTACAACACTCCACAGCTGTTTACTGCTTACGCCTGCCTCTTGTTTTACAACTGTCCGCTGGCGTGTCACAATCTATTATATATCTCATTCATAAATTCGAGAGATTTCTGGAACAAATAAGAAACAGTCATTCTCTGCCAATCCAGATATCACTAGAACCTTCCAAACGTGAAAAACTATCTGTGCCTGCAAGTGTTTTATCTCAGCTATCTTTATTTTCCGGCTCTTTGTGTACACTAGCCGCGCTATTGTAGATAACGGGTTACCGGCAGTATTAAAATTTTTTGAAATTGTATGGGACACTAAGTAGATAAAGTTTTGTAAAAAACTGAAGCTGCTGACAGTGAAGTAAAAAAGGTTATCAATAATAACTAAACACAAGTAACACAACTTCACTATTTACTTATCTTATTTAAATCCTGGGACCGGTTTCCAAGCAAAACATCTGCTTCATCCTCAGCCACTCAGCTTGACACTCAGCCACTAACTGATTGACTGGCTGACCTTGACCACTACCGGAGTTTGAATAATAGCTCCTTATCTGTCATCTACCGGGGACAACACAAACTTATTGATGACATCTATTGGAGAGATATCAAAATTCATTACGCAGTCCTTATTTTTCAAAATAAATATCTTCTCCCAAACCAATGGGAGTAGATATGGGTAGTCCCCTTTCACCCTTTCTTGCTGATCTATTTTTGAGTTTTTTTTTTTTTTTTTTGAAATAGAAGTCACTAAAGCTTTTCCTTCAATTTTTAATGTATGGTATAGGTACGTAGGTGACATTTGTGGCATAGTTCCTGAGAGATATATACATGAGGGTTTAAATATTCTAAATTCACAGGACAAAGCAATAGAAATTGAAAAAAAAAATGGTTGCATCCCGTTTCTAGATCTAAAGATAATAAAAAATAACAATAAATTAAGTTTTTGCATGTATAGAAAGTCAACTCACTCGGATAATTATATCAAAAATAAAAGTTTTAACCCTATGTCACACAAATTTGCTGTTTTTAATAGTTTGATTTACAGATTGATAAACATACATCTAAATGAAAAAGAATTTAATGTGGAATATAAACATATTATAAACACTGCTTTAATTAACGGCTTTAATAAAAATTTTATAATCAGAAGAGTAGAAAAATTTAAATATCCAAAAATGGTGAGGATGTTTCCACTCTTAAAAGGTTAAAAAACGATTATATTTTCAAAAAATTTACTTATCATCCATGGGCAAATAAAAAGTTCCAAAAATTTTTCAAAGAAGTGGGTATAATACTGGCACCTCATAATAATTACAGTATAAAGAATCTGCTATAGTTTTCTAAAAAAGACAACATTTCAGAACACAAAAAATCTGGTATTTATCAAGTTAACTGTTTAGAATGCGATAAGATCTATATTGTTAGGACCAAGCGTAATTTAGAAAACAGAGCGAAGGAACATTTTAGAAATATTAAATATAGACAGACAGAGAAATCGGCGGTTACTGATCATTTTTGGTCATATAATCATGAAGTAAATCCAGAAGTTAAATTATTGAAACAATTGAAAGTACAGATAGATTTAATGGTTTGGTAGAAAATATTTAATTAGAAAAATAAGGATCGCGTAATGAATTTTGATATCCCTCCAATAGATGTCATCAATAAGTTTGTGTTGTCCCCGGTAGATGGCAGTTAGATAAGGAGCTGTTCTTCAAACTCCGGTAGTGGTCGAGGTCAGTCAGTCAGTCAGTTAGTGTGTGAGTGTCAAGTTGAGTGGCTGAGGATGAAGAAGATGTTTTGCTTTGAAACCGGTCCCAGGATTTAAATAAGATAAGTAAATAGTGAAGTTGTGTTACTGGTGTTTAGTTATTATTGATAAGATAAAGTTTTGACCACGAAACCATGCTGAAACATGCTTTTCGATCCAGAAATATTTTTAAGATCAACTTTATAGGTATATAAGATCCTCTCTTTATTCTTCCGCAAACGGAATGCTTTTTGTTAATATTCAGTTCTGTTGAATCGACTTGCACATCAGCTGCAAGTCATTTTTCACTTTTCGACCGCGAACATCTCCAATAGAGTATCAGGAAAGGTGGATAGGTCGAGGTGGTCCAAGTCCTTGGACACCAGGTTCGTCATAATTTATTCCTATCAACTTTTACTTGGGGACACTTGCAGACGAGACTCCTGTAGAGTCACAGGTAGGTCTTAGTGCAGGATTCCGGGTTCAACAAAATTTATTCAGCACACGTCAATACTTATGAGGCGTGAGGATGGAGCACAGATACACTTGGCAAACGAACCACGTAGCAGCTCTTGCAGCAAAAGCTCATTCACTCTAGTGAGAATGGGTGATACGAAGTGGCTTGGGTGTTGATACTTATGAAATGAAATAGTATGAAATAGTACATTTCCGGACCTAGGCAGCTGGTCAAAATATTACATTGTGGTTTCCACATCCGCTAGCACTTTGTCACACTCTATATTCAGGGACGGTGTAGAATAGTGGGTCACTTTCATATTTAAAAATACTTTTAATAAAATATTGAACCATTTAACCATGAAAATACAGTTCGATAAAGCAAACTAAACAAACTGGAATGTCATTTAGAACTGTATAACCAGTTCTTTCAAAGATAATACTGAAAATAGACTTCTGCAAAAAGTGTCAATTTTTAATTTAGTGTATATGAAATACGAGGGCTGTTCATTAAATAATTTTCACATTTTTTACAACGTATCTTTACTCATCCTCATAATTCTGATGGTCCTTCTCAAAATAGTCTCCCCTGAATGTGATGCACTTATCCCAGCGTTTCTGCCAGTCTTCAAAGACATGCTGGAAACCACCTTTTGAGAGATCCTTCAAAATCACCTCCGCAGCCTTCACCACAGTTTCTGATGATGGATAATGCCTCCCACGAAGGCATTTCTTCAAGTTAGGGAGTAGAAAAATGTCACATGGGGCTAAATCCGGACTATAGGTTGGGTGAGGGACGTACTTCACGTTGAGTTTTGCAAGATATTCAGCAAAAACTTTGGCAATATGCAGCCGCGCATTATCGTGGTGGAGCATCCAGCCTGCTTCACGGAAATGTGGCCTTTTACGCCCGATATGTACTTGCAATGGTTTCAGGACATCCCTGTAGTATTGTCCAGTTACTGATGTGTGTGCAGGTAAAACATGCTGATAAACCATTCCATGAATATCAAAGAATGAGATAACCATAACCTTCCCAGCAGCAACCACCTTTGCTTTTTTGGGGGTTGGTGGTGTAGGAGATTTCCACACTGAGCTTTGCTGTCTGCTTTTAGGATCAAAGTAATGTAGCCAAGTTTCATCAGCGTAGATTACGTTTGAAAGAATCTCCGGATCTTCCTCTAACATCAACTTTAACTGCATGTTACCTCCATTGCAGCGGTAGGTGATACTGAACATGTCTGAACTTGCCTGGTTCTCACAGGCGGAAACTAAGAGTACCAACAATGAAACTAATATGACCTGTTTGTTTTACATTAAGCTAACAGAATAAAATAAGATTGAATTTATTGCGAAAAATTATAACCGTAAAAAATTATGAGCCTTCTTTATTGATATACTAACGAAGTAAATACATTAGGAAAGAAAAAAAAAGTTTATTACATAAATAAATTGTAAGACACCCATGAAACAAAAAGGCAGGGCAAGACAAGAAAATTAAACCTTGTAACTCCATGGCTTGGATATGAAATATAGACAAATGCAAATCAGCATTTGAAGGAAAAAAATACAGGTGGCAGTGTAACACAATTTCTATGTTCCTAGCAGATGCATTTGCAAAAGAGACGAAAGACCAATATGGGCATTGTAAAAGAAGAAGAATTAAAAGAAGTTAATAAATACAAGAAAGGAAAACTGGAAGTCACACTTACCTATACAGATGGCAAAGGCAGTTTAAATTATAGCTCACAAGGGAGAGCAAACCAGGTGGACCTAAGAAAGGATAGCGCCAGCAGCTAGATCCAAGCTAAAAAGCAATTATATATACATATATATATAAATATATATATATATATTACTCCGAACAACTTTCAAAATAAAGAATTTTTCGAAACCGACTCTAAATATTTTGATTAAAATAAAAGATGTCTAAAATGTTCTGTAACAAATGAAAGATATATGTTACATTTTATTTTATAAGAATAGCCTCTGAAATCCTCTTCGGTCTGTCTGACTTCAGCATTAGTGGTAAACTGAACCAGACAAAATCTTCCACATCAAAAATGTAGAACTTGCTGAGGTACTGGGACTCAAGCATTTGTTATCCTTTTTTATTAGAAAACCAATTTTCTAGATATTCCCTGTTATTGGCTTAAATCTCTGTTCCCATACCAGAGTGGCGCTTTCTATAGGGAAAAAGTCAGAAAAACTCCTTGTATAAATTTTTTTCTGTATTAGTAAAGTAATTAGAATAATAATTTATATTGGATGGACAAAAAGAATATACGAGGGTGGGTAAAAAAGTAATGCCCCCTATTTTTTTCTCATTTATTTACCAAGAAAATTGAATCCAATTTACATAGCTTAAAAACTACAACATTGCCGATTAATTTGTCACTATTCAATATAATCTCCGTCCTTTTCCACAGTTGTGGTCCACCTTTTAACTAGGGCATGTATTCCAGTGTGGTAAAACACACGGACGCTTTCACAGCCTCCTGATCTTCAAAATGAATCCCACGATGAGCTTTCTTTAGTGGCCCGAACAGATGGAAGTCTGATGATGTCAGGTCAGGGCTGTATGGGGGGTGAGGTAAGACTTGCCATCCCAACTGGAGAAGGTTTGTGGAATTGCGCTAAGTTCAAAGTTCTCACATAACTTACTTATTTAAGGACAAAAAAGGAACCACCCTCATATAAAGGAAACGTTCATATTGTTTACAAATTTCTTAAACTGAAAGATATATTTTTGCAGGACTCAACTGCTATTGTGAGAAACAATCAAGTTTTCCACAAATAATAATATATTTAAAAATTGTTGATTAAGATTTTAAAATATACATACACTAATAACTTCCATTTTCTCACGAGATTTTTAACAGAAATACTAAAAATTGCAAGAAAAAAGGTACACCCTTGTGAGTGTTCATATACTAATTATTTATATTTTAGATAACCCTGCTAGAGTATATTCTGTACTTGCTGAATGCACTCGATTCTAATATTTCACCAACCTACACTCTCATTGGCAGGAAGCTGTTCCAGAGCTCACTTTAATTTATGCATATGTAGATGGTGCAGGGCGATGTTTGTACCGCTCGTGTTTGTCTAACTCCTTACTCCGTTAACGTTTGCTTAACCTGTTTGCTTGCACACTTTCCACAAAGTGTATGTTCGGAATATCGCTTCTCTCTTTTATCTTCTATGCCATTGTTTGCTGTAAAATGCATTGTTTGTTTTATCACAATGCATATTTGGTAAAATAATCATGTGTACTGAGGCACACCAGATTTTCTGACAGACTTCAAAATCAATTTGGCTTTGTCAATACAATGGCCGCAAACGCTGTATTTGCAATTCCTTTTGGAATATCTTTCAGTGAATTTTATTGAAGTAATGAGATCTGTTTTTCTGAACTTTCATCTATAGAGGCAGAACTTCTATTTACTACAAAATAATTTAGGATATTTCATGAAATGTTTGGGTGTTGTGTGCACACACACGAGGATGGGTCAAAAATTAATGCCTCTTATTTTTTTCTCCTTAAATAAGTAAGTTATATCAAAACTTTGAATTTGCTACCATTCTTCAAACCTTCTTCTCCAATCCCCTGCAGTAGTAACTTCCTAAGTCAACAGATGGCAGCACTGCATTCTCTTGCAAAATGGCTGACATCGACATTCGTATTAGACAGCGTTCTGTGATTGAATATTTGATTGCGGAATGTGGAACGCCAATTCCCATTCATGAAATGCTAAAAAAATGTGTATGGTGATGCAACGGTGGATGTCAGCACTGTTAGACAATGGGTTCGTCACTGTAACGAAGCTGAAGGGCAAACACCATTGGCAGATGAAAAGCGAAGCGGCAGGCCAGTGACTGCAGTGACTCTATGTAACATTCAGCGAGTCGATGACATCATCCATGGTGATCGCCGGATAACAACAGGTGAATTGTGTCGCATTACCTCCCTCAGTAAAGGCAGTGTGATGACGATTATTCAACAATTGGGTTAAGCTAAAGTTTGTTCACGCTGGGTACCAAGAATGTTAACCGCTCAAATCAAAGGAACAAGGAAAACAATAGCCTCCGAACACTTGCAGTGCTTCAATTTGGAGGGAGTGGAGTTTCTGGGAAAAAATTTAACTAGGGAGGAAACTTTGGTTCATCTTCTTGAACCTGAATCAAAGGGGTAGTCAATGGAATTGCATCACACAACGTCACCTAATAAAAAAAAAAAAAAATTCAAAACTCAGCGGTCGGCGGGGAAAGTTATAGCGACAGTGTTTTGGGATGCAGGGGGTGTGCTTATGATTGATTTCTGGAGCAGGGATGCACAATAAATTCTGTCCAATACGTCAGTACTCTCAAAAAGCTGAAAGCACGTTTTCGCCCAACAAAAACTATGCCGGATGTTCTTCTTTTACATGACAATGTAAGACCACACACCAGCCGTTACACCACTGCAGAAATTGAGAAATTGGGATGGCAAGTCTTACAGCCCTGACCTGGCACCATCAGACTTCAATCTGTTCGTGCCAGTAAAAGAAGCTCATCGTGGGATTCATTTTGAAGACGAGGAGGCTGTGAAAACGTCCGTGCGCCAATGGCCTAGGAAGCAAGACCGTGTGTTTTACCACACTGGAAGACATGCCCTAGTTAAAAGGTGGACCAAAACTGTGGAAAAGAATGGAGATTATATTGAATAGTGACAAATTAATCGTCGATGTTGTAGTTTTCAAGCTATGTAAATTGGATTCAATTTTCTTGGCAATTAAATGAGAAAAAAATAGGAGTCCTTCCTTTTTTACCCACCCCCGTATTTTGGCGATGTAGCAACTTGCAGACGCTCAGACACGCACATGCGTACTGCGTGAAAATGACTACTGTACATTTTGGTGCATACCCTATTTAGGACAGAAACCAGACTGTACTTGTTGAAACGTAGAGTCAGACTGAAAAGTTCAATGCCATTGCCGGGATTTGAACAACGGATCTTCTGGTTTCCGTCCTGCCGCTCTAACATTGAGCTACTATGGCCAACGTGCCGATATGACATTAAATTGTCCAATTCTGCTCGTTGGCCGTAGTAGCTCAATGGTAGAGCGGCTGGACGCAAACCAGAAGATCCGTGGTTCAAATTCCGGCTATGGCTTTGAATTTTTCAGTCTGACTCTACGTTTCCACAATTTAGCCTTTACACGGCCAGTGTGAAAGAACAATTAATTTCCATAGACTGTACGTCTTTGTCATCAAAGATTATTATCCGTCAATTTGCCTCAAATTAACACTTTTTTCTTCTGTTACAGGTTCGGCAGTTCAGGAGAATGCAGGCAACGCAAGACTGAAGAATAGTGGGATAATGTTCCTTTACAGTGAAACGTTACTAAAACTTTTGTACAATAATTCAAGTAGACCCTCACAAAGCCTGTTGAACTATATGTAAATGGGTTACCTATTTAATAGTGAATCTGTCCTGAACTATGTTTACAGAGAAACATATTAGGTCATTAGTTCTCCATGTAAAACATAGAACTAGTGATTTATATTTTTTTGATAACATTCAAGGGTGCTGTTTTATAACAAAAGCGTTCAGGAGTTTACTTTCACAAGCTACACATGTTTGTTTGTAATTATAATATGTATATCTTAAGCTCATAGTAGAAATTCCATAAAAAGCCAACTATTATGATAAATATTTCTGGAGTAGCATTTAATATTTAATTGAAGTAATCCCTTTTTGCTACTACTTCCATAGTGCAGATAATTTTTCAGGTAAATAAAAGCAATAAGGACATGTTGCTACAAAGGTGCAAGTATTCTTGTAATTTGCATTTCAGACGCCATGCAATTATTTTGTATTTTATTACCCTGAATGTTTTAATGACCTTTGTTACATGTATGTAACTTTGGAAGTTTGATATATTAACTGCTACTCTATGCTCTCTATGAAATATAACAATGGGATCAGTATCAAAGAACAGGCACAAAAATGATGTTCATAATATGAGAAACATGCATTTATCCACATATCCTGGTTACATGAGCCTCACCATCTCTTTTATGTAAATACGAGTAAGTGTTATCACTCCCCAGAACGAAAAACATTGATTGTTCTTGTTCATGATGACAGTACGGCCTTATAATATATTTATAAAGTTTTATATTTTTATTGAATTGCATTTGGAGTGCTTCACTCCTTCCTTGATTTCAAAAACATTCAATGACAAACTTAAGTGTAAATATTGAAGTTACAGAGTTCTATTTGTTGTGTTTGATCCTGAGCAAAGTGTTGGGATCTATTGTGTTTGTGTATTGTTGAACATAATCAAAACCTACGAAATCTATGAGCCCCCATGAGATGATACAAATGTCCTGATGGTCGATTTTGTAGGTTTGGGATTATGTGAGTGTAAACCAAATGTGTCTAATTTTGTCAGCATTCAATAATAGTCAATGTTAAAACTTCCAAGATTGTTTATAACGTCGTTCTTAATGGAGAAAACAATGAAAATGTCTGTAAAATAAAATAACTGTAAATAGTATGTGTTGTACCTTGTTTTCTGTGCCTTAAACTCTGTTTAGTAATTTAAGATCTTCCATGGATTTTTTGAAAATAAGTACCACCTTCTCGATCAAATATTTAGTCTAGATATAGATGTGTTCTGGACTCATGACCTCCGCAGGGTGAGATGTGGGGGAGAGGGGAACCGTTGACAGGTTACGCAGTGAGGTAAACAGTGAGGTTAGGTCAGGGATCTGGGGGCATTATTCGATTATCAAAGAAGCTGCTTACGAGTTCCATGGTGCCATCAGAAGTAGGACACGTTGCTACATCTTCCTGGAAATAACCTTCTCTCAGTTCAATATCATCCAGCTGTTCCAAAAATGTCCTGAGGTCCAGATGTGGTCCTGGTCGGGCGGGGCAATTTTTATTTTCCCCGTTCGGGTGTCTTCTGCCGCAGTACCTAGCCGCTTTGCGGCTTAACCTGCGAAGTGAGTTAAGATGGTTTGAGTTTTTCCTCTTCTGGCGGTAGGTTTTTTGTTTGTTTGTGGGAAAACATTTTGTGTTTACCGGTTGCCCTTGAGTGTTCTCTGAAGGCAACAGCTAGGCGGGTTTGTTACGTTCTCCCGTTGGGGGAGGATCTGTTTAGAGCTTTTGCCCCGTTTTGAGTACGGGTGCTTGAGCCATCAGGCGTTATGTGAAATTGGATATGTTTGGGGTTTCCCTTGAGTTAACCAAGAGGCCCCAAGACGTCTCTTGGGAGTTTGTACGATGGCAAGCGTCTTTGCTCCCTCTGGTCTTACCTGCCCAGTGAGTTCACCAAAGGGTTGCCATGGGTTTGAATTTTGTCGTACATTGAACGAGCCCTCTCTCGAATGACGTCGACAATGTACGGGATGTTCGAATGTTCATGAAGGATATGGGCGGGAAATCTCCAGTCAGTATCGTAGATGACCCGCAGCGCCCTGTTCTACAGCGTCTGGAGTCTGACGAAAGTGGCATTTGCCACAGTTCCACAGATCTCACAGCCGCACACAATCATGGGCGGGATGATCGCCCGATACAGCTGGAGTTTGAGACGGAGTGGCATGGTTGAACGGAATATTGGATATAGGTTCCTGAGCGCGACGTGCCCAAGCTGGACCTTGCCTTTGACGTGCGGAGCGTAAGTTAATTTGCGGTCCAGCGTGACTCCGAGATACTTCGCCGTTTGAACCCATGGGATTCCACGACGCCGTAAAACGAAGTTCTGCTGCAACAGGTTGGCTCTGGTTTTCGCCAGGGCAATCGCAGAGCTCTTCTCCGGGTTAATTGCCATTCCATTCGCCAATGGCCCATAGCTGGGTTTGGATCTGCCGAAAGCTATACCTTGGGTTTCTGTTGACTGCGAAGATCATAAGATCGTCCGCGTATTCACAGGTGTGGGTGTTGTGGTGCGTGGGTATGTCAGCCATGTAAGCCGCAAAGAGTGCCGGCGACAGCACGCTGCCTTCCGGCACTCCAGCGCCAATGGACCGCTCGGTAGACAGCTTACCATCCATCTTTACTCGGAAGCTGCGGTTTCCGAGAAAACCGGCCACCAAGGAAGTGTATGAACGGGGAATTTCATGCCCCAGGAGTTTGTAAATAAGTCCTTCGTGCCAGGTAGTGGCGAATGCCTTCTCCACGTCTAGCAACACTGCTACCATTTTAGACCGTTCGTGGAATCCCAGGGAGGCCTTCTCGGCAACCCGCAGTAGCTGCTGAGTCGTGGAGTGATCAGAACGGAAGCCAAACTGATGTTCCGGAATTAAGCCCCTTTCCTCTAAGTGAGGAAGGAGCCGGGAGAGGGCAGTTTTCCGAAGACTTTCGATAAAAATGGGAGAAGGCTGATGGAGCGGTAACTGGAAGAAAAGAAAAAATGTCTTAAAAATACCCATATAAACTTTAGTGTCTACAGTCGTATCAAAGAAAATGAGACCAACGATCCATAGATGCTGGTGGAGGACACTTCCAACATTTTCTCTGAGATGTAAATAGTATAATGTGTTCTCCCAATCAAAGTTCCACGTGTATCCTATTATTGATTCAAAGGTTATGTATGGCCTATTGCAATGGTTCAGGTGTAAATGGATCGCACTATAGTAATATTAACAATGGTTTACGAGAAACAGAAATACTTTTTAAATACGTTAAGATATTTTCCACATTTTTATGTAATTTTTGGTGGTATATATTTATAAAGTCCGAAAATATTTTCTGAACGAGTCCTTTTTAATGTTTAAGGAGGAATTAAAGACTGCACAAAGTTAAAACAACGCTATTTGGGTGGCGCGGCGGGGGGGGGGGTAACTGAGAGAAGTTTTATTCAAAGCACGATTCAGAAATGTATCCCGTTTTATTAATATACAAAACCTTTGGATAAAAGTAAATCCCTGCACTTAAAAGGCTATGCAACTACATCCTGTAAAGTTTTAGAAGTAATTGGTCATGAACAGACATCGGATCCCAACATATATATGTAATTTGTGATTCTTCGAGTTCCATTGGCTGAAGTGATGCATTCATTGGTGCTTAGCACAGTAAACAAGAACCTGCAGAATGTTACGTAGTCTACTAGCCGGCCAAGATATGAATGCACTTGAAGGGAGGGCAGCATTGTTTCTGTTTACTTCTTGAAGCTTAGGGAACCGCGCGGAGAGAGGGAAGCGAGGGGAAGGACGATACTGGGAATATTGTGACTTTTTGGGTTCGTGAAATTAACAGTCCAAAAGCACAAACTCAAAAATGTTCTTTATTTCCACCGACTTACAGTTGAACACTTGCCAATTACACAGAATTACGTAATGCACACAATTACTATTCACCAGTTCGTCCGTTACAGTTCCACTGCACGCTCACAGTTACGTACACTCTTCCGATGCACGTACACAGTCTTCTCGTCCGTTCACTAGCTCGTCAAGCACTGAATCAATTCACTCACTGCAGCCCTTTTTATAGGAATATCGCCGTTTTCTCGAAGTGTCTCGTTTCAGTGAATCACCGCGAATGTTACAGACGGCAGGGGAGGGGGGAAGAGGAGGCCAGCGACAAGTGACAATTACCTAATCAACCCCTCAGTTAGTGACTGACATAGATGAGTGGGTGTTGCCCGTATGCCTCTGGTCCCTTCTCAGCTGTCGTTGGTCTGGCTTTCCGATAGTTGGGTGACACAATTATAGAAGTACACGCTTGTTGATGTCTTCATGTTAGTTCTCGGAAGCAGCAAATCCGTGAATGTTTGTTTCAGATCCTTCATCTGCTATATCCGCGTTACTGTTCCCTTTATCAGCTGTATTAGTGTCACAGCGTTCTTTTGCTTCAATATTCATATTCTCGAAATAACATTCACCAGGATTGCAATCTTCATCCTTATCATCGTTGCTTTCTAGAACCATGTTTATAATTATATCTGCAATTGTTTCCTCCATTAACCCATCTCGGGGCTTAAAATCTTGCTCAGTTCTTTTCACGTGTCTGCATACTTCTATCTAATCATTTTGTGTAATTTGAGCTATGCAGCTTGTTGTCATGGCCTTCAGATTACTCAAAATGGTTCGAAACTTGGCGCGTGCGTCTTAACACTCAAAAGACCGCAGCTAAGATTTTTAGCTTACGGCGCATCTCCAACTCTCCCGAATTGCATATTAAGCATCAATCAATTCCCTGGCTACCTCCTACCACCTCCGTCAAATACCTTGGAGTAATGCTGGACACTAAACTTACTTGGCGAGCCCATATTGATCGTATTATCTCGTTGGCATCAGGAGGACTTTCAAAACTCGGCCCGCTATTTCACAGACGCACTCCTCTTGGGATTGAATGCTCTCTGCTTCTCTACAAATCTCTTGTCCGGTTACTTATCACGTATGCTTCCCAAGTATGGGGTACGGCTAGCAACACTCATCTCCGAAGGCTACAGGTCCTGCAAAATCGATTTCTGCGCATCGCCACGGATGCCCCTTGGTACGTAAGAAATCAACAACTGCATAAAGAACTTGGTCTCCTTCCTCTTCACCAGTACATACGTCAGATCGCCTCTCGCTTCTTCTCAAACCTGCCAGATGTTCCAGGAGCTGTGATGTACGACATCGGCGTACGAACACGCCAGCGTACACGCCTGAAGAGACGACTCCCACAGGATCTCCTCCTTAGTGACTCTGAATGAAAAAAAAATCTATGCATATTGTTTCACAATGACTGTTGCTCCTATCTCTTTGATTACTTGTTTTTTTTTTTTTTTTATTAACTGTTCTTTTTTCTCTCTTGTTTCACAGATAATAGGAGCCAACTTGGTTTTCCTTACATGTTATTATATAGTTCACAAAGATTAAATTAGTTAACAAGGGTCTATAAAGCATGTGCTGCTGATCGATCATTGGAAAAAAAAAAAAAAGATTACTCTAAGTAATCGATGATACATCTTTTGTTTAATTAAATTTCAGATAACTCTATAGGATTAAGGTCACAGTTCTACGGAGGAAAGCGTAAGACTCTAAAGCCCTTTCGTTCCATTATTCTGTCAATCCAATTAACAGACTTTTTCAAAATTAATTTTCACTTTCTCTAGCACATTTAGTGTCATTTGAGGATCATGTTTAATTTTCTTTTGTGTCAGCCAATGAATAACCTGTGCTTTACGAGATGAAGTGTTAGGGGCTTTATTTTCCTGTACGGTATGGCACAACAATGATTTCAGTTCGAATATTTTATATTAATTTCTCTTCTACCCACTTTTTATAATTCTGACTGTTCATTTCATCATGGTAATTCGCTGATTTTAATTTTGAATCGGAAATCAATTCTGCTCCGTCATTAAATCCCATGGATACCCCTGCATGTACAACAATTGCTTTTTGACCAGCACTTGTATTAGTCAAAGCACCTGGTACTTTGTAATATTGCCACTACTTCTTGACGGCATAGTGAGAATGGACCGAAGACTCGTTCGTATAAATTCCTGGTTTACGTGTGCCTTTTACATTTTCACTAATAGCCCTTAAGTACTCTGCAAGTTTTGCAACAATTTGTGGTTTCCCATTAGCACAGATTGTTTGTTTTGCATTTCTTGCATTTAAATCCCGTTTGTCCTTAATATTTTTCTAAATGTTTCTTTGTCACCCTGAATACTTATTCTTTAGCAAAGTTCAGGAGTTACTATTCTCATTAGGAAATATAATGCCTTCCACGCATTCCTAGATGTGGAATTTACTTGTTCGTCCCATCCAGCATTACTTGCCAGGTACACTCCCATGCCAGGTACACTTCCAGTGGTCATTTGTCAATGCTCCTTGAACACATCTAACTAACATTTATATTCATGTGATTTATATACTGGATGGAAACAAATAGTCAGTTCTTGAAAATATTATCCCCTTTTTTACTCAAAACTAACTAATTAATCATGTGCATAATATAAACTATATGTGAATTTAATTTAGTCGATATTATAAAACTGTATCTTAGGTTATTTAGGATAAAACGTGTTGCATCTAGCTTTAAATTACTACAAGTAAAGTGCACCTGAAATATAGGGTGCAATATTTTTTTCAGGACACATGGTGTGATTTATGCTCCTTTTGTGTGTACCGATGTGAACGTAATTTAAATATTATACAATAGTTAAATGAACACATACATATACAGTAATCCTACCCAACTTCAATTTCTGATAACGTTTAGTTTTCTATATATTCAGATTTTAATATTGTTAAAAATTAGCCTTGTCTGGGTAAACATAACCTCCCAGTGTCATTAAAACACGTATGTTGTAACACACTACACATAAAGTAACCCGTTTTAACAAGGCTATTCGCCCAAACGGTGCCCGAAAAACATTTCCGTTTCAGCGTTAGCCAGTTTTCGGGTTTGTGGTAAAATTTTACAAGGAAAATCGCTGCATTCCGAAATTTACTTTCCGCTTTCCCAGGTTCCGAGCATATAAAGACGCTTAGACATGATCCATAAAGTGACAAATTACAAATTATTATTTTATTAACCAATTATTAACTAAGCTCTGCAGCCTGTATACGATAATAACTCATATAATTCCAAATGCTTTTAGCTTATTAGCCTCCAATAGCCGACATAGTGATGCTCGCAAGGGGATACAGTACGTGTTTCCGTTCTAGAGGGCGCAAGTTCAAGCTAATCCTGGTTAATGGTCGAAAACCGAATATTGGAGAGGTCTGAAAATGGAAACAAGGCTAATATTAAACAGCTGCTACTGATGCACTTCATGAAATATTCGGCACCGACGTCACGTATCCATTAGGCTATTGCGTGCTGATCATTGGAAAACTGCAAAGGACCCATTTTAAAGTTTAATGTCACAGTGCGCCTGGAATTAAGAGCTTACAATAATAGTTCTTTTTGACATATGTGGAGTTGGCCAATACATTAGGGTAATACACTTTTAATATGAACAAACTGAAAGGGTAAAATGTATATTTTAGTTTATATCACCTTTTAAATAACTTTCCCGGGGTAGTTAATGCATTTTTGTTACACGTAGGTCGCTCTAGCAGAAACTCAAAAACATTTTAAAGGATACTACTGAATTAATAAGAGCTTAGAAGCCTAAATACTCCTAATGCAATTAATATCGGATGTTCCCAATTATGTAGATCATTAATAAACTTCTAAAGAATGGAGCAAAAATCAAAAAAATAATAATATTGAACAATCTCTATTTGAATAACCATTTAAAAGGATTCAGCTTGCTGGTTTCATCATCCAGAGGGAAATAATTTGAGACCTAACTGTTAAAATAGTACCAAGATAGTCACTTGACGGACAGTCCACGGAGTGTCATGTGTGTACCTGTCCGAGGAAGGACATAGCCACGTATGACGGTAATGTAGGTTTTACAGGACGGCGGTTCGAATTTGGGTTGATGAAAAGAAGGGAAGCACAGCTCTGATCTTAGCCACTTAAAACAAGAATTAAAGCACCTGAGACTCACTTTTCGACAAAATGGCTACACATAATATGACGCTAAATCCTCGATAACCAAAGGTAGGAGAGGGAACCCTGTAATACAGCAAGCGTCAGATAAGCCTACCACTACAGCCTGCATCCCGTTTACCGGCAATCTATCTGGCAGAATCAGTAGCCTCGATCACCAAAGCTAGGAAAGGGAAACCTGTAATACAACAAGCCTCAGATAAGCCTAACACTACAGCCTGCATCCCGTTTACCGGTAATCTATCTGGCAGAATCAGTAGCCTCGATCTCCAAAGCTAGGAAAGGGAAACTTGTAATACAACAAGCCTCAGATAAGCCTACCACTACAGCCTGCATCCCGTTTACCGGCAATCTATCCGGCAGAATCAGTAGCCTCGATCTCCAAAGCTAGGAAAGGGAAACCTGTAATACAACAAGCCTCAGATAAGCCTACCACTACAGCCTGCATCCCGTTTACCGGCAATCTATCTGGCAGAATCAGTAGCCTCGATCTCCAAAGCTAGGAAAGGGAAACCTGTAATACAACAAGCCTCAGATAAGCCTACCACTACAGCCTGCATCCCGTTTACCGGCAATCTATCCGGCAGAATCAGTAGCCTCGATCTCCAAAGCTAGGAGAGGGAACCCTGTAATACAGCAAGCGTCAGATAAGCCTACCACTACAGCCTGCATCCCGTTTACCGGCAATCTATCCGGCAGAATCAGTAGCCTCGATCTCCAAAGCTAGGAAAGGGAAACCTGTAATACAACAAGCCTCAGATAAGCCTACCACTACAGCCTGCATCCCGTTTACCGGCAATCTATCCGGCAGAATCAGTAGCCTCGATCTCCAAAGCTAAGAAAGGGAAACCTGTAATACAACAAGCCTCAGATAAGCCTAACGCTACAGCCTGCATCCCATTTACCGGCAATCTATCCGGCAGAATCAGTAGCCTCGATCACCAAAGCTAGGAAAGGGAAACCTGTAATACAACAAGCCTCAGATAAGCCTACCACTACAGCCTGCATCCCGTTTACCGGCAATCTATCCGGCAGAATCAGTAGTCTCGATCACCAAAGCTAGGAAAGGGAAACCTGTAATACAACAGGCCTCAGATAAGCCTACCACTACAGCCTGCATCCCGTTTACCGGTAATCTATCCGGCAGAATCAGTAGCCTCGATCACCAAAGCTAGGAAAGGGAAACTTGTAATACAACAAGCCTCAGATAAGCCTACCACTACAGCCTGCATCCCGTTTACCGGCAATCTATCCGGTAGAATCAGTAGTCTCGATCACCAAAGCTAGGAAAGGGAAACCTGTAATGCAGCAAGCGTTAGATATGCCTACCGCTACAGCCTGCATCCCGTTTACCGGCAATCTATCTGGCAGAATCCATAGTCTCGATCACCAATGCTAGGAAAGAGAAACCTGTAATACAGCGAGCGTCAGATAAGCCTACCGTTACAGCCTGCGTCCCGTTTATCGGCAATCTATCCGGCAGAGTCAGCAGACTCGATCACCAAAGCTAGGAATGAGAAACCTGTATTACAGCAAGCGTCAGATAAGCCTACCGCTACAGCCTGCATCCTGTTAATGGCAATCTATCCGGCAGAATCAGTAGCCTCGATCACCAGAGCTAGGACAGGGAAACCTGTAATGCAGCAAGCGTCAGATAAGCCTACCGCTACAGCCTCCATCCCGTTTATCGGCAATCTATCCGGCAGAATCAACATAATTCTCGCCAAATACAACATCAGGACCATCTACAAGCCACCTCCGAAGATTAAGCATCTGTTGAGACCAGTAAAAGGCAAACTGAACTTCCAAGTTCCGGAAATGTACCGCATTCCCTGTGAATGTGGAGCACCGCATATAGGACAAACCGGAAGGAACATCGCTACTAGAATAATTGAACATGAAAGGAGCATTCTTTTAGGCAACGTGAGAAGTCTGGACTGGAAGAGCATTGTTTTGATAACGACCATGGAGCCAATTTTCGGGAGACGACCATCTTGGCAAAATGCAACAGTTACTGGGAGCGGAGAATGAAGAAGGCTTTGGCATTTTCCTCTGAAAGGAGTAGGCTTAATCGTGAGGCTGGATTTCAGTTCAGCTTCTCTTGGAAACCGGCCTTAAAATAGAAATCCGTCAACTTAAGAAGCAAAGATCAATACAGCTTGATAATCAAGTTAAATAATTATGGTTATTTGACCCATTTAATTTTCTATACTCATGCCATCTCCTGACCTGGCACTTAATTTACTGAAAACAGTCTTTTGTTCAGTAATGCGAATTTTGATCGCGTTATGTCTTTGTTTATAGTTGTGTTATGTCCAGTATTTCATTTGAGGTTATAACATTTTATAAATATCCTGATGATGGGAGAGATGCACACTCCCGAAACGTTGATATCTAATCATCTGTTCACCTGGCTGGCTGCCGGAGAAGAAAGTGAGCCTAAGCTTCTGAACGGTTGGGAAGTCAGGCACAAGAGCCAGTTGTGTACCGCTAGTTGTAAAATTTGGAAGGAAAAGAATTTTGATTGAATTAGAAAATTAAAAAATTGAGGCAATTCTTGGGTGGGAATAATTTTAAGTTAGTATAATATTCTTAGAGTTAACGGTTATACCCGCAAGCCATGCGGGGAAGCCAGTACCGCTTTAGGCGGCCTTCACTGTGACGATAGTCCTCAAGATACCTATCAGGGCGCTCGGATGGTGAGGTAAACTCTCGTAGAATTTCTTGACCCGGCATCTAGTTATATCTTCCACATAGGGGAGGGATAAGGTTGCATGTAGTGATCTCACAGGAAAGTGTCTGCATATAGAATATATAATCCAAAGATATCTATTCCGTACCCGTTGCAAGAGCAGTATGTTAGAGTCCGCTGACATACCCCAGACTTGGCACACATAAAGCATAACAGGAAGCACTAAAGCCTTGAAAAGGCGTAGCTTATGAGGGATACGCATCGTGGACTCCATTATCGGGTATAGCGAAGCCGAAGCTCCCCATGCCCGATGCGATAGATCCTGGATGTGCTCCCTAAGGGACCCTTGTCCAGCTTGACTCCGAAGTATTTTATGGAATTCGTGTACCCTATCCTTCGCCCAGAATAGGCAAATGTGTGGAGATTGGCGGGAAAACGGCGCTTGGTAAACAAGATGGCTTGCTTTTCTCCGTGTTAGTGGACAACCGTCAGAGCTTGTACCATTCTTCGATGAGGCATAAGTGTCTTTGAATGGGATAAAATGCTCTGCGTGGGTGTCTGTGCAAAAAACCAGCATGTCATAAGCAAATTGAGCTATGTTGACGTGAAGCTCAGTGGAAAGGTCAACCACTTAGATGTGTTGGGGATATTACAGAGCCTTTGGGGACGCCGCCTCTGATGGACTTTCCCGCCACTGAAACTGAAAGGAGTGTGTGTTTTCTTGTTGTAATTTTATGTCCTCCAACGTTGTCATATCCGACAGTGAATGAATGGTTGAAATGATGCTCAAATGTGTCCAGGGTCCATGGAACTTAAAGCAACCCGACATTCGTCTTTAAGGATAAGGGGAAAACCCGGAGAAAACATTATAAAAGTAACTTAACCTGACCGAGATTCGAATTCGGGACCTCTTGAACGCGAGGCAGACACGCTACCATCTACGCTATCGAGGCGGGCTCTGTGTTTTAGGAAAGAGTGTAGATGTATAGCGAGTGATGAGTTTATGCAGGAGCCCTGCATGCCAGGTCTTATTATTGTCCACTTCACTGTGCAAAGCACTTTGAATCTATCATATAGCAAAGCATGGTAGTGTATGGGGAAGATACTAGAGTGGTCTGAATAGTTCTCGGAGTGCTAGAGAATAATGAAAATTCATGCTTTCAAGATAGTTCAATTGTTTAACATAACCTCCTTTAATACCAATACATTCTGTCCAGAGATGTTACAAAGCCATTGTACCCTCTGTGTAGTCTTGCTCTGAAGGTGCTGCAAAGTATCCACTTACAGCCCAATTACTTCTTCATTGGACAAAAAGCGCCTACCAGCGAGGAACGTCTGGAGGGGGTAGAGGGTTGCCTAAGAAGTCCAGGGTACTTCTCTGCAGAGCTATTAGAAGGTGTGCTAGATGACCAGGCGACTAATGGGAGTAGAACCTCTGCGCTTAACTGCACATCTCTCAATTTACCCATAGCCAAGCCACTTTTGTGGGCAGCTGCATTGTCCAGATGGAAAAAAATCCCCTATTTTTTAACCCAGGTCCACTTTGGTTAGAAGTTGAGAGTGGTGTTTTCCAGTAATCGTTTACCTTTTCCCAGACAGTAAAAAAATTCCTTTGGCATCCCAAAACACTGACGTCATTATCTTTCCCGTCGATGGCACCGTCCTCGCCTTCTTTGAAGCTGAAGAACGAGCGTCTGTCCACTGTTTCGACCGCTGATTGGATTCGGATGTGTAGTAGTGAATTCATGTTTCATTAACTGCAACGTATGGGAGCAAAAAGTCACTTCTGTACTGAAGAAAATGCGCCAAGCACTTTATAGAAAGAGTCGAGCGAATGTGTTTGTTATGCACAGTGAAGATACACGGCACCCATCTTGCGCAAAGCTTTTTCATATTTAATTCCTGATGCAAGATGTGACCAATACATTCCTTTGAAATTCCAAGAACATTAGTAATTTCATGTACGCCGAGCTTGCCAAATAAAGTCATGCACTTTTTCAATTATTTCCGATGTGGTTGCAGTTTCTGTAAGTCCTTCGCATGGATCGCCTTTGACGCTTTCACGCAGGCGTTTAAAACCAGCCGCCCATTTCTTCACAGTGGAAACTGAAGGTGAAGAGTCAACATACTTATTTAAAATCCGCAAATGAACTTCGGTATGCGTTAAATCTATTTTCACGAAGAATTTTATTACAGCACCATAGCCGAATGTATCCATTTTCAAAGCAACACGCACTACTACTGTTTCAAACAACTGCCTACAGTCAACTATTGCCTGGAATGAGTTGTAAACGAAGATTAAAATTGAACTAAAATAAACTGATAAAGGACTAAAGGTTTGTTCAAGGCATAAACAAATACTGTATTATTATGTGTTTCAAATGGGAAGAGTTCTGGAGTCCAGCTAATCAAATGCCGTATCACACTCAGCGTTGCCAGCTTGTTACCCCACTCGTTTTATATTTCCCTCTCTCCAGCACACTCACACAACATGCAGGTCTGCTTGGCGCAGACGTAAGGGTAAGCAAATTACATTTTACAAACCTTCACAATGATGCAGTTGCCAAAATCAAAACTGGAAAAACATTTTCGCAAGTTTATATATATTTTAAAATACTATAACTATAATTATAGTGCCCACCTTGGTAGCGTGGTGGTAGCGTGTCTGGCTCACGTTCAAGAGGTCCCGAGTTCAAATCTCGGTCAGGGTGAGTTACCTGCATAAGGTTTATCTCCAGAGTTTTCCATTATTCTGAAAGACGAATGTCGGGTATCTCTAAGCTCTATGGACCCTGGGCTCATTTGAGCATCGTTTCCCCCATTCCATTCATTGCCCGATATGACTTAACGTGGGAGGACGTAAATTACAATATATATATAGTTTATGAATCGCCTGCTTTTGTAATCCAATGGAACTGCTAGTGGCTCAACCATATCGCTGTCATAGTCACTTCCGTTAAGAAATAATTCGTCATTGTCACTGTCTTCATCGTCTGAGTCTTGCAAATTTATGATTAGGTATAGGTTCCAAAATCTCGTCACGTGTTATTTCTTTCTTAAAATCATCTTCTTGAAGGTTTTCTGCATGCCTCATGCAGTTTTCCTCATTCCTATTGTGTTACCTTGTCGATTTCTTCGTAAACAAGTCGTTTAACGTCCGTCAGTTCAAAGGTACTTTTTTGTTTGCAACCCCCCTTTTTATTAGAGCTCACACCAACTCAATTGGATTATATTAGCAGTGGTAAGGTGGGAGGCGCATTACCTCGTGTCCCGTTTCAATTGCAAGTTGATCCAGCTGATACACTTTTTCCGTGTTTTTAAACGGAAGTACTCTTTACAATAACTGATTTTTAGTTTCTGTTTCCGAAACATTTTTGAAGAACTTGTACACCTTAAAAATAATACTTCGAGCCTGACTTCACAATACCAGCATTTTTGACTCGCCATTAAATTCACCGCAAGTAGACATTGCACTATTGAACTCTTACTCTACTGTTGTGTAAAGAACAATTGAATGATATTGATCTGAACTCTCCAGAGTAAATAAACACTTCTTATTCAGCATTCACTCATAAACTTGAGCATACAGCGTTCCACAGGCTAACAGGAAATGAAGTGTTTGCTCTTTCTCGAATTTAACACCTTAACTTACTCACAGTAATTCTTTTTCACGTCATTTCAGTAGTTTAAGTTTCAGTTCTGAGTAATTAAAAGTATATGCACATGCATACACACCCACTTTGAACTCTCTAGAGTAAATAGAATTTACGAACCATTCATAAACAAAGATATACTGTGACCAGACACGTTCTGCAAGGGCAGCCGGAAATTTATTGTTTTTTCTCGCTCGAATTGGATTATTCAAAGTAAGTCTTTTATCAAGTCATGTCAAACATTTACGTTTCAGTTCTGAGTAATTACAAATCTACGTACACGCATACATGCCAACCAATAATGATACGCCTACAGTGCTTATACCGCGACTTGTTGTTATAATACAGGTAATAGTGGTTTATTTATTTGTATTTGAAAAACTATTAGAGCTAAAAATATGGGATTTTCATGGCTATGTTAGATACATTACTCTCTACGTTCCACGTGGATCAGTTTCGGCAAAATCTGAATTTTTGGCGCTCGTCATACACCACTTAGCGGGAATGCAAATACAACACCGCAGGACTCCCATTGTTTGCTCACCTGTAGCGGTCAAAGACAAACACCTTCCCATTTGAAAGTTATAGAAAGTTTTCGGTTTGCCTAAGTAATCCTTTATATAATTATTCTCTGGGACAAAAGGTAGTTTGTGCTACATGGTTTATGCTATTTTTCTTATCCCATCAGATTTTCTTAACTAATGACCCTTTATGCTTTAATTACTATGTCATATCAGGAAATAAATGGCCTTATTCGTTTTCAGAACACAAAATTTTGAAAGATAACTGATATAGTCCAAGAAGTTTGCAAATACAAGAGAGATATCAGTAGATAAGTGTACTGCAAGCATATCCACGGATTCTGGCATCGGTATACGAAATGAATAAAGTTGGGCTTTGAAATATCAATCTCTAATTTCATTATCATTCCGAAAAATTACATACAACTTAGTATTCCAAAATGTGAAATAATTGCTTTACAACAGATTTTCTTATAGAATACCACATTCACAGAACATTAGATTTCATGTAGTCTACAACAAGTGTGAAGCGGTATGTGTGCAATGCAAAATCCAGGATTTTGTAACAGGAAAGCAGAGGGACAACGTGATGGTTTGTGCGAGGCTTAATTTATGTGAACTTATGACAGCATTTCCGATTAAAGTGTCCTTCTAGCGTACAGTAGCTATGAAGCATAAGTCAAATACAAACACATACGGTTCGATATTCTAGATAAGCTATGTTATCGATTTTACTCACGAAACTAACGGCCGAAAGCCTCATTTTACTGTGGTTTCTGAACAGAATAAATGCAGAATGGGGTACCGATATATTTGAATTTATTACGGGAAATATATATCAGAAGTAACACCAATGGATTCGATAGGTGTAGTCATATGTTTCTGAGGACGTGCCTGAATATTGAACTACAGGTATTTGCTAGAATTAAGCATCAGAAAGGGTTCAATAAACAATATTAAGAGTAGCCACAAAATAAGGGTGAACATGGGTTGAGCCATAAGGTTACCTCACTAGCCAGTTCCACGGCTAGCAGGCGACAGAGATGGAAGCTATGTCTTTGTCTCACCGAATCTACATATCAAGTATCTCACAGATGCTGAGATGTACAGTGATACAATGCTGACAAACAAGTTCACTTAATATTTGAGCATGTGTATGAGAACATACACAATCATCATCGCACAACGTCAACCTTAAGGGGGGTCGTATTCAAATATTCAGGGTCTTACATAAATAGCCACAACATCCAAAGTTTCCAAGATATATAAGTGAAACTTGGTATACTTATTTAAGTTACTATGCACAATTTCTTTCATAATTTTCCATTCTTTATAACTAATTCTACATAATTTTTCTATATGCAGAGATGTTTACAAAGTGTAGCCCATTTTTTCAAAATTCACATATGCTATCCTTCTGATATTTCGTATATTATTTTAAAACACACTAAAATGAATGTGTTTGATTTATATTTCTTATTGAAGTTGTATAGAATTTAAAAAAAATGTTAATCATGTGCATCCTTTAGAAATTAAAATGATTTCATATATTTTGTATCGTCACATTCCATCTGGAGCTTAATCTTAAATTCTAGAACCAAAAAATGTTCATTATGGCATAAGAAAGCTGTGTGATAAATTGCATCACTGTAGATGAAGTGGTTAAAGAGAAAAATGGGTTGAAGTTGTAGAAAATGCAAGTTACGGGGAAAGGCAATTAAAAATACAATAAGTATTATTCAGTTTGCCTTTTAATTTTAAGTCACAACTTCCCATATCCATAGTCTGTATCCTCATTCTGGCCTTCTTCAACCTTTCTTTTTAAATTCCTCTTCTGTCTTGCTTCTTTCTGCATTCATTTCATAGCTCTTTCTGCACCAGCGATGCGAATGTTGTCGATACTCTGCAAAATTGTTTCCATAAACACACCAGGTTGATACCCTAACTGATGCATAACTTTCTTTCTGCCAACATTTCCATCATTAAACACTATTGCAGCATCAAATGTAGCCATTTTCATCACTATGGAAGACACAAATGATGTTTTGGGACACTTTTTCCATATCAAACTGTTGAGGCTTTCATTTGGGTTTTGTGTCTCTCCATAGAGACATCTTTTAGCAAGTCTGGGTGTGCTAAGAATTGGTAGGTGGGCTTTATAGATTCCAAGACAGCTGATGGAAGACTATGTGCTGCTACTATGCTACTATGCAGCACTAGGGCATTTAACTTTTAAAGGTACATGCAGACCACGTACAGTCATAATATTTTGGTGTTTGATAGCTTTCACTATATACTATTTTACAAAACAACAAAAAATTAGATTTTTTGAACATTTTCTCGTACGTCACCCCTTAAAACCTTGAACTGCAGAACAGTTCGCTTACATGGCTACAGTTTATATGCACACAAGACAAAATGATCAAATTAGATGCGTTCTACATTATAAGGTGTTTGCCACAGTAAAACAAAATACTGACATTTCAACGACTTGTGAATATACGAGTAGTTTGTATTTTAATGATGCCACACTTGTATACTGCCTGTAAGGGACTTTAAACCAATATTTGTGTCATTAAAATAGTAACATCGTAAGATATGAATCTGTACTTGTGAATCATTTTTACACCATGAATCACGTGTACTAATTTTTTTTTTTTTTTTTTTTTTTTTTTGCCTTCGATAAAATCCCATATGGCCATCGTAGGGAAAAATAAGAAAAATAACGTAAAGAAAATTAAGAGGATGGGAGGAGACTAGATCTGTAGATCACTTTCTTTAAGAAATTGTAGAAGAGCTTGGTATACAGGTTTGTGGCATAACTGTAATATGGTGTTGACGCTAGCGGAAAAAGGAACAGACTGTTGAAGTAGGCCGCGGAGGAAGGAAGAACGGTGGGCTCGGTAGCGAGAGCAACTGAACAGGAGATGATTGAGGTCAGCGGTTTCGCCTGGGTCATCAGAACATACAGGGGAATCGATGAGACGTAGTCGGTGTAGATGCGCAGGATAACAATCTCATTCTTTGATATTCATGTAATGGTTTATCAGCATTATGTACCTGCACACACATCAGTAACTGGACAATACTACAGGGATGTCCTGAAAGCATTGCAAGTCCATATCAGGCGCAAAAGACCACTTTTCCGTGAAGTATGCTGGATGCTGCACCACGATAATGCGCGGCCGCATATTGCCAATGTTGTTGCTGAAAATCTTGCAAATGTCAACGTGAAGTGCACCTCTCACCCTCCCTATAGTCCGGATTTAGCCCCATGTGACTTTTTTCTATTCCCGAACTTGAAGAAACGCCTTCGTGGGAGGCATTATCCATCATCAGAAGCAGTGGTGGAGGCTGTGGAGGCAATTTTGAAGGATTTCTCAAAAAGAAAGTTTCCAGCATGTCTTTGAAGACTGACAGAAACACTGGGAGAAGTGCATCTCATTCAGGGGAGACTATTTTGAGAAGGACCATCAAAATTATAAGGATGAGTAAAGGTACATTGTAACAAAAAAAATGAGATCATTATTTTTTGAGCAGCTCTCGTATGATAAAAGGATTATGTGTTATTAAGCTTAATAGTAGTGAAATAATTGCAATTGAGATCACGAAACTAGGTTACCTTACTCTGAGACTAACTCTACTACACCCTAAAACAGACAGTCCTCTTATAAATCACATACCAAAACCGTATTCTGGAATGAAAATAGAAACCAGTTATCAACCGCTAATATGCATGTATGAAACAAGGTTAAGTGTCATGTATTTGCTTGTTTATGTTTGATAGATTGGTCTCACCGTGACTATCATTGAGTGGCATTGAACATGTCATACAATTATATAGCGTAATTAATAAAACATACTTATCGTCAATTATTTCCCATCATACATTATCCACAATACCCAGAGTGGCTTTGAACATGCATTACCACACAAAGCTATACATCAGCATCCCATAGTCTGCTCTAATATTAATACATACATACACACACACTCCAAAAATATTCGTCTAATTATAGCATGTAGAATATAAAAAGTACAATCAGAAAAGTATAGATAAGAAACGATCAATGAGTATTTTCTTAAATCGGTTAGTATATAGATTTAAAAATAAAACGCAATTTAGGTTCGTATATTGCTTAAGTAGTGAACAGCTGTACGTTATTTAAAATCATGTCCCATTTGATGTCAGACAAGTACTCGTCTAGTAAGCAAAATCCCAGGGATGGTGCCTCGCTGACACACACCGCTTCCCTTTTGTTATGCAGTTGTGCTTTATCCAGTGTCGCTGACAGTTGCATCTCTGTTTTCAAAGCTGTTGATTCCAGTATTGCGGACGTTGCAGTATCTTGCTGCTAATTATCTCAACGCGCATTTTCCAGCTGTACGACGATTGCCCTTACTCTTACTGGGTTTTCGGTATCTATACCACGCTTTTCCCTTAATTTTGAAAAGTCTCTCTCTTCCGGGGTTTCAAAATCCATATGACTTACACTTCTTGAATATTTCGGTGCATTATCTTCCTGATTACATCATCCGGAGCCCTGACGTGAACGTCGCCGTCTCTCATTTCTTGCAGGTTACATGGCCAGATTTCACCACGATTTACACCGACGGTTCTAAATCTGCTGATGGAGTAGGTTATGCATACGTCTGTCCTTCTACTAATGCCCTGGCTCGATACCGCCTACCTATGGAGGCTTCCAACTACACTGCGGAGGTTCTGGCCATTTGTGATGCTTTGCAATATGGGATTTCTCGGGGCTTCCCCAAACTACTGATCTTAACCGATGTGCAGAGTGTGCTGCAGAGACTCTCATCTCCTCGTTGGACGAGAGATATGCACTGTTATCTTTACGAGATACTGACGTTGGTGAACAACGCTACCATAGCCGGACATCAAATTCACTTCCTTTGGATCAGAGGGCATGTCGGAATTCGATACAATGAAGTCGCCGATCGCCTGGCAAAAGAGGGACTCACCCAAGGCACCTTCCAAGGCATCCAACTGCCCTACACGGATTTCTTCCCGGTCCTTCAGCGTGACGCCTATTGTCGCTGGAATGACGCCTGGATTCGTTCGCAGTCCATCAAAGGGAAACACTACGCCGCCGTTCAGACGCATCTATCCACGACCCCTTGGTTCTCCAGCTTCAGGATTGCACGTCGACATCTCACCTCCATCATTAGAATGCGACTTGGACATGGATGTTTCCCTGCGCATCTACACCGACTACGTCTCATCGATTCCCCTGTATGTCCTGATGACCCAGGCGAAACCGCTGACCTCAATCATCTCCTGTTCAGTTGCTCTCGCTACCGAGCCCACCGTTCCTCCTTCCTCCGCCGCCTACTTCAGCAGTCTGTTCCTTTTCCCGCTAGCGTCAACACCATATTACAGTTATGCCACAAATCTATATACGAAGCTCTTCTACAATTTCTGAAAGAAAGTGATCTACAGATCTAGTCTCCTCCCATCCTCTAAATTTTCCTTACATTATTTTTCTTATTTTTCCTTACGATGGCCATATGGGATTTTACCGAAGGCAAAAAACAAACAAAAAAAGCTGTTGATTGATATTTAAGTAATATAGGTCGAAAACACCGTGAAACTACAAAAGAAGAGAGAGAAATTTAAATCAAGTCATTTAAAAAAGGAAAATCTTTTCAAGAAATGGCAGAAAGCATTGGAAAACCTACCAGTACAACGAAAACTATTATATACATGGAAATTAATTGTTCTTTCACACTGGCCGTGTGTAGGCTAAAGTATGGATGGATTGAGTCAGATTGAAAAATTCATTGCCATAGCCGGTATTTGAACCAGGATATGACATTAAATTCTCCAACTGACTCGTATTTTTTTCCGGTAAACAATTTAGGAGTTCTCATAAACACATGAGACAACTACCTTAATGGTGACCTACATCGTGTAAGTATTTTAAGGTTATGTATGACTGAAATTTTCAAATTTTGAACTAATAAAGCTAGGTTTTTCAAATTTACACCATAGGTGTAGTATAATGTAAGCATGTTACAACCTAAATTTAAACCATTTTTCTCCAGCAGTTTAGAAATTATGATAAATTTTGTATGTTTTTTGTTACGTCACCAAAAAAGTCCCTTGCGACAAAATATTTTGAATTTTGGTCTAATATTTTAACCCTATGTTCATAATACACATACTTTTTTAAATTGCTCTGGGTTTTTCTGTGTCTCCTTTAGTTTAGGCCAAAAAAAGTTTTTAATTTACAAATATTCTTTTTTTGTCTAAAAACTGTAAGTTTTGTGTTTGAAAATTAAAAATATACATTTCACAATAAAACCTAGGGCAATTTCCATTCCTCATGATATTCTGAACCTGTGTAGGAAATTTCATGAATGTAGTACAAAAACTGCATCGCAAGGAGCATTTTACAGGAAGAAAAATGCTGAAAATATGAACATTGAGAAAACAGCGATTAAAGATTTGATTGCATAACTCACATTAAAATCCACCAGGCTGATAGGTTGGACCCTCAGATTTCTTTTTCCTCTCCTCTGTTGCTGCTTTTTCCACCTTTTTCTTCTTTAGATGTTGCTTTTCTGCTGCACAACTTCGCTTCTTGCTTTGCAGGATACGAGTCTGATCTCGCTGCACTGAAGTTTTCCTTGCTGAGTCTACTACACTTTCACCTCTGATATTTTGCTGCAGCTCCAATGACCTAAGACTACCCATGTTAAACTCACTGATGCTTTTAATAACAGCAAGATCCAATTGTTGTTTTGATATGAAAACTTCCTTTGGGCACTTATTCCATATGACATGATGCAAAGATTCATTGGCATTCTGTGTTTTTCTTGTTTTGCACCTCTCTAGTAATGTTGTAGAAGCCAGCCTCTGATATATTGGCAACATTTTAGGAACTATTTTGTCTGAAAGCTTTATTTTTATTTTCTTGAATTGAAAATTTAAGAACGGAAAACAGACAAAGAATGTGGATGTAGGCAAAAGAGGGCGTGACTCTGACAGAGTTTAAAGGCCACCGACATTTAAATAAGCATTTAAAAATGGCGTTCGGAGGCAAATTATGCATTTTTCACATTCGGGAATGTCTAAATTATTTTATAGAATTAAAATAAAAAAGTCGTTATTTTCACGATTTTCATGAAATTTCAGTCTTACATACCCTTAAGGCCCGGGCATTATAGTTAAGCACTATTAGGCCAATTAATGGAAATTAATTGTTCTTTCACACTAGACGTGTGTAGGCTAAAGTATGGAAAGATTGAGTCAGACTGAAAAATTCAATGCTATAGCTGGGATTTGAACCACGGATCTTGTGGTTGCCGTCCAGCCGCTCTAACCCTTGAGCGGCTATGGCATTGAATTTTTCAGTCTGGCTCAATCTTTGCATATTATATACATGTTTGATCACAACAAAACTTACGAAAATCAATCAAGAAGGTGTCGTCCTGCAGTTCTATCCGAAATGGAAAAACGACAGTTACTTATAAAAGTCAAGAATAATCCTAAACTAAGTGTTCCAAAACCCGCTGTTGCAGTTCAGACACACACAGGAAAGTCCGTTTCAGCACAAAGTATAACAAACGTGCTTTATGAAGAGGAGTATGGAGACCGAACAGCCCGTAGAAGACCATACATCAGTAAAATCAGCAGAAAGATCGAGTTGCTTTTGCAAAATAACACAAATACGATGGGTTTGATACGTGGAAGAAGGTTGTATGTACTCAAGAGAGTCAATTTGAGCTCTTTAAGGCAAAAGAGCGAGTAATAGTGTGGAAAAATAAGAATTGTGAGCTTAAGGAGAAAAATATAACAGCTTCAGTTAAACATGGGGGTGGTTTAGTACTTGTCTGGGGCTAGATGAATGCAAATTTTGTGCGAGATTTGTGTTTTATTGATGGAATTATGAACCATAAGGTTTATATAAACATTCTAAAATACATCTGTCCAGAAGTGTGAATCATATGGGCCTTTCTGAGGAATATATTTTAACACAAGATAATGATCCAAAACACATAGCTCTAGATGCAAGGCTATGGTTGCTGTATAATACTCCACGATGGATGCCAACACCACCGCAGTCCCCAGACGTGAATCCAATACAGAATTTGTGGAGTATACAGGACAAAAGTATTAGGAATCATCAGATATTTCATATAAAGAATCCAAAGAACCCTCTACAAGAAGAATGACTTAAAATTATAATGGAAACAACAAAATCTTTGGTGAAATCCATGCCAAGAAGAATGCAAGAGGTTGTAAAGAGGAATGGATGACCTACTAAGTACTAAAAGTAACTTTCTAAACCATTTTCAGTATGCAGAAGAATACTTATTTTTTATCCTATATTGCATATATTTAATTTTGAATGTTTAACTGTGTTTTTTTAAATAAATACGATGTGTTTCTTTATTGTATTCTCATTTTTACTAATAAATAAACAAGACAGTGTCCCTGCCGTATTTTATTCTGCTGATTTTCCACTATACATACACCCTTAAACACGAAACCTTTTTGGAGTAACTATATATTCTACACCAAAATGGCATCCAACTTATCCTAAGCAACACAAACCCAGCAAACCACGACGAATCACCAGCTCAAGGGACAAACAAATTTTTCTGAAATTACGCAATTATTTGTAAGAAAACTTCAAAGGGAATACGTATTAATTAACAAGAACAAGAACTTTTTTAGTTTCAAATAAGCACTTACACGGACTGGGCCCAACACTAAAAATAAAATGTATGGCTTCCCATTTTTTAATATAAACACTTGCCGATTATGTTTCCAATCATTCCAGGAAGAACATTCCAAATCTCTTTAAAGCATAAACCACATTATATTTCTAGTATCTTACCTCCTGTCTGCCAGACGAAATTATTTTCCTAGACTTGTAAACCATTTATTTTCACTCATAAGCACAATGGCGTACTACGTTTCGCGGGAATATGAGAAAGATGCACGTATGCCACTGGCACAGACAAAGCACTATCACTTTCAAAGGTAACAACATCGCATCGTATTTTGCGCCTTTCTTACTAACACCAATGATGGACTGATTTATTCTTGGAAGGGGAGGTGGTCGAAAGGAGAATATGAAGTTTGGATTCAGTGTGTATTTCTTGGATGTGCGGTAAGGTGATGCGTTTGACGCCGAGAAGCAAAGCAAAGAATTCGCATAAGGCATTCCAGCTGTTTCTGAGTTCTACATTCGACTCGTGTGGTAAGTACTGTGATAACCTCTTTTATTTAGTGGTAAAGAATCGATGTTCCAGTTTTGCTTATGCACCATACACGACTTTCAACAGCATTCTTATTGGTACAGCCCAGAAACCTTTCGTACATAAAATGAAAAATGTGGTATTGAGCCTTATACACTACAAAAATGAGTTATTACTGAGGAATATGCTAATTTATGCATCAAATAAACCTATAGCTAAATATCTATGGTAAATTTTGATCCTGGGTAAATAATAAATGTTTTGGACAACTAATGGGACAAAACATTAAAAAAGCAAAGTCTAAAATGATCGAAATATCCTGCATATTAGTAATATTGTTAATGGCTGCATTATGTAAGTTTATGGGCGCAATAATTTTTATACAAATAATACTATCAAATTCTTATAGCTATAAATATGTGCTTAAACCGTTTAGTAACATTTAAGGAAGTAACATAAATTTTTCTTCTGCTGAATCTGCTATTAATGTTTTAATATTTATAAACACTTCCCAATAAAAAAGAAACTTTTCTGTCACATTTCTATCACACACTTGTCATTCCTCCTACATTGCAAAGAGATTGTCCAGGGCATGAGGAGAGGATTGAGGAGGGAGTGGGGAAACCAGGGTCAAGTTCAGTGAACAAGACGAGAAAAATGTTCGCAATTCAGAAACACGAACCGCTCTGTGAGCATAGCTTGTTCTATAAAGTCGGCAATTGTACTTACTATATTAGATACATGCTTGGAGAAGTGAGCAGTTTCTTTTGTTCTTTGTTGAACGAAAGTAATTTATATCCATCAAAACAGGGAATTATTACAAAGAACTAGGTTTCACAATTACAGTAAAATGTAGATGTATTAAACTGAATGAATATAAACTTTTTAAACGTTGAAAAATCTGTACAGTTACCGAAGAAATATACAACTAATAAAATGAGTGGATATAAAGGCAATAGTGATAGTCAATTTTTTTCGAGCTAGACGTTCTATCGTATCTCTATGGAGTCAAAAGGAACAGCTGAAAATCAACTTTAAAAGAATGTCAGAAGTGCTGAATAATTCCAAGTAGCAATAATATGAATATATTTTTTGTGTAGTAGGCTTTCCTCTGTCGCTTTGCGCATACTAGCTACAGAGTTTTATCCGCATAAAGGAAGTGGAGTCCAATTATTTTTTCCTCTTTCTTTCTCTGCGGTCGTGCAGAGAGTGTAAATTTCAAAGGGACCGAAAAAGAAGAAAATATATTATGAAAGCTTAACTCGAAGTACATAGAAGAATAAGTTTTTGTAGGAATTTTTAGAAAAGAGAGTAGAAAAACGATGTAAAAACATCAGACTTTTTTACCTCCATGTGCTTTTTATTAACAAAAACTGACCTAAAATATGAAAAGCGTATTATTTCCACACCGTAAAGGCAACAATATTAAAAGCCCACCTCTGAGGCAAAGTGGTTGCGTGTCTGCCTCATGTGTAAGAGGTCCCGAGTTCGAATCTCGTCAGGATTAGTTATCTTGGTTTTTTTCTTAGGTTTCCCTTATCCTGACAGATGAATGTTAACTCTAAATCTATGGACCCTGGGCTCCAGTGAGAATAATTTCACCACGTTCATTCATCGTTCGATGTGACCTACGTTGGGGAACGTACATTAAAAAAAAATAGGAAAAAAGAACATATTCAAGAACTTAATTTGAGGCCATCTTTCTTCAGTATAACTTATAGGAATTTATGTATATTGAACGTTACTTCATTCTTATACATAGGGTAGTTTTAAGAATGTGAGATTTCATGGAAATTTATTGTAGCACTGCCACTTCGTGCTTTGTGGATACATTCGTAAACATCACACATTTGCGTCATAACGTGAGACGAGAGAATAATGTGGCAAACACGTCACTACTCCTTCCCTCTAACCAACCACTCAACCGCTGGTTTATGACAATTACCCAAGTTCAATCACCCCAGTCATCTACGCAGACGGAAATAAACTTACCACTGTGACGTACCAACGACAGCCATTACGTAATTCGGTATCTCAACTTACTGTCAGAGATGGCGTTGATTGACCTTGTGCTACGCTATACCAAGCTGTCGGACAGCTGGGTAACTGTCAAATAAAACTGAAACAGAAGCATCTGGTTGTCTTAGGAGTGTTGTACGGAGATGAACTCTTCTGAAGCCGGGAATCCACTGATCCGCCCTTTTTAGGTGGTCTTCTTTTGTCGCTAAATTATTTGGAAATTACAGCACACATGGTCATATTTCCGCTACTGATACTGCGAAATATATTTATTACGTGCCTGATGAATAAGTGCAGTTGTTGGGGAGGTTGCTGGTGAAGTACGACTCGGTTTGGAGAGATCAGAGAAGGCGGGAATATAGCACAGTCTATGAAAATATAAGCACAGCGTACCTAGCACGATGCATACTTTTTCCTAACTTATCCCATATATTTAAGTATTCTGCAGAATGTGATCTTCTGCCTGAAAAGGGATCTTTTCTTTTATAGGATTCACAAGTTACTTCACTTCTCGTTCGTAAAATTCGAGAAAATTTCTGCGCAAAGCACGTTATTCATACTTGTAGAGCTCCATCTTTTGGGATGTGTTGAAAGATTTTACCCCATAATATTTGCGTTTTAAACCTTTTTCACTAAATTCTGACATAGTTCAATACTATTCTCAGCTACTGTTGCTGTCCTTTCTATACCATTATTTAACGAAATATGTAATTAAACCTTTGTGTACCTCTTCTTTACAAAACTATAACACATTGAATGTTAATTTTCCATTATTATTTTTATTTATTTTTTATTTTTTACGTCCTCCAACGTTAAGTCATATCGGACGATGAATGGAATGCGTGAAATGATGCTCAAATGAGCCCAGGGTCCTTAGAGCTTAGAGTTACTCGACATTCGTCCTTCAGGATAAGGGAAAACCCGGAAAAGAACCTTATCCAGGTAACTCACCCTGACCGAGATTCCAGGATTTCTTGAGCGTGATGCAGACACGCTGCCATCTACGCTTCCGAGGCGGGCTTAATTTTCCAGTTTGTACGACAACGTACGGCAGTGTTTACATTTTCAACTCGCCCACTCTAAGAGATTCAACTACTGCATTCTAGTAATGCCGAACAGTGCAGGGCATGCAGCGTGAATGATGACGTAATGCCGCATATCTGTGTTTGTTCACCTAAGCTTCCACTATTAGACGTCTGCATTCATTCTTCAGAAAGTTTTGAACTGGTAATCTTTGGGTTTGTTTTCGATTATCAAATAAAATCATTCACACTTCCAGACTATAGAAAGAATGGGGAATAACTCTGCGTAAAGAAAAATGTTCCATCCCCAACCAGGTGTTCAACCTTGGATTTGAAGTGGCTATTATTTCTTGTTTTACTTCCCCTTCGGGCCATGTAAGCTATCACATACGAGAAATGCTTCTCTATTTGATACCATGGTCCACTGGTACTCCATTCTTTAGAAAAAGTAATGGAGATGGCACATAGTCATTAATATATCAAATATGAAACGTGTCAGCCTGATTTCATGACAAATTAATTCATTGCGCTGTTAGAAATACAGGAAAACCTCACACAATTGTCGGGATCATAATTTGGTATTTTTTCATTGCCTCTCAGCCATTTCCCTCTATAAAGAAATAATTGTAGATCCGCGTCGCGGGCAATGAATAAAGGAAACCATACATTGCAATTCAACACCTAACCACTAGATACCACTAACGTAAAAGCATCCATTCTTCTAACACTATTTCTGCAACCTCAACGCTGTAAAGTGACTAACGGAAAGTTTCAAATACATTTAATCACCTTGCTTACTGCAGTATAATCACTGTTCTGGTGCTCTGGTAAGCACTAAATGAATAGCGAAACAAAACAACAGCATAACGTATTTCACAGTTCGGCAATTGTTTTCTACAAACAATGTATGGCGTCCATATGCAGCGATAATTCATGATCTAAACAGGAATTCCTAATGGGCCATATGTAAAAGCCAGTATCATTTTTACCATTACCACTGACAAACTTATTTGAATATGTAGAATACACATTCAGTGGAGGGAGCTAGACAGCTTATTTAGTGAGTGAAATTGTGATGCATGCTGGGCTTGTGTTATCTTCATGAACGTGTGAAGTGCGACATATTGATTTGCTGTTTGTTGATATTTGTTTTAGTTTGATACGTACGGCGAGTCTAGTATAATGTTCCGGGTAATATAGGGCATAGTGTATGAGATGTGTTCGGAAAGTCAGTATTGTTTCATTCTAGCGCTGCCGCAGCGCTGTGATCGGCGTTGTTTATATGTTCGTAGTCTTTCCTGTTCACTGGCTCTTAGAACACCATATGGGGTGTTTGCACACATTTAAGATGTTTAAGACAGTTGCTGATCCCACCGAATGTGAGTTTCGTGCTCTAATTAGCTTTTTGAATGCAAGGAATGCAGTGGCGGCTCGTGTAGAAAAATAACATCATGCTGCGGCAAGAAGTCCATGCAATTCACCTAGTTTCGAAAAATGAAGTCCATGTGCCGATGTTTCTTTGTTTATTTTATAAACATAATGTCTACTTCCTTTCGCTTTTTGCTCAATCTTTATATCGAGTGCTGGTCTCCCTAACATTTTTATGCTAAGCCTTTCTTCTAATGCTTTCCTTGATAAGGGAGATTTCAGAAGTTCATTAACCGTTTTTATTATTTATTGGTTAAAGTTTTTTTAATATTTAACTACTCATACTCTGAATAAAATGAATTTATAACACGTTCTACACTCACAGACAAAATAAAGAAACCGATATCAGCCACTAAATAACGTTACACAAAGAAATACTTGGACACAGTGCGAGCTCGCGAATTACGAATTGTCATCAGGGATTCTCGTTATGGTCGCGGGAATGCAGTATCGTTTGCATCACAATCTGCTATGCCATTTAACAACAATTGAATCTGTTAACGTAACAAGCATGGATTTAGTTTTTCCAGACGTGTGCAGATTATTAGACTCAATGGTGAAATTTTTAACATATACCGTTTATTTTCTATTTATTTAACAGAAATGATGTTACAAAATATGTTTTTCAACGTTTAGTGTTTTGTATGCATTCCTTTAGCCTTTATTTCCATTTTAATGCGTTTAGGCATGCTCTCTACAAGGGTGGAGCACTTTTCCTTTATTTCTTCATCTTGTACCAAATGCTTATCAGGCCCTCAATAAGCCGAACTTTTGTTGTTATTTTCAATTTTTTCAGTCTCTGTTTAACAATACCTCACAGATTCTCTATTGGATTTAAATCAGGGCTATTCCCCGGCCATGGTAGTACTTTTACATTGTTTTCTTTGAGGAACTGGGTTACAGATTTTGCTCTATGGCAGGGAGCACTGTCATGCATGAACACAAAATCACCCTTTGGAAACTATTCTTTACTTTGCGGAAACAGTCTTGTTTCTAATACACTTTTATACTGTATCTGCTCCATATATCCCACAACTATGTATAATCTTCCAGGTCCATGGACAGACATACAGCTCCAGACCATTTTTGATGTTGGGTGCTTTACTCTTTGATCAACACACTGAGATGAAAATGCCTCTTTATCTGTCCTTCTCACATATTGGCTGCTCTCTTCACATACTTCAAACATGGATTCATCTGAGAAAATTACCTGAAACAATAAAAACCTCTATTAATATTAAACAGTTTTAAAATTACTCAAAAAGAGTATAACTAAACCAGCAATGAGAGAAACAAAGTTTAGGCTGTTTATTTCATTTCGAAAAAAAATTACATGTACATATTTTAATTTTATGCTATATACAATTTTCATACTGTTTACCTTTCACCAAAATTCCACTGGATGTTTCTGCATCTCTTTGGCCCATTCTAAACGGTTTTTTTTTCGTTGTCAGTTTAGCCTTTTTACGAGGCCTGCTTGCTGGTAAACCTGCTTCACATAATTTTCTGCGAACTTCTGAGGCCGATATTTCTGTACCGTACTGCTTTAGTCGATTACTGAGGTCAATGCTGGCTGCTCTGCTATTTTGTTTTGCCACATGCTCAAATTTTATTTGCATCCTTGGTGATAGCTTTCTTTTCCTCCCGCATTTTCCATCCCTTTGTGAGGTCAACGTCTCACCGAATGTTAAAGCATTGAATGACCTAGAGCAGCTGGACGGAGACCAGTAGATCCGTGGTCCAAATCCCGGCTATGGCATTGAATTTTTCAGTCTGACTCTACCATTTCATAATGCTTCAGTAGTTTGTTGGGAGCAGTTCGATGACTGCAGACCCGCTATTGGAGACCTCTGACTACAACTTGTTCATCCATATTAAGCGCAAACTGCGCGGAAAAAGTTCTACATGACGAGGAAGTAAAAAGTGGTGTGAATTCGTGGTTTTCATTTCTGGCGGGAATTAACATTTGCTTTGATGTAGCTTTGATTTTCTTTGTCGAGTGCTCAAATGGCAGCAAAGAAACCTTCCTTAACAAAAACTGTTTAAAACAGTGTTATCTATTAACTCTCCAAGTTTGTCCGTCTAATTTTGGAACATTCTTTATACATACGTATTGAAAATAAATCTTAAATATCAACAAACTACAACGTTTTGTAGATTTTTTACCCTTAACTCCGTCTAAAACACCCGTTTCCAATTTATAAATTACCCGTTATTTGAAACGAATGTTTTCCCCTTTCCTGGATCATTCGGGGTTAGCTCCACATATCTTATGGTTACGAACTGTCGTTCCTCTGCATTTGCAGCCAACTCGCTCCTCGGCTTATACAGGATCTCCCTCGGTTACATCTTGTGGCTTAGGGCCCTCAATTTCTCGATTGCTCGATCGATCCAGAAAGCAGAATCTCTCTTATTCTGTTTTTTGTTCAGACGTTGGCAGCTCTTTATTATAAAAAGTACAGCCACAGTGTTTCGGAAACAATCAGCATCTGGAACTATTACCAACTGTTCCATCGCTTGCTGGATTAGTCATGCGAACTGGAGCAAGACATGGTCTTAAGTTTCTGGCTTCGTTAAAATTGTATTTTATATAGCAGTAACTGACGAAGTTATGGAATTAATTATTCCTTGAGATATAATTTATATTTAGTAGTATATATTAACCTCTTTGATAGAATTGTTACACAGCTTTAGAAAAAAAAAAATCAGCTGCCAGAAGCGAAGTTCGATTTAGAAAAACATTGGAAGCATTCGATGACGCTGCGTTCACTATATACACTTTGGAAATACAGAGTCAGACTGAAAAATGCAATACCATAGTCGTGATTCAAACACTGGCTAATGTGAAAGAACAATTAATATTTCCAATATACGTGTTATAACCATTCTGGTTTAATTTCAAAGCTATGAGACAGGGAGATGCCGTATGCTTGGTAGCCGAACGGTAAAACACACGTGTCTCGTAAGTGGGCCAACATGAGTTCAATTCATTGATGTGCACCATTCTTTCTACTATTGATACTGTAATAGCAGCTCCTTATGTTTTTCTTGCAGAAGATAAATAATATTTAAACACATTCAGTTATGAAAACACAAATATCATATTGTTGTTGCTTTTAAAATAAATGCAATGTCATTTGCATAAATATTGTTTGTGTAAGCACACGAGCTCATTCATCTGTTTCACTGCTCTACAATTTCGTTTGTTTGTTGCTATTCTGTTTGGTTCTGAATGTCATTTACCCCTAATTTTGGGGCACTTATTCCAAATATGTCATCCATATTCTTGTACCACGTCCTGATTTTTCAAAAATGTAAAAAATATTATATTCACCTATTAGCGCTATATAATTATACACCTTTACAGGATCACTATTACGCTCAAGAACATGGTGTGTATAAATAAGTATGTAATTATGCCATTTTAAACACAATTTATGAACGTTTTAAAAGTATTTAAAAAAAAAGCAGTGACCTAAATAGGAAGAAATTTTCTTCTTTTGGCACGTCTTCCATGCTTTTCAAGGTTTCCTTCCCTTTTAAGAGCCCAACAATAGTCTGCCGTCATATTAACACACCATCTACCATGGTATCTTCTTTCTATGTCTTTCAAGTCCTGCTGGAAACGTTCACCGTGTTCCTCACTGTAAAATCTAAGACAGCAATCTGAAAAATAGTCAATGTGAGCATGAAGGATGTACAACTTCAAATTCATGCTACGACCAAGTTTTCTCAAGCTCTCCAACATGAAGTTGACTTTAGTTTTGTAATCTTCACTACTTGTGTTTCCTGAGAAGTTGTTTATAACATCTTTGTAGCATTCATAGAAAGATTTTCTGTTTGCTTCATTTTATTTTTAAAAGTGAGGATAAATACTAATATTGTGATCTGTGGTGCTGCAATAACAGCTGCGTTCACTTATCTAGTGTCATTCTGTTATAAATACTACATATGTGCTTAAAACACTCACAATACAATGGTTTTATCCTTAAGCAATAGAATATTCACATGACCTACTATGAGATTTTACGAAGTACGAATTCTGTATTTTCTCGAAAATCTGACATGATTGAAAGAAACGGGCAAAAATTAGATTTAGGAACACTAAATCATTGGAAAACATCATGATTTCTGCAGAGCATTGCTATGAATGGTGCTGCCAAATAAGGCAAAATATTCTGTCGTGAAAATTTCGCTAGGCATTTGTTCTCATCCATACCCCGTAGAATGAGGGTAGTAATAGAAACAGAGGGTTTACGCCCGCCTCGGTAGTGTAGATGGCGGCATGTTTCCTCACGTTAAACAGGTCCCGAGTTCGCATTTCGGTCAGGGTGAGTTACCAGGATAAGGTTTTCTCCGGGGTTTTTCCTTATCCTGAAAGACGAATGTTGGGTAGCTCTAAGCTACATGGACCCCGGACACATTGAGCATCATTTCACCCATTTCATTCGTCGTCCGATATGACTATATATAAACTCGTCTAGCATTCTTATCCCAAAACACGGATGTAATCACTTCCCGTGTTGAGATTGTCTGCTTGGCCTTGACTTTGACTGGTGATGTGTGTCGCCATTCCATCGATTAAAGTTTTAACTCAGGAGTCATGTGAGAAATCCGCGTCTCGTCCCCAGTGTCAATGTGATCCACTAGTTGATCCCCTTCCTCGTGTTGTCGGCTCAAAAAGTTCAGTGCTGAAGCCATTCTTGTCATTTTGTGTTCCTTAAAAAGCAGCCTTGGAAACCAACGTGAACATAATTTGCAAAATTGCAAGTTTTGGGAAACAATTTTGTGCAGAGTTTTTCTACCCACATCCGGTAATTCCATTGCTAAAGTGGAAATTGTGAATCGCCGGTTTTCACGGATCTTTTCATTCACGGCATTGACCAAATCTTCTGTGATCACTGATGCCTGGCCTGATCGCGGTTCATTATGGACATTGTTGCGTCTGCTTTCAAAAGCTCGAACCCACTTACGCACTTTTCTGTCATTCATCGCATTGGGGCTGTACTCTTCACTGATCTGTAGATTTATATTCGCTGCTGAAATGTTCCTTGACGGGCCACTCGATTGTTTGAAACCTTTTTGAAATGTGTAGTGTTTAACGCCCGCTTTTACTACATACGGCACCGCAGGCGGTGACACTGATGATACATGAGATGAAGATGGAGCACCGGTGGAATGAGATGGCGGGGGAAACCGGAGGTCCCGGAGAAAACCCGCCCCAGCGCCGTGTTGTCCACCACCAATCTCACTTTGCGGTCGCCTGAGATTCAACCCGGGCCGCTTTGGTGAGTGCCTGAAACCTTTTTGACTGTCACTATTAACAGCACACTGCACCACTACCAATGGGAATGGCATCGTTCACGCTCAAGGCATGCCGGGAGTCGGTCCGCATGCGCGTTTCAGTGTTCACGCGAAATTCGATGAGCTACAGTGAATCAAACTTTACTTTACGAATAACCCTCATATAAATCACGCTGTTCGGATGGTTAGCATGGATTTATCTTTGTTAATAGATGCCTCTCAGATAACGCACTGATTACTCCACGTGGAGTGAACAGATGTTCAGTACGAATTGCATTGGCTGAAGTGATGCGTTCATTGTTGCTTAGTACAGGACCGTTAGGCCCGTCAGTATCCCTCTCACTCTTACAAGAATAATCACTGCGTTATCTGAGAGTTTTCTGTAAAAAAGATGAGGGAATCAGTGGATATAATCCTAGTTCAGGAAAAAGATGTTGAGGTCAGGATCCTATTGGTGTAGGATGCAATCAGGAAAAGACCGATTATGCTCCGGACTAGCGAGTTGTTCTCTGTTTTAAGTATGGGTGAGCATAAGTAAACTCTGTCCCAGGGTCCAGCGTTTAAGTGGAAATACACTATGCTTCCTTGTTGACTTCTCTCACTTGTTTATCTGAGTGATTCCCTCAGTGAACTTCAAAGCCTACGGTAGCTGTGGAACTACCACCATTATGTGCAGCGTATCCAGGATGCCCTCCACGTTTTACCCGCTTCTAGCATTATCGTGGTGTGTGCATGGATCCCTGGTCACGTAGGCTTGCGGGGGAATGAAATGGCGGATTCAGCAGCCAAGACGGCTACCATGAAGCCCAGGGTTCGAGTACCATCTGTGACATCGGAAGATTTTAGAGCCGTATTGTGGAGAGCCGTGCAAACCTGCTGGCAGGAAGAGTGGTCCGCTCTCCGCAATAACAAACTTAGATCTGTGAAATAACTTTCGATTCCCAGGGTTAACTGTCGTTCATCTCGTCGCGAGGAGGTGAGTTTGACTCGGTTGCGTACTGGGCACTGTATCTTACTCATAGCTTCTTTTTTAAAAAGGAGCCTGCCCCACTGTGTCCGATTTGCAATGAAACGTTATGTGTGCGACACGTGCTGCTAGAGTGTTTTCACTTAGCAGACCTCAGGACGTCTCTACAGCTGCCGGACAGCTTTGCAGAAATGCTAGCGGATAGATAGTACAGTAGTTGAGAAGGTTTTGAGATTCTTTTCTACATTAGACTTTAGGATTTAGCGAAGAGAGTTTTTGGCAGTTTAGAATTATATTTCTTTTTGTTTTTGTAGTTTTTATGTGCATATATTTTTTATAAGTTTATTTGCATTTTAATAGTGTTTTAGAGAAATTTGTATCTGGCTTTTGCCATGACTAGTTTTTTAAGGGCGCTGATAATCTCATTATCATCACCTGTTTATTGATAGAAGATTTATATCACGAGCCCCTTCCCCAAGACACTTGCTCGTCACGACGTCGGTATAACTCTCTTATTCAAGTTGACCACGTTTCACTTTCCCGCATCTAACTGTAACATTTACTCTGTACTGCCTCGTCACTTTACTCCATCATCCGCCGATATTCCCCAAGATGAAGTGTCGCGCCTTTCCTGGTCTCTTGGTGTCCTTTCCGACCGCGGACTATCTGTCCACGCCCCTTTCCTATTTCATGACTATTCCGCCCGTGTCACCTGATGCATAGCAATTTTGATTGAAGTTTTGTTTTCCTAAAATTTAATCTTATTGGTCTTTCATCCCCTCCTATATCTAGGCAAGTTCAGTTTTTTGTTCCACCGTGTTTTGACCCTCGGGGTCATGGGAAGAAATATTCCGACTTCTTCTCACATTCCTTACGGGAACATTTTCCATCGTCGCCCGTTTCTCACGCGTTTAGCTTATGTGACACATTGTTTAGTTAATGTAGTATTATCTACCCTCACTTGTTTATAGCCTCAGGTTTCCGTCTCACGTGGTAAAGTCCGTTTAGTTAACGCGTGTACACGTCGGCCTCTGCCTTTGACGAACCCTTATACTCGTTTTACAACCTCCGACCCTCCTTCTCCCAGATCTTTCTGCAAGGTTGCCAACTTTCTCGATACGTCATGGGTATCGTACGAGGTTTCGTCTAAATAAATTATCTTATGTACATTACTGCGAAACTTGCTTAGTTTTTACACACACACACACACACACACACACACACACACACACACACACACACACACACACACACACACACACACACACATATATCACCAAGCTACAAATCTACTGGATTCCATAATAACCCTTAACCTATTCAAAGTGCGGTATTTGAAACCCAGCTCCTTTAGGAGACCGCACAAAGTGCAGTGCCCATAAGGAAAATCACAAATTTCTTGCAAATGTGCAACCAATTCGTCTAAGGTGGGCGCTCTCCCTTTTGCATAGAATCTACAAATTTCTCCACGAATCGCATGTGAAATTATCTACTTTAGAGAAACGTTTCCTTTTGTTTTCACACTTGATCGGCGTCTTTGGTATTCCTTTCGTCACAATATTTCTTACTGTATTTCTGTGAATACCCAGAATTTATCAACAGGTTCATTGCATGACCCCTTACCAAGATTATTTGTCAGCACATATTTATATATGTTCAAAACAAGCGCTTGAATTTGCTTAGAAACAGTTCCCGTTATATCTTTGTTTTTTTGAGGCTTTTCCAGTAATATAACTCGGCCCAGTTATTCACACTATTGTCATCACTTTGATTATTTTCACTTAGCTGAAAGTTATCTACTACTTCATTTGCATTTACTACTGCATTTCCCTCCCACGGTCTCCACATCGTGACAGACAACCAATTTCTGTACAGATCAACTGGAAGTTGGAACTTTGGCAACTGAGACTCCACGGGAAGTAAACATGCGACTGTCATTTCCAGAAAATCAGGTTTGCTATTGGTCCTCAACGACGCTGTTCCATTTCTGAAGTGTGGAGATAGATTTATGACGGTCATTAATGGGCGGAAGGCTCGGGTTCCTTTGACTCCGAACTGCACATGCCTTAACTAAACAGACTTTAAACGTTCCAGCAGAGCGACAATAACTGATACTCAGTTGTTTGAGGATTCAGTAGAACGGAGCTAAAGAGACAACACCCTGACACCATTGTTAACCGGCCGTGGAAACAATCTGTCCTTAGAAAAATATACGTTCCCAGAGACTGCCTTTTTTCTTCTACCTTTTCTTCTTCTTTTTATTCTGCATTCTCTTGCTGCATACAAAATATAAGCTCAGGAAATAAGCTATGGCAACAAATTGGAGCAACTTCGCAGAACAAACAAGCTGCTACAGAATTTAGATCAAGAACAAAGATTTTGTAATTGTTTGAAGGTGCATTCTCAAGCAGAAACCACAACGTAAAGTTTACGCCTACGTCTTAGTTTATCACTTGATTTGTCACTCCTTGGTACTAAAATTGAGGCTTAATAAATCGTATACAGCGTTTCCAGTTCGTAGATAGCAGATAACCCAACTTAATAAGCGCCCAAACAGAGGCTGTTAAGTTTAATTGGACATAAACAAGGCAACCGTCGATATATCCGGAGATTAAACAAAGAACTCGTTTTGGGACAGTTTCGTTGTTCCGTTTTATACGTGACACAGATCGAATGACTAAAATTAGGAGGTAGAAAGACGTTAATGACAACACATTATTTGGCACTGCCTGGAAACAACATAAGCTGTTACAGCGGTGCCATCATTCCCAACGGCAGAAAAATAACCCGTTTTACGTCGCCATTGCCGTAAATTCGTTCTCATCATGTTTTGGAGCGCAGGTTTTACGACCAGCCATTTATTTTTTTTTTCACTAGCCTCAGCTCATCTCATCAGTTCCTTTAGACGAGGAATAAGATGTAATCTTAGGTGCCGAAGAAGATACACCTTCGATCAGTCTGGCCTAAAAAAACATTATTAAGCGGTTAGGTCACTATAAGGGTGTTGTGAAACGCAAATGGATATGAAGTCTTGAAGTGAAGTACGAGAGTGATCTGAAAAGTTTCCGACCTCAACATGAAGATGGCAGCACTCATAAGTTGAGCTAGTCAATTTCGTTGCTCATCTGTTGACACTCACCAAAGTTTCAGCCATTTTTGATGCTCAGTTGTTTGTAACAGTCGTTTGAGTGAGTTTATGTGAGTGTTCTTATGAGAATGTACAAAATTAAGTACAGAGCTGTTATTAAATATTTGTTTTTAAAGGCAATACACCTACGCAAACAAAAATGAGTTAGATTCCGTGTATGGGGGCTCTGCACTATTATTTACCACAGTGAATTATCGAGCAGCTGAATTTAAAAGTGGTCGTAAGAACTTGGGGGACGATGAACGTCCGGGACGTCCAAAATCTTCAACTACCGACGAAAACATCGGCAATGTTCACCAAATGGTGATAGAAGACCGCCGAAATAAAGTGAGAGAGATAGCAGAGGCTGCGAACATGTCAAAAGAATATGTTTGTCACATAAATCAATATTTAGACATGAGAGAGCTATCCGCGCGTTGGGTGTCGCGTTTGCTGACGTTGGACCAAAACCGTGTTCGAATGAACATTTGCAACGATCTGTTGGCGTAGTTTAGGCACAAATAATCCGAATTTTGAAACCGATTAATTACTGTAGATAAAACATTGATACACCATTATACGCCCGAAGCAAAAAGACAATACAAACAGTGGACTACAAAGAGGAAACCGGCTCAGAAAAACCGTTTTCTTTCGGCTGAGAAGGTGATACCGTTTGTTTTCTTGGAATAGTCATGGAGTTATTTTAATCGATTATCTTCAAAAGTCAAAAACTATTACAGGAGCATACTACGCATCATTACTTGACAAGCTGAAGGCAGAACTTGCGGAAAAACGGCCACATTTGCAGAAAAGGAAAATTCTGTTTTACTAAGATAACGCACCGCCTCACACCCAAGCGGTTGCAGTGGCGAAAATCCATTATCCACGGTTTGAGCTGCTTGACTATCCGCCATACTCACCAGATCTAGCCTCAAGCACCTGAAAATTGCGCTCGGAGGACAGAGACTTTCGTCAAATGAAGATGTAGTCAACTTTGTGAACAATTGAAAAATTATTTTGTAGAGAAAATCTCCGAGTACTATTTGGACGGGTTACAGAGATGGGAGCATCGTTGGGAGAAGTGTATAGAGTTACAAGAACGGCTTTTGGAAAATTCGAATAAATCTCTGAAACGGACGAATCAATAGCTCGCAATTCCAGCAATAGTGGAAGGTACTGAAAAAATATTTCATGGCTACTTACAAACCTACCTGCGTTAAGACGGAAAATCATTACAGTAAGACATACCCAGGTGAGAGAAACTGAACAGCACAAAGTATGCTCAGACGACCAGAGAAGCTCTACCCTTTTTAAAGTTAGTTTTAGAAGAAATATTGTGAGAAAATTGCTCTTAACGAATTAGATTAAGATACCAACCTCTAAGGCATTAAAATTACAATTACGAGGGCTGTTAAATAAAGAATGATCATAATTTTTCGCACTAAAATTCAATCTTCTTATATTCTGTTAGCTTTATGTGAAACAAACACGCCGTACTAGTTTTATTGTTGGTACTCCTGGTTCCCGCCTCTAAGAACAAGGAAAATTCAGACATGTTCAGTATCGCTTATTGCTGCAATGGAGGTAAAACGCGAGGAACAATATGCGGCTTTGTAACTCTGCTTTGGTTTCAACAAATCTTCAGTTGAGGCCTATACAGTGTTACAGGAGGCCTATGGAGAGTCTGTTCTTCCCTACAGCACAGCTTGAAGGTGGTTTAAAATGTTTAAAGAGGGGAGACAATCAATCTCAAAGGAAGGTGGACCCGGTGCTCCAGTTATTGCTCTTACGGAAGAAAACCGTAAGAAGAAATTACCTAAAGATTGGTTTCTGAAATACTGAACATTTCATTGGGTGTCACTCACACGTTGGTGACAGAAACATTACACATGAGAAGTATTTGTGCGCAATGGGTTCCAAGACTGTTGATTCCCGAACAAAAGGACATTCGCATGCAGGTCTGCATGCAGTTAAAGTTGAGGTTAGAGGAAGATCCGGAGTTTCTTTCAAACGTAATCACTGCTGATGAAACTTGGCTACATCATTTTGATCCTGAGTGCAAACAGCAAGGCTCAGTGTGAAATCACCTTGATCACCAACCCCCAAAAAGCAAAAGTGGTTGATTCTAGTGGGAAAGTTATGGTCATCTCATTCTTTGATATTCATGGAATGGTTTATCAGCATGGTGTACCTGAACACGCATCATTAACTGAAAAATACAACAGGAATATCTTGAAAACATTGCAAGTCCATATCAGGTGCAAAATATCACATTTCTGTGAAGCAGGCTGGATGCTGCACCACGATAATCCGCGGCCTCATATTGCCAATGTTATTGCTGATTATCTTGCAAAAATCAACGTGAAGTGCATCCCTCACCCTCCCTATAGTCCGGATTTAGCCCCATGTGACTTTTTTCTATTCCCTAACTTGAAGAAACGCCTTCGTGGGAGGCATTATCCATCATCAGAAGCGGTGGTGAAGGCTGCGGGGGCGTTTTTGAAGGATCTCTCAAAATGGTTTCCAGCATGTCTTTGAAGGCTGGTAGAAACGCTGGGACAAGTGCATCGCATTCAGGGGAGACTATTTTGAGAAGGACCATCAAAATTATGAGGGTGAGTAAAGTACGTTGTCAAAAATTTTTTATCATTCTTTATTGAACAGCCCGAGTAAAATGCACTCCTAAACATTCTGGAGGTAAAGCTGATCACATTCTGAATGCGTCACACGTAACTGGTAAACCGTGAGATAGTGCGGGCTTGTCGGTGCACCTCAGGTTTACCTGTGGTTTCAGATCATGATACCTGCAGGCTGGCTGGGCTTTGATGTATCAGGTTCGAAGCCCGTTCCTGGCGTCTCTTCTGGTCGACTGGCTGTTTCAGTAGATTCACGTCCTCTGTGTGGTATTCATCCTACTAGAGTTCCCTCAGGGGAGAGACAAGGATCTTTGCTTAAGCGGGAACATATATCTTAGGTCGAGGAGGTACAGGTAATAAAACTGATATTGATCTCGTTAATATAGAGGTCGCGCAGTGCTTCTTGAACACTGAAACATTTAAATGCAAGATTCATTAGGGGTCCCCTTATCTGGTTTCTTGTCCTTCAATGGCAGTGATATATCTTTGTATGACTTCACTCCCTGAAGTATCATTTTATCAGGGAAGTCATACATTTTCTAAAACTGATTCAAATTAAATACAATAGTTCCAGAAACTTTGTTCATTTACTCGTAGTTACTTATCACGAAGCAAAATAATTTCCCTTTATTTAATTCTTCTACTCTTGATACATAATCTTCTTGTTCTTCTGTGGAGTCACTATTGTAGTTTCCATCCCATTGCCTTCAATTATTTATACTGTTGGTGCATCTTCTTTCCAGTACCCCTGTTCTATTTCATTCACATGAAACATACCCTTCTCCATTTCATTTGTCAATTTACTCAAAACATTTCCGGCACATTGCAACGTCTTTTGTTTTGAAGATTACGTTACTACAAGCCACCAAGTGTGTGACATCTGCCCATGACTTAGATCATGGTAAAATGAAGAAGCCTTAAGGTTGCATGGTTATGTTCTAACTGTATTTGATCAATCAAAAATTTCTTCTGAGTCGGCTTACTGGCTGGAACTACAAGGCATGCTTTTTAAGTCAGCACCGTTTTGGAATTAAAAAAAGACATGCATAGATATCGCAAAAATTTCATTTTTACATGAAAGCCTGTAGCTTAATCTACTTTTCTACATAATTTCCGTGAATATTGAGGCACTTGTCATAACGTGGCATTAGTTTTAGAATACCCTCCTCATAAAGTTCTGCCGCCTGACGTGTTAACCACTGTATCACAACTGTTTTGATTTCGTTATCGTCTTGAAGACGTTGACCGCCCAGATGTTTCTTCAAGTGCAGGAACAAATAGTAGTCGCAGGGCGCTAGATCAGGGCTGTATGGAGGATGATCTAGAGTTTCCCATTGAAAAGATTTGATGAGATCTTTGGTCCGATTAGCCACATGTGGATGGGCATTGTCATGCTGCAAAACGATACCCTTACTCAACTTGCCACGTCTTTTGTTCTGGATTGCACGGCGCAGATTGTTCAATGTCTCACAATAAGACGCTGCATTCATTGTCTCATTACGAGGCAGAAACTCCACTAGCAATACTGCCTTTCTGTCACAAAAAGCTGTGCATATGACTTTTTCGGGCATAAATTGTTTGCATAAACTTCACTTTTGTGGGTGATGAAGAATGTCGCCATTCCATGGATTGTTGTTTCGATTCTGGTGTGACGTAGGCCACCCATATTTCGTCACCAAAAACAATTTGGTATAAAAAATCTTCACCTTCATTGTGGTACCGCTCAAGGAAAGTCAATGCACTGCCTAAACGTTGGGTTTGTGCAAATCCGTCAACATTTTCGGAACCCAACGTGAACACAATTTCCGATACTTCAAGTTCTCGGTCACACTGCGATACAAAACACTACGAGAATATTGAGGAAAATAGTCGCACCATGATGAAATAGTAAAGCGTCTGTTTTCTCTCACCTTTTCGTCCACTTTCTTCACCAAATCTTCAATAACGACCAAAGGACGCCCACTCCGTTCTTCATCATGCACATTTGTGCGGCCATATTTAAATGCTCTCACCCATTTCCTTACCATTCCATCACTCATTATGTTTTGCTCTAAATTTCACAGATCTCACGATTAATATCGATCGGTTTTACGCCTTTAGCACTAAGAAATCGTATAACAGCCCGTACTTCATAATCAATACAATACAATTCAATACAATCAATTCAATACAAAAAATCAACAGTGAAACACTTCTGAGATAATTCAGGTATTGGTTTTCATCATTATATTGTGTATATTTATTTTAATAATAATTAATAATAATTATTATTTTCAATGTTATTTGGCAATAAAATACCTATTTTTTTCAATTAATCAAATATGAGTTATCACATTTCTGTAAGTTTTCTTACAAAATTATGAATACCTAAAAAACGTTCCGTGATACAGCATTTTGAGGGGCATTTTTGGAATCAGCAAATAAGTTTACAAAAGAATTTGCCTATTTTGTTTCGGGTATATAAAAATAATTTCTTTTTTTGTTCCCCAGTGTTGGTGACACTGCGTACGAAAGCATTTTCAACACCCCTGTCTTGATGCTTCTTTTCGAAGAAAACAGAATTAGTGATTGCTTAGTCGTTTGGATTCTTTCACAGCTGATACTCTCTTTATAGTTCCAAAGAATAAGATGAAAGGGTTTACTCTGAAAATATCCGTCTACTACTTTAATTGTTCAGATGTTATTGACAGAATCCTATTGAAATAAAAGTGACGCTAGAGTTTGTGCAGGATTGGAAAGTTTCGGAGGCAGTGAGTGTGAAAATGTTCCGATGCGGGATGCTAACTTTGCAGAAACTTTGTGTTTTAATTATTTTAGCTGCTGAATCGATTTATACAGACTCGACGTAACGATACAACGTGATGCGAAGTATGTACTAAGCAAAATTTGTTTGTGATTACTAGAATAGCTTTCTGGAACTTAATAATAAACCTCAGTTTATTATATAACCTCAGTTATGCCTCCCCAACGTTTTGGATTTAGACAACATCATTCTAGTACTCATCAGCTCCTGAGACTTACTGAACATATTACCCGTAGCTTTGACGCCAAAGAGCATATTTTGGCAGCATTCCTAAATTTCATTCGGCGTGCCCCAGGGTAGCGACCTTGCCCCTCTTCTTTACAGTCTATGTACTGCTGTCATACCTGATCTTCTTACAACAAGTACCGCACTGTTTGCGAATATACAGTCATCTTTACCTCGCACTTCTCTATTGAATCTGCACTTATAACCCTACCATCTTTCCTGGACATTTTCCTGCACTGGCGTATCGCACTTAATCCAAGCAAATGTCTTCTTACGCTTTTCACCTTGCGCAGGCCCACTTTCCTTATGTATCAGGTGCTTTATTCGTCCAACTGGGACGTCGCCTTGATGCTGCATCAGGACTAAAGGCACGCCTGCCACTGGACATTTTATTTCTATAATGTTTATTTATTCTGTAATGAAGAAGTTGTTTAATTTATAGTCGCACTAATCAGACAGTGGCGGCTGGTGGGTTAAATTATTGGTGGTGCACAAATGAAAAATAAAATACAGAGTAGTAATGACTCACCTATTTATACAGATCCTCTGCTCTACTCTCCTTAGACCTGGCGAATATATCGATAACTTTTGCGTTGAAATCGCTGATCTTAATAACAAAATCTCTCTCAATTGAAAGCATTGCTAATGCTGACAATCGGTCCTGTGACATTGTGTTCCTAAGGGAAGTTTTTATTCTTTTTAAAGTTGAGAAACAGCATTCTGCTTCAGCGGTAGACATTGGCATAGTTAACAGTACTCGGAGGAGTTTGACATATTCGCTGAAGATAGTACATAAATTGTTTTCCTTATTGAAGTCCATCAATCACAAAGCGCCGGACATTCCACGAAATTCATCTCGACCGTAAATTACAGTCAGTTCTCTACGAATTTTTGTTCCAATGATAAAAGGATAGAACCTTATTGTTTCTCTAAGGGAATCCTCTGGAAATGTCTTAGAAATTTTCTTGATGAAACAAAGTTGAGGCTACCAGATGCCCCGTGAAGCTAAATCTGTCCTTTGCTTTTCTAAGAATGTCACATACTTCAAGAGCTTCTCTTATTTTCACATCATGATCTTCTATTCTTCTCCTCTTAATTGCAGTTTCTTCGTGTTCCTCGTTATCCACGCTATTTCTTACCTTTTGCACTTCCCTTTCAAATGCGTTTAGCTTGGCGATGGCAAATGTTGCATCGCAGTCTCGTTTCTGCAGCTGATTGTACAAAATGTCCACATGGGGCATGATCTTGTAGAAGAAAGACAGCCAGAATACAAAATTATAATCTTTCAAAGTGGCCATAAACCCAGAAGCCTGAACAAGTGTGGCGTTGTTGTTTAACAGAGCTCTCTCCTGAATAACCTCCATGCATTTAATTAAATTCTCCCTGTGTTCGAAAAGCAGAGCACACAGAAGCTAAGCCTGAAGGTCACGCTATAGCCGTTGCTAAGAGTAGGAAGAGCTAGGTTTATAAACCTCCATTTAAGCAATGTATAAGAAACCAGTCCCATCTCTTCACCTTCCCGCAACCCCCTAAGAGAGCCTACATTTGGGTAAAATCTTAGGTTAACTCTTCGCTGCAAACTTGCGGCTCCTACAGCTAATCACTGTTTATTTCAACTTCTGCGGTCATGGGCAGCTACAGACGATAAGCGTAATTGAAACATGTTTGTATATAAAACAATGCAAACAAGTACAGCTTTAATGTGCAAAATTCAGCTGTTGTACATTCAGAATCAGTGGGTGCAGCGCAAACCTGCAGCCTTATGGAGGAACCGCCTCTATAATCAGACCAGTTTTCTTGAGGACTCTAATATGGGTATCCTTTATTCCTGTATACTTTAATTTTATTATGTATTATGTATATAGCTCCACAATTTGTATAGCACTAACTGTGCTAAGCAATTGAAGTATAATAGATCAACCCCCCAAAAAACTTCGTGTGCTATATTTTAAGAGACAACGTAAGTTATAATGAACGTTTTTATAAGTTACATTTTACTTTAGGTAAAAGGATATGATATATCACGAAGAGTTTTAACTGCACCTTAGAAATATTCCTTTCCAGTCGAAGATAAAAAGGAAGATTTTACTTTGTCGTTTGTGCTTGGTCTGGAACTTTGAAATATGTATGACCTGGGACTCAGACGTGTGCTGTGCATTTCCCAGGATCACCGATCGGAAAGGCAAAGGATTTCAAATAAAATATTTACAGAGCGACGGTGTTTCCTGTGACACCTTTCCACACATTTGAATGTACACCCTTCCATTCGACAGATGTCTCAAAGGATTCTGCTGTGATAACGTTTGAGGTGTGTTCGCTACCTCGTTTCCTGAACTCCGAAGGGGCTCAGCCAATCATAAACACATATTTAGATGTGACTTGTCAGTTTCTCTTGGAGCTCATCATGTTTACTGTATGTAATTCCAAACAGACACCCAGAAACTACGTGTGAACGTCACCAAAATGTAAAAGCGCGTAATACAGTGCATGACAATATAATAGAAAGAGAAAATATGTCGCGCAGAACTCGAAGCATTTTACGTAGCACAAAGAGAGTAAGACTGAGAAGAACTTTCTAAAAGTAAGCATCTATGCCGCATCTCCGATATGAACTGACTCCTCTCAGCCAAGAAGCCCTACAGAACATGAAACGACAGGGAATAGGAGAAAAAGAAAACTTGGTCTATAAACCATTTGAAAGTTGCGCTAACAGTCCACGATCCTTGACATGTATAATCTTTGCCTGTCTGTAAACATGCAGAATGTGTTGTTATTGTGTCTCAGGGTGCGATAACAAAATAGTAACTGTTGATACAAATAAGATTGGTGAACGATGACAAATATGATTGGCGAGCAATGAGGTTTCTCTCAGGGTATGCGTGGATGGGTGTGGGAAGGAGATTTTCACAACACTGGAATGCCCGTCTCCAAATTATTTATTCACTGCGTCTTCTTTTCAAACATCGAACTGGAAGTTGCCGACCGAGGGTTACCAATCTCGGTTTAGAGTTATTGAATGCAAATTGTTTATTACTCGATAAATTTTGATGACCCGACAAATATTCAAGACAGAACAAGTTGACCGCTCTAATAGGCGTCACGTCTCAGACTCCTCTCTTATCGGCTGCACGCCGAAGACTCCTCCTGATCGGCTTCACGCCGAAGACTGCTTATAGTGGCTTCCTAGCCGCGAACTAGCCACATCGGCCTCACGCCGAAGAGTGCCCTCTGATCACAGCTGCTCGTGTGTATATATAGGATGTTACAAAAAGGTACGGCTAAACTTTCAGGAAACATTCCTCACACACAAAGAAAGAAAATATGTTATGCGGACATGTGTCCGGAAACGCTTAATTTCCATGTTAGAGCTCATTTTATTACTTCTCTTCAAATCACATTAATCATGGAATGGAAACACACGACAACAGAACGTACTAGCGTGACTTCAAACACTTTATTACAGGAAATGTTCAAAATGTCCTCCGTTAGTGGAGGTTACATGCATCCAGCCTCGGTCGCATGGAATCCCTGATGCGCTGATGCAGCCCTGGAGAACAGCCGTCCACAATACGAGCACGAAGAGTCTCTACATTTTGTACCTGGGTTGTGTAGACAAGAGGTTTCAAATGCCCCCATAAATGAAAGTCAAGAGGGTTGAGGTCAGGAGAGCGTGGAGGCCATGGAACTGGTCCGCCTCTACCAATCTATTGGTCACCGAATCTGTTGTTGAGAAGCGTACGAACACTTCGACTGAAATGTGCAGGAGCTCCATCGTGCATGAACCACAATGGGGTATTTTGACAATTGTCTGCACGAATGATTTCAATTTACATTTTAAGAGAAATACTAAAATGAGCTCTAACATGGAAATTTAGCGTTTTCGGTCACGTGTCCACATAACATATTTTCTTTCTTTGTGTGTGAGGAATGTTTCCTGAAAGTTTGGCCGTACCTTTTTGTAACAGCCTGTATAACTTTCACTCTCAAAATTCCTTTTCAAACAATATCCCTTTGTGGCTGTTTTGGTCGCCATTGTAAATGATCCAAAGAAGTCCCTATTCATACACGTCAAGTGACAATTCCTTTAGAAATCTTCTAAGGACACTGCTTCTTACACGACTTTGTTATACACTTTCCCCAACTCAGCTGGACTTGCCCCTTGTCGTAACAAAGAACCAACATTCCTTTGACATCTATCATGATTCTTTGCTTCTGGCAAACCTTAATTTCGGTATCACTGTGCATTATTTCATAAATCTGGTTGGTCGACGTTTAACACCAAGTCCAAGTCCAAGTCGAATACTGACAGACTGTTAAAAGCCAGAAGGTTTTTGCTGCGTATCCACCCAGGTTTTTGGTCTGACCGCAAGTTGATAATTTAGATGGTTACAGGATGATGTGCGATTTTTTGTTGAGGAAATTTTTTTGAGGTAGCTTTTTGCTGCTCCTTAATTTTGTACAGGATTCCAACACCCTGGTGTTTTATTTTACTATAAAGTGGGATAAATTTTGTATCCAAACAGCTCGTTTGGAGATTTTGAAGTGCAGCTTATACTGCTGTATGGATTAATGCCTTTGTTACCTCGGGTGCCCGTTTGCCATACGGGGTAACCGGTAAAGCCTGAAGCGGCGTCTCGTAGCGGCGTAATCTCCTAGAGACCGAACCAGGGTGCTCCTGTGAGCTGGAATTTGAGCGTAGAATTTTGTCGCCAGGCGCCTAATTTTGTCCTCCACGTATGGGAGAAGAGAAGCTTCATGAAGCAACCTCACGGGGAAAGAACGGCCCACAGAATGGATGGATCGGAGTGCTCTATTCTGTGCACGCTGAAGGTATGCTATCTGCAGCCATGCCCCAGATTTCACAGGCGCACAACATGAGTGGGACTATCAGCGCTCGAAAGAGGTGTAGCTTTAAGCGGACTGGCATCGAGCCCGAACCCAGCATTGGGTACAGAGGGGCAATAGCCCCCTGTACCCGTGCCGATAGTTCCCTGATGTGTCCGCGGAAAGTGAGGCCTCTATCAAGTTGAACGCCCAGGTTCTTGATGGAGTTAGTCCACTCTATCCTTCGGCCTCTAAAGTGGAAGTTGGGGCAGTCAGCGGGGGTGTGGCGCCTTTTAAGAAGAATCGCGTGGCTTTTGTCCGGATTTACGGACATCCGCCAACGCCTACACTACTCTTGTGTGAGACGGAGGTGTCTCTGGATTGGGTTGAAGGCTCTGAGTATGTGTCACTTTTAACATGGTCAATATAGGATGGTGTCATATGAGGTAAACAGTCATTTAAGCCTACTTTATGCAGTTGTTCCACTAGTGACAGTGAAATATGCATACTTAGTTAACCAGCTGTGCAGGATTTAATCACACATTGAATTTATAAATGGGCACTTTGTATTCGTTTTCAGTTGAAGCTGTCGTTTAATAGAACCCGTAGCCTGGCATGAGATTGAGAGAAAAATATGAAGTGGATATAAAGAATGGTATCCAATGGTGGAGGCATTGCTGGAATAAATGACGAGGGAAACCGTAATATCCTGAGACGCTCCTTCGTCAGCCACAAATCCCACATGTTGTCTCCTGGGACGAACTTGTGAGAGGCGAGCATTCTAACCACTTTAGTACGGCACCGTCCAATAAAGCAATTCTATCAACTTGTGTCTGACTTTACATTATTGGCCCTGTGAGTTCGATAGGTTTCAAAAAGTTTTGTTTTCTTTTTACTGTTAAAAACTTATATAATTCTTCAGCTTTAAAATGATATGTAACATAGGTTGTTAGCTGGTATTAAAGCCCTTTAATTGGTAAATTTAAAGATGGCGGGGTAATGATACGCCCACTTCCTGAGAATGTGCTTAATCTTTGATCGTGATTTCCCAAAACCTTGATTTTTCATACTTTAGGTGCATGTTTCTCAAAAAATATAAAAGATATTGACATAAAATTTGTAGTGGTCATTTTTCATTGTTCCTTGAACACAAGTGACTAACATTTATATTCATGTGATTTATAAAATGGATGAAAAAAAATATTCACTCCTTGAAAATATTATCTGTTTTTCTTACTCAAAACTAATTAATTTTTCATGTGCATAGTATAAATTATATGTGATTTTCATTTAGCCCACATTATAAACCTGTACCTTAGCTTATTTAGGGTAAAACTTGGTGCATGTAGCTTTAAATTCCTAAAAGTAAACTGCACCTGAAATATAGGGTGAAATATTTTTTTTCAGGACACACGGTGTGATTTAGGCCCCTTTTGCATGGACCTATGTGAACGTAATTTAAATATTATACAGTAGTTAAATGCACACATCCTTACACAGTAACCATACCGAATTTCAATTCCTGATAATGTTTAGTTTTCTATATATTAAAATTTTTATTATTGTGATTTTCTGGGTTCGTGAAATTAAAAGTCCAATTGCACAAACTCAAAATGTTCTTTATTTGCATTGAATGACAGTTGGAACACTTGCCGATTACATAGAATTACTTAGCTAACACAATTAAAATTCACCAGTTCATCTGTCACAGGTCCATTGCACGCTCACAATTACGTACAACTCCTCTGATACACGTACACAGTCTTCCAGTCCGTCCGGTCACTCGGCACTTCTCACGACTGCTCGCAAAGAACTGACTGAACCGTCCACTGCAGGCCTTATATCGGGAAGATCGGCTTTTCTGTAAGGCTCGCGGCTCGTACAATTATCCCGATATATCCAGACGTCTGGTGGGAGGGGAAAGAGAAGGTACAGGGCTCGTGCTGCTCTCCTAATAATTTCCTCAGTTGTTGACAAGAGATAAATGGGTAGGCGTGGCCTTAATCCTTCCCGTCTGGTCCTATTGCCGGCCAGTTCTATCGGGAATTCTGACGTTTGGGTGACAATATTGGTTAAAATTAGCCTTGCCTGGGTAAAAATAAACTCCCAGTGCCTTTAAGTAGTAATAATAAGAAATTAAAACATTAAAGAGAAGGTATTATTAATATTTAATCATTTATTTATTTAATGTGTACATTGGAGATCAGGGCTGTATGGAGGACCCATTGAAAAGATTTGATGAGATCTTTGGTCCGATTAGCCACATGTGTACGGGCATTGTCATGCAGCAAAACCATGCCCTTACTCAACTTGCCACGTCTTTTGTTCTGGATTGCACGGCGCAGATTGTTCAATGTCTCACAATAAGACGCTGCATTGATTGTCTCATTACGAGGCAGAAACTCCACTAGAAATACTCCTTTCTGTCCCAAAAAACTGTGCACATGATTTTCCGGGCAGAAACTGTTTGCTTAAACTTCACTTTTGTGGGTGATGATGAATGTCGCCATTCCATGGATTGTTGTTTCGATCCTGGTGTGACGTAGGCCACCCATGTTTCGTCACCAGTAACAGTTTGGTCTAAAAAATCTTCACCTTCATTGTGGTACCGCTCAAGGAAAGTCAATGCACTGCCTAAACGTTGGGTTTTTTGCAAATGCGTCAACATTTTCGGAACCCAGCGTAAACACAATTTCCGGTACTTCAAGTTCTCGGTCACAATGCGATACAAAACACTACGAGAATATTGAGGAAAATAGTCGCACAATGATGAAATTGTAAAGCGTCTGTTTTCTCTCACCTTTTCGTCCACTTTTTGCACCAAATCTTCAGTAACGACCGAAGGATGCCCACTCCGTTCTTCATCATACACATTTGTGCGGCCATCTTTAAATGCTCTCACCCATTTCCTTACCACTCCATCACTCATAATGTTTTGTCCGTAAACTTCACAGATCTCACGATGAATAGCGATCGGTTTTACGCCTTTAGCACTAATAAATCGTAAAACAGCTCGTACTTCACAATCGGCGGGACTCACGATTGTCGGAGACATCTTAAACACTCAGTAACCAACGTATACAATGAAGAATGAGACTGTATTGGCGTCAGTGCATGGACAAGAGATGTAGGTTACCAGCGGAACGCCGACCGTAGCGCTGCGGCGGCGGAATCGCAAAACGGTACTGACTTAAAAAACATACCTCGTACAATAGATCAGGAGGTGTTGTAGTGCCTAATTGTCTCTGTAGTAATCCTAATAACGTCCTATATTGTGTCACTACCACTACCACCACTACTACTACTACTACTACTACTACTACTACTACTACTACTACTACTACTACTACGACTACTACTACTACTACTACTACTACTACTACTACCACTATCACTACCACTACCTCATTCCGTGCAATGATTAATATTTATTCCGCTCTGTGAAGTTGGCTCTGTTACTTGTGTTTTTTTTTTACTCTGCAGCGCTACTGTCTGTAGTGTTTTTCATTTACTGCTGAAAAGAACAGTGTCTGTAAAGAGGTCGAGACCATTTCTTCCGTTTAACTGTGATGAGTGCCCTTTCCTTTTCATTCCATTTTGGGTTTCCATGTGGTCACTTCAATTATGTGGCACACATTTGACTGTGGCGTTGACTCCATGGTGGGCAATTCCAGGCTGTAATTTCGAGCTCTCTTCCTCGAGATGGCTGTGGATTGACTGCAAGTTCTAATGTGTTGTGTTGGTACAAATCGTACGAGGCGCGATCGTATAGTTAGCATCCATGGGGCTATTTACAATGCTATTTAATGAAAACACTTATCGAAACAGGCACGATACTTTTAAACTATTTTCAATAAATTCAACACCAGAATTCAGACATGTCACACCGCGGGATGTCTTCCTACGGTTTCGAAATAGGTACCTCTATACGTGTAAACATTAAAGTGGATATACAATTCATTACGTATCTCTGAAGTAAAATATCCTCACCTTTTAAACCAGACTAAGAAATTGTGTAGCTGGATACACGAAGGGAGTAGGGCAGTTTGCAATCCCCAACCTCATTTCTTGATAACGTATGCAGGACCTCACATAGGGACACGTAAATGGCAGCGAGCGAGCCCAGGATTTCCTAGATTCGCTATACAAGGGGATTGTGCTTGGGAAATTACAGAAAATCATGCAATGGTACGTTTTCTTCCGCCAAACACACTAAATGTCCCTCAAAATGGCGTAAACAATTGCCTGCGAGGTAGCAGTATGATACAATAGACGATCGTACACGCATAGAATATGTATTATATTGCTTTTAACTCATTTTATAGGATCAATGGTTATAATTCCAAACGTTATTGCTTAATAAATGAAAAAATAAAAGTCAGTAATAAATTTCAAATTAATAGCTGAACGTTTCACGTAGTAGCGGAAGGGTCCGTATGGAAAGAACTAGAAGTTTTCCGGGTGGCTTGTTAGCTAATGCCGGAAGAGACAGATGGTCTTTGGGATGTGTGTAAGTATTAGAAGACAAACGTGTGGGTAAGGCGATGTCCTGAACGAAAGTTGAAGATGCATTCATTGATTTGTGATGTGAATTGAAACCTGAAGATGGATTACACGTTGTGGTGGAATAAAGGAGTATTCTTGTGTGTGGAGAATCAGTAGGTATTTTAATTTACACATGTTGTGGTCGCCCGTCTCGGTAGCATAGATGGGAATGTGTCAGTCTAACGTTCAAGAGGTCCCGAGTTCGGCTGCAAAATTTCGGCAGTTATGTGGAAAAGTAGTTAAAGAGTAGTAGAATTTTCGACACCACGCTATGATCACGGAAGCCGAGTACGACGAGATTCAAGAACATCTCAGGATACTATTAGCTTAGCAACTGAAGCCCTCCTTGGTAGCGTGGTGGTAGCATGTGTGCCTCGCGTGCAAGAAGTCCCGAGTTCGAATCTCGGTCAGGCTGAGTTACCTGGATAAGGTTTTTCCGGGGGTTTCCCTTATCCTGTAAAGACGAATGTCGTGTAACTCTACGCTCCATGGACCCCGGACGCATTTGAGCACCATTTCATCCATTCCATTCATCGTTCAATTTGACTTAACGATGGAAGGACGTAAATTACAAAAAAAAAAAAAAAAAAAAAAAAAAAAATTAGCAACTGACCATTGTGATTCAACACATATGAAAATAATTGTACATACACCACATCTTTTCTATGTAGAAAAAAACTACTACAAAAGGAAAATAATACAGTAAAAATAATAAAAAATACAAAAATACAAAAACACAAGTACAGAAAACGACTAAAAGAATAAAATAAAAAATAAATAAATAATAAAAAATCATAAATAAAAAACTTGTTACAATTAGCAGTTCACAATTACACATGAAAAATTATTAAAATATGCAAATGTAAATAAACAAAGCAAAAAAAAAAAAAGGCGATTTCCCTCAACCCCAAAATAAAGTCAAGGCTGAAGTGGGTACACCCCTGAAACAGCCATAGGGCGAAATAAGCCAGGGTGAATTAAAACCCATGGGCGAAATAAGCTCTTAAACCCCAGTGGTGGTGGTGGTGGTGGTGGTGGTGGTGGTGGTGGTGGTGGTGGTGGTGGTGGTGGTGGTGGTGGTGGTGGTGGTGGTGGTGGTGGTGGTGGTGGTGGTGGTGGTGGTGGTGGTGGTGGTGGTGGTGGTGGTGGTGGTGGTGGTGGTGGTGGTGGTGGTGGTGGTGGTGGTGGGGCAGTACGGACGGTGAAAGATGTGCAGTGTTTAACGCCCGCTTTTACTACATACGGCACCGCAGGCGATGGCACTGATGATACATGAGATGAAAATGGAGCACCGGTGGAATGAGATGACGGGGGAAACCGGAGATCCCGGAGAAAACCCGCCCCAACGCCGTGTTGTCCACCACAAATCTCACTTTGCGGTCGCCTGTGATCGAACCCGGGCCGCCTTGGTGAGAGCCAAGCGGTCTAACCGCTGAGCCACAGCGCGGCCTGGTGAAAGATGTGTGTAAATGTACACTAATGAATAAAAGTTTGCAAACATGTTTAACATTGCTACTGTAAGTCCCTGTGCTCTGTCCCGTACAACACTTATAGACTGAGTTGCCTACTCCTCATCTATAAACTGTTCTGCAAATAATCCATTAGAAGATAATCATAAAGGCGTAAGTCACATAAGTCGCTTAGTAGGTTGCATAAATTAAAAAATAAATAGAAGCAGGTGACGTATCTGGTATATTAACTATAATAACTAAAACATAGAATTAATAGTCTGTCACCCTTATGTTTTATAGTTCTGCATAGTGCATTTTATTTACTCGGGCAGTTCAAAATGTGTATTCCCTGATATGTTTAAAACTGAATAATTGGGTGTGCTGTAGAAAGAAATAGCAATGGAGAAGAAACACAAAACACAAACTGTGAAACTTTGCGAAGTAATGGCTGAACGACATCTAAAAAATGAGTACAAAAGAAAAAGTTGGTTTTATCTCCAGCGTAGCCAAGGAAGTAGAAAAGTCATTAGTGAAGGAGATGAGGCTTCCTGAGAAAGGCGTGTTGTTTTGACTTGGGTTGGAGTGACGTTTCATTCCCAATACGAGAGTGGCGCCTCCCACTTGCAGCCTTTAGAATTGTTTCGCCACACAGAAGACAAACTTCCTGGTTCCAGATGCGCTCGGCTAGAGTTTCTCAGTGTACAGTACCCATAAACAACAACGAAATGCTTTCACGTTAAGGTGCGATCAAAACTTACCCTCGAAACAATCTTAAGAGCCTTAACCTCTTGCAAAACTTGCGTGAAAGGTATCCTTCAAGAAAATTAGTGAAGCTTAACTTTTCTATGAACATGGTGGAGGCAACGTTTATTTCTTTGAAAGTTGCCCCAAGCATTTAAACTCTTCCCTTATTCAAAAAATAAATACCTAGCACACTGCTAAATGAAAAGTTTCTTGAGCAAGAACTAATCTTTAAATATCTTGCGGATACTAAGTGGAAAATCGTGGGGAGCAGATCATACAGTGTTATTGCGACCTTATCGCGCACACATCCGTTCCAAATTAGATTATGGTAGTATCGTTTATGGCTCAGCACGACCATGTGTGCTGAAGAGATTAGACACAGTCCATAATTGTGGCATACGTATAGCAGTTGGGGCATTTCCAACGAGCCGAGTTATAAGCCTGTATGCTGAGTCTGCAGAACCTCCTCTGCAGTACAGGTGCAACATGCTATTGGCAAATTATAGCTGGGGACTTAATTGCATGCCCACACATCCAACGTTTACGCCGTTCTTTAATACCTTCATGGACGTGCGCTATAGGAACACTTCTATTAAACCAAAGCCACCTGGATTTAGTTTCCGGGAGCTCCTTAGACATCTTCATACTGAAATGCCCAAGATGTATCCAAGGGGGGAGAGGACATACCCTACTTGGTTGTGCAGAGCGTCCCACGTTGATCTGGACATGACTAAATATGATAAATCTACCATGTCTATGTCTCGTATGCGCACATGTTCTTTACAATTTTTATCGCGATATGAGGACCATTTTGTAATTTATACTGATGGCTCCAAGAACTCAAATGGTGTTGGTTGTGCTTACGTGTGTGGAACGGAACCGTATACATTCGGATTCCACACTAGCACATCCATTTTTACTGCAGAGCTTTATGCAATATACCGGGTCATTTTACACTACGTCGACGAAAGTTGGGGGACTGCTTAATCCTAAGTGATTCCCTCAGTGCACTTCAAAGCCTACGGCAGCTGTACAACTACAACCCTATTGTGCAGCGTATACAGGATGCCCTCCACGTTTTACGCGCTTCCGGCGTTAGCGTGGTGTGTGCATGGATCCCTGGTCACGTAGGCTTGCGGGGAAATGAAATGGCGGATTCAGCAGCCAAGACGGCTACCATGAAGCCCAGGGTTCGCGTACCATCTGTGACATCGGAAGATTTTAGGGCCGTATTGCGGAGAGCTGTGCAAACCTGCTGGCAGGAAGAGTGGTCCGCTCTCCGCAATAATAAACTTAGATCTGTGTAAGAACTTCCGATTCTGTGGGTTACCTGCTGTCGGTAATCTCGTCGCGAGGAGGAGAGTTTGGCTCGGTTACATATTGGACACTGCATTTCTACTCATAGTTTTCTTTTTAAAAAGGAGCCTTCTCCACTGTGTCCGTTTTGCAATGAAGCGTTATCTGTACGACACGTGCTGCTAGAGTGTTTTCACATAGCAGACCTTAGGACGTCTCTGCAGCTACCGGCCAGCTTTGCGGAAATGCTAGCGGATGATAACACAGTAGTGGAGAAGGTATTTAGATTCTTTTCTAGATTACACTTTAGGATTTAGTGAAGGAAATTTTTAGTAGGTTTTGATTTATATTTCGTTTTCTTCTTCTTCTTTTAAATATATATGTGTGTTCAATTTTAATAGTTTTATTTATACTTATATAGTTTTTGGAAATTTTTATATATGGCTTTTGCCATGACTTGTTTTTGTAAGGGCGCTGATGACCGCCGTAGTTGAGCGCCCTTATACACATCACCACCATCATCATCATCATCATCATCATCATCAGCAGCAGCAGCAGCAAGAACTAATTTCCCAAATTAAGTATAACATCTCCAACCCCACTCCTGTGTTTTTAGTTAAATTCATTTATGAATCTACTTAACTTCCTTCTTGTGGAAGTGGCGGCAGAGAGACTGCCTCAGGTGTATCATACGTGTATCTACCCTGGAAGTGACGGCATATGAGGTTTACGGCAGCGTACATCCTCGTACTACCGTTTCTTATCCGCATGAACGCTAGTGACTCGGAACTGTTTGACGGGTAAGCAGTGGCGACTTTTCCTAGGGTCATACAACTGCTTAGTCAAATTCAAAGGCAATCGAAGGCATAAAAGTCCGCCTCGGGAGCGTGGATGGTAGCGTGTCTGCCTCACGTTGATGAAATCCCGAGCTCGAATCTCGGTCAGGGTTAGTTATCTGGATAAGGTTTTCCCGGAGTTTACCCTTATCCTTAAAAGACTAATGTTGGGTAACTCCTAGCTCTCCGGACCCTGGGCTCATTTCAGCATCACTTCACACCTTCCATTCAACGTCCGATATGACTTAATGTTGGAGGACGTAAATTTAAAAAAAGAAGGAATACAATGATCACATGTATTTAAATAAGTATAAGTTATAATAATAGTAATGGAAATTAATTGTTCTGTCACACTAGCCGTGTTTAGGACGCACTATGTAAGGTTAGAGCCAGAGTGAAAACTTCAATGCCATAGCCGGGATTTGAACCACGGATCTTCTGATCTCTGGCTAGCCGCTCTAATCCATTGAGCTACTATGGCCAACGTGCCAACATGATATTAAATTCTCCAATTGACTCGTGTTTTTCCCGGTAAAACACTAGGATTTCTTCTTAACACATGAGACAACTACCTTAATGGTGACTTATTATGCTGTAAGTACTTTAAGGCCCGAGATTTATAGTTCGGACCACTATTAGGTACAATTAATGCAAATTAATTGTTCTTCCACATTAGCCGTGTGTAGGACGCACTATGAAAGGGTAGAACCAGACTGGAAAGTTCAATGCCATAGCCGGGATTTGGGACACTCATCTTCTGCTCTCCGGCCAGCCACTCTAAACCATTGAGCTATTTTGGCCGACGTGCCAACATGAAATTAAATTCTCCAGCTCACTCGTGTTTTTCCCTGTAAAACACTAGGAGTTCTCATAAACACATGAGACAACTACCTTAATGGCGACTTATTATACTGTAAGTACTTTAAGGCCCGGGATTTATAGTTCGGACCACTATTTGGTACAATTAATGGAAATTAATTGTCCTTTCAGACTAGCCGTGTGTAGGACCACTATGAAAGGGTAGAAGCAGACTGAAAAATTCAATGCCATAGCCGGCATTTGAGTCACTGATCTGGTCTCAGGCTAGCCGCTCTAACAATTGAGCTACTATGGCCCACGTGCCAATATGAAAGTAAATTCTCGAAATGACTCGTGTTTTTCCCAATAAACAATTAGGAGTTCTCATAAACACATTAGACAGCTACCTTAATGGCGACTTACTATGCTCTAAGTAGTTTTGAGAATTTAATGTTATGTTGGCACGTTGGCCATAGTAGCTCAATGGTTTAGAGCGGCTGGCCAAAAACCAGAAGATCCGAGGTTCAAATCCCGGCTATAACTTTGATTTTTCAGTCTGGTTCTACCTTTCATAGTGTGTCCTACACACAGCTGGTGTGAAAGAACAATTAATTTCTATTAATTGTACCTAATAGTGGTCCGAACTGTAAAGCCCGGGCCTTAAAACACTTACAGTATAGTAAGTCGCCATTAAGGTAGTTGTCTCATGTGTTTATGAGAACTCTTTGTGGTTTACCGGAAAAACACGAGTCAGTTGGAGAATTTAATGTCCTGTGGGCACGCTGGCCATAGAATCCCAAAGGTTTAGAGCGGCTGGTCGGAGACCAGAATATCCGAAGTTCAAAGCCCGGCTATGACATTGATTTTTCAGTTTGGCTCTACCTTTCATAGTGCGTCATACACACGGCTAGTGTGAAAGAACAATTAATTTCTATTAATTGTACCTGATAGTGGTCCGAACTATAAAGCCCGGACCTTAAAGTACTTACAGCATATAAGTCGCCATTAAGGTAGTTGTCTCATGTGTTTATGAGAACTCTTAGTGGTTTACCGGAAAAACACGAGTCAGTTGGAGAATTTAATGTCAAGTTGGCACGTTGGCCATAGTAGCTCAATGGTTTAGAGCGGCTGGCTGGAGACCACAAGATCCCTGGTTCAAATCCCGGCTATAGCACTGAATTTGTTAGTATGACTCTATCCTTACAATAATATGGATAATGATAATGATGATAATAATAAGCACACAATACAATAATAACAGCCGTACTGTAGCTGTTTGTTGGTGTCTCATAAGTGCTACAGCATTGTGATTCGTTTATAACCTAATTTGTTGTAATCACTAGCATGAAAAGTGCCATGGTCGCGCTGGAGAGTCTGTTTTCATATGTCATTCAGAACCTTATTGCATATAACATCGAGCAGCGTCATCAAACAGTGTTAAACATATGCCTGCTCTTATGAAGGGTTTAACGTAGGAGTAGAAGACCTTTGTGAACATATAGCGATTTTGTACACAACGTTCATACACAGGTAACTAACAAGCCTACACTGATCTCTCCATAAGCTAAAAGGTTGCCTCTCTCTACCCTCCCGCCCAGCACTACTGTGCATTCGCTGGTGCACTGCTTACCCAATACCGGTTTCAGCGTGTCATGAAGACCACTAGTTTACAGGATGGCGGGTGAAAAATGCGGTAAAGGTAAAGAAATGAGGTAGCATTGTTGCTCCTCAATGGCTGCAGTCTCGGGTACAATGTCCCTTGTGCACCGCTGAAGGATTAAGTTATTCAAACCATTGTTATAATTTTGAAACCAGACAAATTCCTGGATGGATTGCAGTTGTTTTGGGGCTGTTGATGTTACTTTATCATTACTGGATGTACCTGCATGCCACGCGAGGAAGCGGTTATCGCCTTAGAGGGCGTCTCTGAGACGGCGTTGCGACGATAATCCCCAAGAGACCTCAAAAGGACGCTCTGATGGAAAGCCAAACGGTCGTAAAACTTTAATTTCATCTTCCACATATGGGAGAGATGAGTTCGTGAAGTAGTCTCACGGGGAAGCATCAGTATAACACTAGATAGCCCGAAGGCATCCATTCTGCAAACTTTGAAGTGCAGCAGCTGAGAACCTGCGGAATTGACCCAGATTTTATAAGGATAAAGAAGTAGTGACTTTCAATAGCTCGAAGGAAATGACATTCTGGACCATAGCATTGGGTACAGCAAAGCAGAGGTCCGCACGCTCGATATGACAAATTCTGGGTGTGCTCCCCGAAAGGTCAGACCTTGTCCAGTTTAACTCCCAAGTATAAGAATTTGTCTACCCTATCCTTCGCCTAGAATAGATAAAAGTGGGACAATTTGTGGGAAAGCTGCTTTGGTGATTTCATGGCTTTTCTCCGAGTTGAATTCAGCCTCCAGTGCTTTAATGATACACTATAAAGGAACCATCTGGAGCAATTTTCTTTCAGTATAAAGCAGAATAACTATTTCTGACAGGTATAACTCAGGTGTAACATTTAGATATGCCCCAATATCTGACAGAAACAGTTCTGAGGTTTCCCTTTGTTACCAAGGTAACTATTGGCTATGTCAAAACATAAGTAAACATTAAAATAGTAATAGCGAATGCATTGTAATATCTACATATAATGACAGCAGCTTAATGACATCTGCTCAGTACTGCAGAAGCAGAGATAAAGTTGTCAGCACTATCATCTGTGCCCACTGTGAACACATAATGAAGCAAGATGATGCAAATAGGGAAGAACACTACCTACCAGCCTATGGTTCAAACCGGTGGCAGTTATAATTTTTCGGGCTTTTAAACTTTTAGTATGGTTTAGTTCAGAAAGTAAGCAAAGTTAAAGTTCGGTTGATAGAGTCGACATGAAAATTTCAATCTCATGGCCGGGATTTGAACCACGTATCTCATGATTTCCGTCCAGTCGCTCTTACCCATTGAGCTACCATAGTCAATTTGCAGTCATGACATTAAATTCTCCATTTGACTCATATATTTGCCCGGTAAACCACTAGGGGCTCTCGCATCCGACATACACTGTTTATGGCGACTTACTGTTGCAGTACTTGAGTCCCAGGCTTTATCACTTAATTCTTATTATTTCAGTTAATTGATGGAAATTATTCGTTTCTTCACACTAGCCGTATATAGGCTAAAGTAATGTATTGATAGATTCGAGATAAAAAATTCAATGTCACGGCCGGTATTTGAACTATGTATCTCCTGGTTTCCGTCCAGTCGCTCTTACCCATTGAGCTACCATGGCCAACATGCCGTCATGCCATTAAATTCTTCAATTGACTCATATATTTTCCCGGTAAATCACTAAGGGCTCTCGCATCCAAGATAGACAGTTTGTGGCGACTTACTATAGTAAGTACTTGAGTCCCAGGCTTCATCATTTAACTGTATACGGCTAGTGTGAAGAAATTAATATTTTCCATCAATTAAGTTAAATCAATTTTCAATGTTGTAGATTTACGCCACGTATAAGAAATTCAAGCTTGATAAAGACCTCTTGATAGAGAGCTCTCATAAATGAAGCTCAGTTTCCAACAGATTGTATAAAAATGCCAGAAGTTAAAGATATATATTCAGGAAGTTTAAAGTGCATAGCTTGAGTTTCCCAGTAACAGGCTGCGAAGATACTTCATTCGGAAGGATATTTTAACATAGTTTTTATTATATTATTAATAAATATACGTTTTATAAATTACTGGATGAAATCATATTCTACAACAAGAAATGCATGTCTGTTTTAAGACACAATTGACTCCAAATACATTTTTGGGTCATGAACTATTGCAGAAATACCCGGAATATTTGAAATGTTTGAATAATTTTGACATATTTTAAATATTTTTTGATAATGAATTATTTCTTGAGATTCCATCGCGAAAGTTACGCAATTACAAGTTCAGAATAAAGCGTCAAATTTCGTGTACTGGATACCCAGAAAATATGACACGCATGACACAAATAGCCAAGACAGGCAGGTGGAAATTTATGCTATTATTAGTTAATTAAAGAATGTCCTGCAGCGTTACGTCACATGGGAAGATGAACAATATGGATGAAATGATTAGAGCTTAGAGTTACCTGACATTCATCTTGCAGTATAAGCGAAACCCAACCTACACCCCTCCAAATCCTTATCCAAATAACTCACCCAAAACGAGCTGTAGTTTGTACAGGGGTTAGAGATAGTCAGTAATAGTAACGAAACATTCGTTTTGCAATGCTATTATTGATGTGAACACAACCATTTACAGACAATGACGTACATTGGTTCGCTGTTTCGCAGATCTATTGTAGCAGATCTCCGATCCCACGCTCGCGATTGTCTGAATCCATAAGTAGCCAACTGTATAGCAAACCTTGAACCGTGGAGTGACACGATTATGTCGGGAAGCTTCAAGTAGTTCCCTCAAGCACCAGGCGCAGATAAGCTATCCATCTTGCATGGCTGCCTAATGGGTTGCATAGCGATAAGGCGTTAAAACAATTTAAATAATCACTGACCACTATAATTCCAAAAGAATGCGTTCTTAAACATGGCGTGGGCGGTTCCTCCATAAGGTCGCAGGTTTGCGCTACACCCACTGATTCTGAATATACAACAGGTGCATTTTGCACATTAAAGCTGTACTTGTTTGCATTGTTTTATATACAAACATGTTTCAATTGCGCTTATCGTCTGTAGCTGCCTATGGCCGCAGAAGTCGAAATAAACAGTGATTAGCTGTAGGAGCCGCAGGTTTGCAGCGAAGAGTTAACCTAAGATTTCGCCCAAATGTAGGCTCTCTGAGGGGGTTGCGGGAAGGTGAAGAGATGGAAGTAGCTTCTTATACATTGCTTAAATGGAGGTTTATAAACCTAGCTCCTCCTACTCTTAGCAACGACTTGACCTGCAGGCTTAGCTTCTGTGTGCTCTGCTTTTCGAACACAGGGAGAATTTAATTAAATGCATGGAGGTTATTCAGAAGAGAGCTCTGTTAAACAACAACGCCACACTTGTTCAGGCTTCTGTGTTTATGGCCACTTTGAAACATTATAATTTTGTATTCTGGCTGTCTTTCTTCTACAAGATCATACCCCATGTGGACATTTTGTACAATCATCTGCAGAAACGGGACTGCAATGCAACATTTGCCATCGTCCAGCTAAACGCATTTAAAAGGGAAGTGCAAAAGGAAGAAATAGCGTGGATATCGAGGAACACGAAGAAACTGCAACTAAGAGGAGAAGAATAGAAGATCATGATGTGAAAAGAAGAGAAGCTCTTGAAGTATGTGACATTCTTAGAGAAGCAAAGGACAGGTTTAGCTTCACGGGGCATCTAGTAGACTCAATTTTGTTTCATCAAGAAAATTTCTAAGACATTTCCAGAGGATTCCCTTAGAGAAACAATAACGTTCTATCCTTTTATCATGGGAACAAAAATTCGTAGAGAACTGACTGTAATTTACAGTCGAGAGGAATTTCGTGGAATGTCCGGCGCTTTGTGCTTGATGGACTTCAATAAGGAAAGCAATTTATGTGCTACATTCAGCGAATATGTCAAACTCCTCCGAGTATTGTTAACTATGCCAATGTCTACCGCTGAAGCAGAATGTTGTTTCTCATCCTTAAAAAGAATAAAAACTTTCCTTAGGAACACAATATCACAGGAGCGATTGTCAGCATTAGCAATGCTTTCAATTGAGAGAGATTTTGTTATGAAGATCAGCGACTTCAATGCAAAAGTTATCGATAGATTCGCCAGGTCTAAGGAGAGTAGAGCAGAGAATCTGTATAAATAGGTGAGTCATTACTACTCTGTATTTTATTTTTCATTTGTGCACCACCATTTAATTTAACCCAACAGCCGGCACTGAAACATGGGTCAGATCTTCCAAAATGAATCAACTTTCCATCTCTCAAAACATATTAAAGAGGTATGTAAACATTAGTTATAAAGTACATTTGATATTTAAAAAATGTTTTATATTTAACTCGTCCAATTCCTAGGAGGCAAGACGAAGAATTTCAAGGAAAATAAACTCCTATTTACGTGGAACATATTTCAAAATTTATAATTTAAAAGTGTCTATAGCGATTTGCTTAAAATACTGCATGTTTAAGATATGTTCCATGATAAATTACATATGTATCTGTTAGTGGCTTCAGAACGTCTCTTCATTCCGAATGAACTTTTCTTAAAACTTTGAAACGTATGAGACAACTTCCTAACATACAACATAAATAAATTTTCGTAATGCACTAATTTATCTCAAATATACTTATTGATTTAACTATTTACAATTCTACTGTCTTAATTTTAAAGTATTTTTATCAAATGGGAAGTCTTTATTTTCTTTCTCTTTACTTGTAGCCTTCTTTTTTTTTTTTTCCTTGCTTCAATTTTTAGGCACGAGTTTATCCGAAAATCTTTTACTGTTTTAAAATTGTGAAATGTGTGATACCAATAAAGGTATTGTGACTGTGGGTTCGTGAAATTGAGAGTCCAGGCTACAAACACCAAAAGTTACACTTTATTTCCACGTTTCGGTGAGCTTTCATCTACACACTGCACGTCCGTGCTTTGAACTAGTCACCGGCGCCGCCTCTATCAACAATGGGCTCGTGGCAGTATATTCTGCATAAAGCTTGCAAGCAGGGACCTTCTGTGCATTAAGAAACCGGTGCTCAGTGTAAAGAAACGCTTCCGACTAACACAATCAAGCGAGATGGCTTCGGGGTAGGCTAAAAGGTTCACATTCCGGATATTCTAGGTTCGATCAATGGCATTACCACTTACAACATGGGTATTTCTGTGGCTTTCCCTGATCCACAGGATGGATGCTGGAAGGCATACTATATGTTAGTTCTCTCTCTCCCATTTTCTCTCACTTCGGTTTCCTCTTATGTTAGAGGGTAGAGAATACGGAGGACACAGAACTTTTCGGTTCCTCCAAAGGATGAATTTCTGAGCCTACTGCCGAGTCGAGCTTTCTCCAGTTCCCTTTATAGGAGAGTATCTGAGCCACTCTTCGGGGGCTAACAGGTGACGTCCCAGTAGAGGGGGTAAAACTAGTAAAAGTTGCGTTACTACCGATTACCTTCACGTCCCTGCTGCTCAGATCTCCCGGTTCCATTATCTCTTCCGTTCCTGACAGTAACGCACTATAAATCGAAATTCCTGTCGATATGCTGCATATCCTATTAGTAAGGCACCTACCTCTCTGCCTTTATCTACTCTAAGTTTAGGGCAACTATCCAATGTTTGTTAATTATGACGCCTTAGGGAACTCGGAAACAACTCAATTCCAGAATGAACATACTGACGTGCATTGCATTTGTAGAGACTATTTCACGAATAAAGCAAATTTTTAAAAGCAATAAAAGAAGTTATATAATCCCTAAATCAGACAGGCTTGCACTAGCATATGAAAGAAACTTAACCTTACAAGTCACAGCTTACTGGATTAGTCGTTCTTACTGCAGTACAGGCGCAACATGTTATTAGCAAATTATGGCTGTGGCCTTAATTGCATGCCCACACATCCAACGTTTACGTTGTTCTTTAATACCTTCATGGACGTGCGTTATAGGAACACTTCTATTAAACCAAAGTCACCTGGTTTTCGTTTCCGGGAGCTCCTTAGACATCTTGATACTGAAATGCCCAAGATGTATCCTAAGGGGGAGAGGACATACCCTCCTTGGTTGTGCAGGGCGTCCCACGTTGATCTGCGCATGACCCAATATGATAAATCTACCATGTCTATGTCTAGTATCCGCACATGTTTTTTAGAATTTTTATCGCGATATGAGGCCATTTTGTAATTTATACTGATGGTGTTGGTTGTGCTTACGTGTGTGAAACCGAACCGTATACATTCGGATTCCACACTAGCACTTCCATTTTTACTGCAGAGCTTTATGCAATATACCGGGCCATTTTACACGTACGTCGACGAAAGTTGGGGAACTGCTTAATCCTAAGTGATTTCCTCAGTGCACTTCAAAGCCTACGGCAGCTGTACAACTAGCATCCTATTGTGTAGCGTATACAGGATGCCCTCCACGTTTTACACGCTTCTGGCGTGGTGTGTGCATGGATCCCTGGTTACTCATAGTTTTCTATTTAAAAAGGAGCCTGCTCCACTGTGTCCGTTTTGCAATGAAGCGTTATCTGTACGACACGTGCTGCTAGAGTGTTTTCACCTAGCAGACCTTAGGACGTCTCTGCAGCTGCCGGCCAGCTTTGCAGAAATGCTAGCGGATGATAACGCAGTAGTGGAAAAGGTTTTTAGATTCCTTTCTAGATTAGACTTTCGGATTTAGTGAAAGAAATGTTTAGTAGTTTTTGATTGATATTTCGTTTTCTTCTTCTTTTTTAAATAAATAAATATATATTTGTGTGTGCAATTTTAATAGTTTTATTTATACTTATACAGTTTTTGGAAATTTTTATGTCTGGCTTTCGCCATGACTTGTTTTTGTAAGGGCGCTGATGACCGCCGTAGTTGAGCGCCCTTATACTCATCATCATCACCATTACAGTTCGGGCACAACACACACATACACACACACACGACTGGACATTGAAGATCTGAATGTCAGACCTTCGGTCTCAGACCAGATCAGGGCTAGGCCCTCCACTAGTAGTGGGGTGTTTTGTAAAGAAGGATAGTATATGGCAGAAGATGAGGTTGGAGTTATATGTAAGCCATCTGATGTGTTATTTTTTGTGCCTAGAAGCAGTCTCGGGCGTTTGTAGCGCTCTCCAGGATCTATGTCGTACTCATCTAGACCGCGAATGAGGGAGTTGAAGTTGTGGGAGAGGTTTTGATAGAAGGAACGTGGAAGGCTATGGAGGTAGTCTGTGGCAATGCGGAGGAATCGGGATTGTAGAATTTGAAGGCTGTGTAGGGGAGACTTGGCTGCTACTCCCCATATTTCACTGGCGTATGTGATGACTGGCCGGAGTACTTGCTTATACAGGAGCAGTTTTGTAGGCAGAAACATCACCGATGTCGGTTATAGAGAGGGTATAGCATACCCATTCTTTTGTTAACTTTATTAGCCACATATGTAATGTGGTCTCTCCACGTCAAATTGATGTCGGGTAGAACACCAAGATACTTAACGTAAGTTTCCCAATGGACGTCCTCACCAGCTAGGCAAATTGGTGGAAGGTCCGGTATTCGTCTTCGAGAGAAGGAGATGGCCTGGCTCTTCTGTGGGTGGACGCGTAGGCGCCAACGTTTGAACCAGGAGGTGAGGAGGTCAGCATATTGTTGAATCCTGCGAGTACACAGGTTGAGCTCTGATGATGTGGAGGTGACAGCTCTATCGTTCATTTCGTACACAAGTTAGCACTGGTGAAAGCAACTTTGTTCATAAGGCCGTCAGGTGGCGTTGACTGATCATTATAAAATAGCAAAGTAACATAACCTATATTTTCAAACAACAAACTTCATTTGTTTTAAACTACAGTAAAGTTACAATTATTTAAGTTGATATTTCAAACGTACGTCACTATCCAAATACAGTTCCTATTCATTTGGATATTCTTTGACTTTGCTTACTGAACTAAAATATTTATTTTGTTTCTTGTCTTATGGCTAAATATTTCGGCCGCCATGTTACTGTTTCATACTCGCGCTTTTCTTCACATTGATTAGGTCTTAAATCAGTCAGTATTGAGGCATTCCAGTACTAAGGTATATTTCGGTAGTGCCTCAGGGTGCTATTCTTATTTGATACAGTATTTATAAAAGGATCCAAGGCTATTAAAGTTTTAAGATAAGCATTTAAGTAAATATTTTAAATGTAATAAAATTGAATTTTTGATAAAGTAAAGAATGTAGAAAATGTTCATCGATTATGTTATTTGTCGAACTTAACTTTTTTGAGGTTCACATATGCACATGCACACATACTCTCTCACACTCAATCTGTCTAACACGCACACATATACAGCCCTTTTGTATTCAATTTATTTCCAAACATATTTTCTTGAAACGTCTGCAAAATAAAGCTTTGCTATCAAGTTAGTCTGTCGTAGATTCAATTTATTTTATCCTAGAAGAGCTAAAGCCCTAGTAGTTGTGCACTTCCGCCAATAGAAGCCAGATGTAAGTACATTGCCTTACCTTAACGTTTCTTTTGTTTTTTCCTTTGTTTCTTTGCTGGAGTTTCCTTATGCTCAAAATAGCTCGGCATCATGTACTGCTGTGACCTATGTGGTTACATGACTCACCCTGGCCCGCATTTGCGATGTCCGGATTCGATTTGCGTGGCCGACCCACCTAACCTATGGGCTCTTTCGAGGGTTTTCGCGGGTCGAAAGCGAATGCTGGCTAGCTTAATTACTTCCGGTCTCGGGGCCGGCCTCGTGGTCGTTTCGGGACCACGGTGTGTGGGATGCGGTCTGTACTGGCCTTCCGGGGAGCTTCCAACTGGTCAATAATGCTCTCAGACTGTCTTGATTCCGCTGGCCTCTATCTCCTCTAGCCTAATCCTTCTCCGGGGACGCTCTATATGCATATAATATGCAACCACAATTATGGCCGACGTTGGGAAGATGGTGGGATAGTGTTCTCGATGTTCAATTTGTAGCAGTATCACCACAAATGTATTGAGGATGGGGGGGGGTGAAGATGTACTCGTAGTGATGATGGTCTCGTTGTGGCGTCCTTTGTAGGTCCAGTTTGCATAAGATCTTCTCTTGATCATGATCTCGGATACTTGGATTGTGGAACTCAATGTTAAGGAAATAATATAACAAAACATGGTTCTAAGTTTTTCTTTACTTTAAACTCGCTGCAATTTACAACGTCTACGATGATGAAACATATTGTCACACAATTCTGATTAATACAATCCTAATACAAATATTTTCTTAGATTTCTGTTGTCTTTACACACACGCGATTTCTTCGCTTTTCGAACATTAGTTTTGTGAAAATAAGGGTAATCTATATCGAAACTTAGCTATATCAATTATGAATAATTAGTACAGTCAAGCAATTGTTAGGAAAGCGCGTCTGCTCCCTTTGAGGTCCCCATGAAAAAGACGCTATCTTGTGCTCTTCAGTTATTGCCTTTTTCCTTGTTAGCATTTTAACCAGTTATAGTCCACATTACTTTTTCCTGCGGCCAATACATTTATTTTAAATTATATATCTGATTTTTCAAATATAAAATCCTAAAAACAATTTTGTTTTATACTTTTATCATTCTATTTAATGTATTATATTTACTATTTATCTAGATTGGATGTTAACATCGATTTTCACCTGTTTGTGACCTACTCTCTACAGTCATGGCCACCTATAACTCATACCAATTTAAAACAAAACTCTCGTCATTTAAAACATATCAATAATAATCATAAATAACTTGACATAATAACAACTGTTTTAAGTACTTTATGAGCAAATAGTTCAGTTTTAACTCTGTAAATTTTACGCTAATTCTGGCAGAGAACAGTTTGGTGTTTCCTTTTACATATTATCCAGTTAAATACCAGCTATTTAAATATGATAATACTTGTGTTATAATTACATCTATGAATATGTCCTATCGAAAATTTTGGTACAATGCGACAGTTTCCCTTTTAAAAGATCCTTGCAGAGGCTGTAAGAAACCGTAAATAAATACACAATAACTTGATTTTAAAAAACTAACCACATTATTGGTTATATAATTGCTGCTTTAATTTTAGATATTTATCTTGAGCGCAATGTAAATACATAGATTGTAGATTATCCTTTCACATACCGATATGACAGGTTCCGGAACTATTGCACCAATATACAACAGGTGCGTCTAACAGGATTTTCACGTATGTATGTGCAAAGTTAAGGCTGGAAGAAGGTCGTTCACACCCTTTCCTTATCCTTGATATTTGCGCACTCTTGAATATGGTTCAAGACTGAAGAGTTCTTTATTTTCTGTAACTTAACCTGCTTCCATAAAATTACATACTATTTCTGACAATTTGTTATTTTTTCTAAGTAATTGTACACTGGGGAAAATTGTCGTTATTACCATCTTCAGTTCATGGATTAGACACATTGTCTTGTCCATTTTTCACAGTAAATCTCTCCATCTGTTCTGCGTTATGCCCACATCTCATCTCCCTGCCGGTTTATAAACTTAGGGATATTTTAGGAAGTCCATCATTTATCCATCCTTTCCACAAACAAGGCCCAGTTATTTCTGTAGTTTTTTGTATCTTTATTTATAGCTTGCAATTTTAGCTCTGTTCTTATTACAGCATTATTTATATGCCCTAGCTTTGTACACAGTTTAGTACTTCTCAAGGATTTCAGTTCTTACTTGTATGTTACCTTCCATTTTCCTTCTTATAACCTAGAAGCCTTTCTTATTTCGTCAATGTATAATAAGGTGTAATGTTCCACATTTAGTTGGAAACCTTTACAGATTCAGGTTAATGCCTCTTTCTTTCTCTCAGCCTATTTCACATTCAAGGCATCTGACACTTGAGACTTGTTCTAAATGTTGATCATCCAAAACAATTTTAGATCTTGTTTATTGCTTACCCCAGAAATCCATTATCCAGGTTTCTATTTAAAAAATATAAAAATAATAGTGCTTACATATTAAGCTTAATTCATATAAATCATCTTCAATATTCTGTATTAATATTGTAGTGTGATCCATAAAAACCTGAAGCATTTCAATAGGCCATAACTTTTGAACCAATAATAGGACACACGTACAACTTCGGAACAATATAGGAGGCATGTTTTTTTAAGGCAGTACTGTTTTGAAATTAAAAAAAACGTGCATAAACATCGCAATAATTTTATTTTTACCTGAAAGCCTGTACCTTAACCTACTTTTCTACATAATTTCCGTGAATATTGAGGCACTTGTCATAACGTGGCACCAGTTTTTGAATACCCTCCTCATAAAATTCTGCCGCCTGACGTGTTAACCACTGTATCACAACTGTTTTGACTTCGTTATCGTCTTGAAGATGCTGACCGCCTAGACTTTTCTTCAAGTGCAGGAACAAATGATAGTCGCTGGGCGCCAGATCAGGGCTGTATGGGGGATGACCTAGAGTTACCAATTGAAAAGATTTGATGAGATTTTTGCACCGATTAGCCACATGTGGACGGGCATTGTCACGCAGCAAAACGGTACCCTTACTCAACTTGACACGTCTTTTGTTCTGAATTGCACGGCGCAGATTGTTCATTGTCACACAATAAGACGCTGCATTGATTGTCTCATTACGAGGCAAAACTTCACTAGCAATACTTCTTTTCTGTCCCAAAAAACTGTGCACATGATTTTCTGGGCAGAAATTGTTTGCTTAAACTTCACTTTTGTGGGTGATGATGAATGTCGCCATTCCATGGATGGTTGTTTCGATTCTGGTGTGACGTAGGCCACCCATGTTTCGTCACCAGTAACGATTTGGTCTAAAAAATCTTCACCTTCATAGTGGTACCGCTCAAGAAAGGTCAATACACTGCCTAAACGTTGGGTTTTGTGCAGATCCTTCAACATTTTCGGAACCCAACGTGAACACAATTTCCGATACTTCAAGTTCTCGGTTACAACGCGATACAAAACACTACGAGAATGTTGAGGAAAATAGTCGCACAACGATGAAATTGTAAAGCGTCTGTTTTCTCTCACCTTTTCGTCCACTTTCTGCACCAAATCTTCAGTAACGACCGAAGGACGCCCACTCCGTTCTTCATCATGCACATCTGTGCGGCCATCTTTAAATACTCTCACCCATTTCCTTACCATTCCATCACTCATAATGTTTTGTCCGTAAAGTTCACAGATCTCACGATGAATATCGATCGGTTTTACGCCTTTAGCACTAAGGAATCATATAACAGCCCGTACTTCACAATCGGTGGGACTCACGATTGTCGGTGGCATCTTAAACACTCAGTAACCAACGTATACAATGAAGAATCAGACTGTAATGGCGTCAGTGCATAGACTAGAGATGTAGGTAATCAGCGTGTATGCGCGGAACGCCGACCGTAGTGCTGCGGCGGCGGAATCACAAAACGGTACTGACTTAAAAAACATGCCTCGTAATATACAATTGAGAGATTGCATTACACTATTTACATCTCAGAGAAAATGTTGGAAGTGTCCTCCTCTACATGTCTGCACTCGTCTCACCATATTCTCTGAAGTTTTACTGAGGGTATCCTCGCCAATGTTACTCATTTTGGTTCCAATGGATTCCTTGAGGACATTAATTGTCCGTGGACTATTCTTGTACACTCTATTTTTAGATACCCCCTCAAAAAAAATCCGGTAAGGTTAGGTATGGAGATCTGCGGGGCCACAGACCTTTTGAGATTATTCGATTATCAAAGAAACTGCTTACAAGTTCCACGGTGTCATTAGATGTATGGGACCATCTTGCTGTAAATAACCTTCTCTCAATTTATCATAATCCATATAAACTTCAATATCTACAGTCGTATCAAAGAAAATTGTCAAGAATTGTCGATTTTGTCAATTTCTCTGTGTATTCTACAAGCTTTCAAAGGGAAATCATGGCCTACTGAAATGATTGAGGTTTATATGGTTGGCGCTGTAGTTGGGGACCTTTACAGATTCACCTTAATATCTGTCTTTTTCTCAACCTATTTCACATCCGAGGTATCTGAAACTTGAGACCTGTTCTATAGTTTGATCATCTAAAATAATTTTAGATATTGCTTGTTGCTTACCCCAAGATATCCATTATCGTTGTTTGTAGTCTAGAAATATCAAAATAACAGTGTCTATATATTAAAGTCTTTATTATAATTTATTCCTTATTAACAACTCCTACATGTTCGCAGTGTACGCAACACTAGGCATGGCCTCTTGTGAATAGCACTGCCAAACTGAAGAAACCCAATAAATGTTCCAAAACAGCAAAATAAAAAATCGACTTTACTTATGTGGCAACCTAATAGACTTTCTCTCTCGTATTCAAGCAAAGACTGCGAAATTTCAAAGCCATCTCACAGCTATCGTGTGCTTCTGGCTTATTCACTGTAAGCTTCTTCTACTTTATATCAAGAAATATCCTAAAAGACAATTTAATAAAATAGAATAGTTTGTGAGAATAGTTTCTGCATTATATATGTATCATGAAATCTTCTGTGGGGCATGGGACCCTTCCCCTTCCACCAATTCTGTCTTATATTCACAAGGTCGCTTCTTTTGCAAGATGGATTAAGACTGTCTGAAGAGACCGTTCTGAACGCTTCGTGGGACATACTCCGGCTCCCTGTTTAACATTTCTAATGAGCGGATTAAACAAGGGCGTGGCTATAGCTTTCTGTTCGACTAGTAGCTAACATTCCTTGTAGCTGGACATAAAGAGCAACTGCGTACGCTGTCAAAATGTCAACTTCAATTGCCCACACGCCAGGTGACGCCAGCGGATATTACACCTTCCCAGTTTCGCTGTAATTTCACGTTCCTCTCGCAGATGTCGCGATCTCCTGCCTTGCATTTGTCACTGTGCTAAGTGATATTACGAAATATCTTTAATCGGCTACACAAACTCTACTTCTCTTGCTGCTCTCAGTCTGTATTTAAGGACTACCTTGAGAAACATAACTTGTCCTAAAATAAGACCTGAAGCTTTCCTGGCGATGATGGGAGCGATGCACATTTCCGAAACGTCGATATCTAATCCTCTTCTCACCTGGCTTGTTGTCTGACTAGAAACTGAGCATAAATTTTCCTTTTGGTAAGTAAATAATATTGACTCTCACTCAGGTCAGAGGAACTGGGGTCGATATTTTAACCAGAACTGTTCCTCATCCTACCTAGAGTCTGCAAGCATGAAAGGGAGTATACATGTTTATATGAATTGAAAGAAAAACAAAAGACTTAATGCAAGCAGTCAGCAAATTAACACTATCAAGAGCAGGTGTTCCAAAGCAAAAGCCCTGGATAGGACCTGAAACATTAAATGCAGTATATAAATGGACAAACAAATCAAAATTTCCTATTGAATTCTACCACTTAAGATGACCGCAATATTCAATATTATCTTAATTCCTCTCTTATATTTCCATAGTTAATTAGTTTTAGATTCATACTTTAATTACTCTGAAGAATTTTCACTGATTGCAGTTTATCGCATATATTTTTCTATTGTAGGCAGATGTATTAGAACAAAACAATTTAAGCACTGGATTAGAAGGCGCTGGATTTCTTTAAAATATGTTTCAGTTTCACTACTGCACTACCAAATAAAACAGACTTAAAATGATGGTTTCTAATAGAATAATATATTCTATGACAACTTTGGATCTCGCCATATCTCTTACATATCATAATTGTGTTCATTTTATATAGAATTTCAAAACATAAGGTTTGAATAGCTTCTACGACTTCTACGTCTAATCCGATTTGACACTGAGCACGTAGTATAAATGAATGAAACTTTTATAAGGTGCGTTCAAAAGGAAATGACCGGAGACATAATTACAGAAACCAGTACCTGTGTGTTAGAAGTACAGGCCCTGGGTGCTGAGTCACTTGTCCCACTCTAACACAAGGCAGTGAATGGCTGTCTCATAAAGGTCCCGGGGCTGCAATGTGAGCCAGTTCCACACGTACAGCTGGACGTCGTTGTCCGAGATGAATCGTTTGCCTCTTTCTAAGGGGACCGAAAACGGCGGAATCACAAGGGAGAGAGGTCTGGACTGTATGGAAGATGGCCGAGAATTTCTGCCGGAGTGCGGCGACTGTGTTGCCGTATGAAGCTTTGCATTGTCGTGGAGCAGAATGACCCCCCCCCCCCCCCCAGCCAATCTCACCCGTGGGGTCATTCTGCTCGTTTTGATTTGATCACTTGGCGAAGATTGGTTAGGATTGCCAGTAACACTGGTGTTGTTCCGTGCTGCAGGAAGTGTATCAGAAGGGGACCATCTTGGTCAAAGAAAACCGTCAGCATAACCTTTCCTACACTTGTAAGGATGACCTTGGCTTTTTTGTAGTGGTAATCCTGGATGCTTCCACTGGACACTTTGTTGCCTTCATTTTGGTTCGAAGTGACGACACCATGACTTATCTCCAGTCACCACTCGTGCAGGGAACTCATTCCCTTCCCTAGCATAGTGCTGAAGGGGACAGTGGGTGTGACCGTTCCCCTTGTTCAGGAACATAGGATAATTAATTATGTAGGATGTCAGACGTATAGTAAGAAGTGTGATTGTAATTGGGAGTAGTTTTATATTGCAGTGATATAAACGTTTATCTGAAAGAACATATCGACAGAGTATAGCTAGATTTTGCAAGTTGGGAAACACATCTGGCTAAGGTATGCCGCCTCCTTTGTCTGGTAACAAAAGCGAACTGAGGCAAATGTGCCCTAAGGCTAGCATAGGTGCCGCTCTGTCGCGTCTAGGTTTCATTGAATCTTTAAAAGTACGTGTCTTGTACATATTTCTGAGGGATTATATGCATTCCTGAGTGCTCCCTTCGGAACGTGCTTGCGCATTAATTAGACTGCAAGCCTGGGACAGTTTGTAGCATTTCTCCGTCATGCGCACACCTAATATTTCAAAAATAGAGGGAAGCAAAATTATGAACTATCAAATCACTCACTAGTAATGCATCCACGTGACGTTCCCAAAATAGAAAACCCTGCGATAGTGGGGGTAGTTTTAGCTATGGCACAACTTAGAAGTTCCTGGTTAGATCACTCAGTTATTAGACACCGATGGAGTAAACCACGTATCACTCAGTTACTAGACACCGCGTAGTGACCCGCGGTTACTAAGTTGCAAGGCTCGAAGGAGTGAACCACGCGTATACTAAGTTATACGATACCGCGGATAAACCGCGTGCATTAAGTTACGAGACACCGCGGAGTGAACTAGTCAGCGTCGTGAACGAGACCCTGTAACCACACGTAGACGCGCGCAATAAGAGAAGCAACCAGATAGCGGCTTACAATTGGTGGCGAGTCGAGCTAGTGTTGCAGGTGATAATAAATTGAGAATGGACAAATGCGGATAGTTTTTCTCCAATACCACAACCACGCCAGGAAGTACCCACGCCCTGAACCCTGAGCACCTACAAGGGTTCTCATGCCGAGCGCCCGGAGAAAAACCCAGCCTGTACCAAAAATCTCCCCACCTGTGACCCCTCTCCATCACCGCTATCTAAATATGAGGTGCTGAGATAAGGGAGATCGCAGCCGGGTTACATCAGAGCCTGAACCGCCTCATGGGCCATTCGACATGCTTCCTGGCGTGCTTGAAGACTGTGGGACACCCATTGGGTACACACTTTACACCAGAACAGTCGTTCCTTTATGATGGAGTGAACACTTCCGATGCTCTCTCCGACCTCGGCAGCTATGGCTTTCACTGTCACTCGGCGGTCCTGGGTAATGAGTGCAGCAACCAGCTGGACGATGTCATCTGTAATGCTCTAGACGGTGTATCATCGGCTAACACCCATCCTCTCCTGAAGCGCTTGTGCCACACCTTGACCCTTGCAAGGAATTTGCTGTACACTTGTGACATTCGTGATAAATGTCTGTTGCCCCTATTCCTTGCGCTGTCAGAAAACGAGCAACACATCTCTGCTTTTCTGTTTCACGAGTCCACTTCACTGTTTACAATGCAATTCGTAACGTTGGGCGATTGTACATGCTGCTGCTAGCTTTGATTAGTCACGTGACTTGCACGCGTGCACTCTAGCAACGGGCTGTGAACTTCCACGCTCTGGTTGGAACAACAATTCGTTACACACGCCAAGACACTACTACCCCCTCACCGGTTTGCGCATGCCAGAATCCGGCTCGTTTAATTTTGAACCAGTGGCGGCTGGTGGGTTAAATTATTGATGGTGCACAAATGAAAAATAAAATACAGAGTAGTAATGACTCACCTATTTATACAGATTCTCTGCTGTACTCTCCTTAGACCTGGCAAATCTATCGATAACTTTTGCTTGAAGTCGCTGATCTTCATAACAAAATCTCTTTCAATTGAAAGCATTGCTAATGCTGACAATCGGTCCTGTGACATTGTGTTCCTAAGGAAAGTTTTTATTCTTTTTAAAGTTGAGAAACGGCATTCTGCTTCAGCGGTAGACATTGGCATACTTAACAGTAATCGGAGGAGTTTGACATATTCGCTGAATGTAGCACATAAATTGTTTTCCTTAGTGAAGTCCATCAAGCACAAAGCGCTGGAAATTCTACGAAATTCCTCTCGACTGCAAATTACAGTCAGTTCTCTACGAATTTTTATTCCAATGATAAAAGGATAGAACCTTATTGTATCTCTAAGGGAATCCTCTGGATATGTCTTAGAAATTTTCTTGATGAAACAAAGTTGAGCCTACCAGATGCCCCGTGAAGCTAAATCTGTCCTTTGCTTCTCTAAGAATGTCACATACTTCAAGAGATTCTCTTCTTTTCACATCATGATCTATTCTTCTCATCTTAATTGCAGTTTCTTCGTGTTCCTCAATATCCACGCTATTTCTTACCTTTTGCACTTCCCTTTCAAATGCGTTTAGCTGGGCGATGGCAAACGTTGCATTGCGGTCTCGTTTCTGCAGCTGATAGTACAAAATGTCCACATGGGGCATGATCTTGTAGAAGAAAGACAGCCAGAATACAAAATTATAATCTTTCAAAGTGGCCATAAACCCAGAAGCCTGAACAAGTGTGGCGTTGTTGTTTAACAGAGCTCTCTTCTGAATAACCTCCATGCATTTAATTAAATTCTCCCTGTGTTCGAAAAGCAGAGCACACAGAAGCTAAGCCTGAAGGTCACGCTATAGCCGTTGCTAAGAGTAGGAGGAGCTAGGTTTATAAACCTCCAATTAAGCAATGTATTAAGAAGCCACTCCCATCTCTTCACCTTCCCGCAACCCCCTCAGAGAGCCTACATTTGGGCGAACTCTTAGGTTAACTCTTCGCTGCAAACCTGCGGCTCCTACAGCTAATCACTGTTTATTTCGACTTCTGCGGTCATGGGCAGCTACAGACGATAAGCGTAATTGGATCATGTTTGTATATAAAACAATGCAAACAAGTACAGCTTTAATGTGCAAAATGCGCCTGCTCTATATTTAGAATCAGTGGGTGTAGCGCAAACCTGCAACCTTATGGAGGAACCGCACCTGTTTTGAAAGCCCCCTATATTACCTGCTTTGAACTTCACATAAAACTTAAAGTTTTGTTTCAGGCTACAGTTTTTATTTTTTGCATTATATTTTGCATTATGTTGTATCTACGAGGGCTGTTCAATAAAGAATGATCATAATTTGTTTACGGTCATAAGTTTTGGCGCTAAACTTCAATATTATTATATTATGTTAGCGTAATGTGAAACAAACACGCCGCAGTAGTTTCATTGTTGTGCCTGACCTGCACGTAGAGCATGTTCCACTGAAGTCATACCATTTGCCAACTTCCTACTCCATTCGAAGACTTGCTGCTGTGACAAACATGCATCACCGTACTGAACCTTCATTTGTCAATGAACTTCAATAGGTTTCACACCTTCACTTCGCAAAAACAGAATAACAGAACGCTCACTCTCTTCTCGGGCAGCCAGCCAGGTGAAAAGATGATTACATATCGATGTTTCGGGAGTGTACATCTCTCTCAACATCAGGATATTTATAAAATGTTATAACCACAAATGAAATACTGGATATAACACAACTATAAACAAAGACAAAACACTATCAAAATTCGCATTACTGAACAAAAGACTGCTTTCAGTAAATTAAATGCCAGCTCAGGAGATGGCGTGAGTATAGAAAATTGTGTCAAAAAACGTAACTACTTAACTTGATTATAAAGCTGTATTGATCTTTGCTTCTTAATTCAACTTATTTTCATTTTTAAAGCCGGTTTCCAAGAGAAGCTGAACTGAAATCCAGCATCACGATTAAGCGTGCTGCTTTCAGAGAAAACCGCAAAGCTTCCTTAATTCTCTGCTCCCAGTAACTGTTGCATTTTGCCAAGATGGTCGTCTCCCGTACGTTGACTCTATGGTTGTTATCAAAACAATGTTCTGCCAGCCCAGACTTCTCAGGAGTGAGTGTATTGGTCGCCAGGAAAGCTTCAGGTCTTATTTAACAGAGCGCTGTTCTTTTCTGGTGCAAGTCGCAAGTGGGGTGGCCAAATTTATACAGATACTGCGACGGTATGAATGCATGTGCACTGTGCTGCCAACTACACGCCATCTTGCACGTTGTTTGTAGCACGCTTACCAACTTACAGGATAACGGCGCCAAATTTCGATTTGTTATTACAAATTTAAGGTTTTTATCTGACTGCATTTCTGCGCCCGCCTCGTTAGTGCGGTGGTAGCGTGTCTGCCTCACGTTCAAAAGGTCCCGAGTTCGAATCTCGGTCAGTGTGAGTTACCTGGATAAGGCTTTTTCCGGGGTTTTCCCTCATACTGAAAGAGAATGTCGCGTAACTCTAAGCTCCATAACAAGCTGAGATCAGTGAAAGAGCTCCCGAATCCTTGGGCGAGCTCCTGTCATTTATCCCGTCGAGAGGAAGTAACCCTGGCTTGGTTGCGCATCCGGCACTGTTATTTTACCCAGAGTTTTTTTTTTTTTTTTTTTTTTTTTTTTTTAATTGAATTGAACCCCGGTTCCAGTTTGCCTGCTGTGCGGTTTGGAAGTGTCGGTACGGCACATATTTTTAGATTGTTTTAGACTAGAATGTCTCCGCAGGTCTCTCCAGCTGCCGGACAGTTTGGCGGAGATTCTCGCGGAAGACGAGGCGGCGCTGGGCAAGGTTTTAGCGTTTGCTTTTAATGTAAATTTTAGAATATAGACCAAGGTCTTTCGGTATTTTAACCTTTTTATTGTTTTAACTTCCGTTGTAGTCTTTACCGCATCGCAAGCACCTGGGACTTTTTAGTCTTTTTTAAATTTTTCTGGTTTAATGTTTTAAGATTTTAGTTCTTGCCTCATGGTTATGTGGATGTTTTATCATGAGTGTATTTGTCTTATGGTATTTTAGTGTTTTAAACTTTTATTTAGATTTTTTGTTAGTCAATTGTTTTTAAGGGCGCTGATGCCCCAGGAGTGGAACGCCATTAATAGGATGCAGCACCGAAAACCCCAAATCCAGCAATTTTCAACCAATCTTGCTGAAATTTTAACCACTTAGTTCCGATGTGTAGTGTACAAATAATTCAAAATTTGGTTTTTATATCTTCAATAGTTTTTGAGTATTTCATTTGTGAAATTCAAAATTTGGGCAAAATTCAAACCACTCCACGTGATGAAAATTTTTAAAATTTTATGTTTTCTATTTCTAAACATATTCAGATGGCTATGAGGAAAAGTTCTATCATATGAATTTCTTATACTGCCTTTAGTTACACAGAAAAAAAATTAGGTATGGAGCAAAAAAAAAAAAAAAAAAAAAAAAAAAACAGCCAAAAATGATTAAACTTTTGAATTTTTATATAACTAACTTTAGAAATATAATGGATATTAAAGGTTCATGCGATAGAAACCTTTGTTTACTTTCTAAGAACATGTGTTGAAAATTTTAGAGGGACTGAATCAAAACTGCATCGTGTGGAACATTTTGAATGACAAAAAATGTTCAAAAAACTATAACTGAGAAATCAAATTTTAAAATGCAAAACATTTTCCTTCTCAACTACATGCCTTGAAGTACACTAAAACCGTCCAGATAGATAAGCTGGACCCTCCTGCCTTTTCCTTCTCTCTTCTGCAGCAGTGTTCTTCAATTTAAGTCTCCTTCTGGATTTTTTAGAAGTTACCTAAGCAGAAATTGCTGGATGAAGTAAGCGTAATTGGTCCTTCCCTTGGCTGGCTAATTTTTAGAGATTCTGGCGAAATCTGTGTCCATTATGTCTGACTGCAGCTCGAGTGTGGCACAACAACCAAAATTGAATTCACTAATGGTTGATGTCACAGCAACGTGAAGTCTCTTCTTTGAAAAAAATATTTCTTTTGGGCAATTATACCATATCATGTTATGTAAACTTTCATTTGCATTTTGTGTCTTACCCAATGTACATCATCTTAGGATTTCATCTGATGTCAGCTTTACACAGGCATTAGTCCGTTAATTTCAAATGTAATAATTTAGTACATTCAATCGAACTCAAATGACAGAATTCTGTGAATCCAAGGGCCGGCATGCCCCCTGCGCACGGGCATTTAAATTCTCATGTGAGTGTATTGTGACTTTGTGGGTTCGTGAAATGAAAAGTCCAATTTCACCACTCAAAACTGTTCTTTATTTCCACCAACTTACAGTTAAACTCTTGCCAATTACACAGAATTACTTGCTGCACACAATTACAATTTACCAGTCCGTCCGTTACAATTTCACTTGTACTCGCGATTACATAAACTCCGATACTCATACACAGTTCGTACAGTCTTCCGTTGCACAATCCTTTCGTTCATTAACACGTCACTGACTAACTCTTACACCAAGAACTGCGACTGTCTCCTCACTCACACTCACTAACCAACTGATTGACCAACTCAACACAGCACAACAACTGACTAACTCCCTCTGTCTGTCTGTAACCCTCTTTATATAGGAATATCGCCACCTTCCAGTGTCCGCGAGAATGTTCCAGTAAAAGAATGATCGAGAACCAGGTGTGAGAGAAACAGACGGCACAGTCATGTTTTTCCTCCGTCACCACCGCCTGTCACCACTATGAGACAGACGAGGGGGAGGTGCGGCTAACACGAACCTCCCCTGCCTTCCGCTCCCAGCTGCTTTCACAGGGTGTTCCAGCGCTCCCGTTACACTGCTCCCTCCTCAAAGCTGTTCGCCCCGAACAGCCCCATCGTAGCGTGCGAGGCGGTCCAGGTGTACCACCAGCATCTGCCCGGAGTCTGAGCCAGAAGTAGCGCTGCCGTAGTTTGTGAATCATACGGTTCGCTCCCAGGTGTCCTCCTGAAGTACCGGCGTGCACTTCCTCCAAGAATTCCGGGACCTTGCTCCGGGGAAGTACCAACTGTTCTCTCTGCGCCTTCCCATCGGGTGACTCCCATACCCGGAACAGCACGCCCTCTCTGGTCTTCAACGAGTCCCATCGGGCCCAGTAGGAATTGTAGGTGGCGCTCCTCGGTGCGATGTCCTCCCAGGTTGGTCTCGTCCCTGCGTCCACTTTCCTCAAGAGTGGCCCCAAGTCTGCGTCCGCCAGCTGCTCCCTCCTCAGGCCTGCGCTATCCCAGCCTTCAGCAGGCACTGCCACAACTACTCGGACTGCTGCGGCACGCTCCTTCTCTTCCACTCTTGTGCGCTCATGGTCGTCCTGGATCTGCGGTAGGACACCTCCAATGTAATGGTCGCTAGCGTCGGTGTCCACAATGAAGGCGCTACCCGGTTGTGTGAAACCCAAAATTGAAGCACTGCACAGGGTCCCCTTCGGGTGCTGGAAAGCGTCTTCGGCGTCCTCCGTCCACACATAAGGCCGGTTTTCCTCCGTCAGGCGGGTGAGGGGTTTTGCGATGTTGTCGGCCTTTTGCTCTAAATCATTAAGGCGGTCGTTCGTGACGTCATCCCTCACGCCGGCCAACCGTTCCTCAAACTTTGCGGCGAGAGCCTCGTTCGCCGCCATCATTTCCGTGGCCAGACTGCCGTTCGCTGCTCTCATTTCTGTGGTTAACTCGGCCTTTATTTCTTCCATCTCCGCGGTGATGTTGTCGTTGGCCGTCTTCATTTGTTTCAACTCGGCGATGAGGTTGTTGTTTGCCGCTTCTATTTTTGCAGCGAGGTTTTCAGTTGCCGTCTTCATTTCTTTCAGTTCCGCTAAAATCTTTTCTAATGCTGCCTCCATGGTTGTAATGTTCAGTGATGTTATGTTGTTATCCCACTCCTGACACCATGTGACTTTGTGGGTTCGTGAAATGAAAAGTCCAATTTCACCACTCAAAACTGTTCTTTATTTCCACCGACTTACAGTTAAACTCTTGCCAATTACACAGAATTACTTGCTGCACACAATTACAATTCACCAGTCCGTCCGTTACAATTTCACTTGTACTCGCGATTACATAAACTCCGATGCACATACCAGTTACGTACAGTCTTCCGTTGCACAATCCTTTCGTTCATTAACACGTCACTGACTAACTCTTACGCCAAGAACTGCGACTGTCTCCTCACTCACACTCACTACTAACTGACTGACTGACTCCGTCTGTCTAAAACCCCCCTTTATATAGGAATATCGCCGCCTTCCAGTGTCCGCGAGAATGTTCCAGTAAAAGAATGATCGAGAACCAGGTGTGAGAGAAACAGACGGCACAGTCATGTTTTTCCTCCGTCACCACCGCCTGTCACCATTATGAGACAGACGAGGGGGAGGTGCGGCTAACACGAACCTCCCCTGCCTTCCGCTCCCAGCTGCTTTCACAGGGTGTTCCAGCGCTCGCGTTACAGTATTTAAATGCCTGAAGCTAATAAATTTAGTTGGATTATGATACTGTACGGATCAAAGTATTTTATTAGCTCCAAAACAAACAAAAAATATTCCCTTATTGTTAGCTAATTTCGGTGCTGCATACCCTTAAACACCATCTCTCTCTAAGCTCTATGGACCTTGGGCTCATTTAAGCATCCTATCACCCATTCCTTTCATCGTCCAATATGACTTATCGTTGGAGGACGTAAATTACAAAAAAAATGCATTTCTGCACCCTTCTTCTCTTTCTTAGTATTCTTAAATTCATGCCCATGCATGCCACATTCTGCCCTCTTTAATGAAATTTTGATTATTTTTTTTATTTTTGTTCCATAATTAAATGTAAACCATTAATGATATTTTGGAATTAGAAGTGTTACATTGCTCAAGACATCCTTTACATTTATTATCATTGCATTCGCATATACCAGTTCCTTCCTGTATTAATTTAGTGGTGAATTTGAGGGCAACCCCCCCCCCCCCCAAAGCAAATTAATAGCGTTGAGCACTATCATTCTTTCAATAGTTCTAAAGTTTTTGCCAGTGCTACTTTTAAACACGTACACACAGTGCTGATTATCAGACCACTGCTTCTCTCTACTATTATTACGTGTAAAACGAGCTATAAATTGATAATCCATATATTACAATAAAAAACTAATTATATTCGTGGGAAATGTGTGCTGCAGGGCTTCTACTTGGATATTTTTACACCAGATCACTTCCTTGAATTGAATGAAATGTAGTTACAATGGCAGAAGTAGCATTTTCACTATAACCATTATCATTAACATTAATTCTACGCCACTAATACTGATAATACTACCACAAATAGTATCAGTAGTGCCAGTATTACTGAACTGTAAGCACATCAACATTTATGCGTTTTAATTAAAAGTCCTGAAATTAGATAGGTCAGAGTTTTCGCTCCCTTTTTAATGAACAATTGAGCGTTGCGGTTCTGCGCCATGTTTTAATTATAGTGGGCTGTGGCTAACGAATTCAGAGCATGGTCCGCATACACTTGTACTATTATGGGTATCCGAATTCCAATGTCATGCGTTGCTCACCCGTGTTACAGTATGCTGGCCGATAGATTATGTAGTTTTTTTATCTTTGTTTTAGTTTAAGCACAAACAAGCATCACTTTTGTTCATTTTGAACTGTACATACTTAGTTGAATATATTACTTTTATTTAGGCCATGATCTTATAGATATTCGAGATGCGTTCAAGTTTATAGAGTCTGTCTAGTGAACGCGAGTGCAGTTTGCCCGTCAAAGGGAACGCGCCCTACCGCCCACTAATGACCGTCATAAATCTATCTCCACACTTCAGAAATGGAACACTGTCGTTGAGGAGCAATAGCAAACCTGATTTTGTCGAAGTGACAGTCGCATGTCTACTCCACGTGGAGTCTCAGTTGCCAAAGTTCCAACTTCCAATTGATCTGTTTCATTACGTGCAGAAATTCGTTGTGTGTCACGATGTGATGGAAATGTAGTGGTCCAATAGGTCAAAGCCTTCTATGAGTGCAAAGAGAAATGAAGTTTTGAGGTTGGACAAAGCCATTGAACTCACACTTTCATTGTGACAGGAATAACGCGAAAACCAAGTACTATGGTACATATTCTCATATGATATTTTTCCCTTCTTTTGGTGTGAGGAAACCATACCTGAAGTTTGTAAAAGTATTTCTAAAACTTCCTGTATAATGACTTGTATTTCAAATATTGAAATGTTTAAGTATCTTCTCGTAATCTCCTGTGTAGTTATACCAAAGCGCATACTGACACCATCTTACCCCACTTTAACTAGAAATTTATTTTAAAAATACGAGAACTACAGACGACTTTTCTCATAGGCACAACTTGACAAACAAGTCCATTTCATTACAGAATTACTTGTGAAAATAGTCCCTGTGAGTACAGATTTCGAAAGTTAGAGTAAACTGTTGATATAGAAGGCACTTCAATAAACAATGGTCACAATTTTTTTTACAACCTACCATTACTGATTCTCATATATTTTATGCTTCTTCTCAAAACAGTCACCCCTGAATGCGATGCACTTGTCTCAGCGTTTCTGTCAGTCTTCAAGGACATGCTGGAAACCATTGTTTGAGAGATCCTTCAAAATTGCCTCCGCAGCCTTCACCATTGCTTCTGATGATGGATAATGACTTCCACGAAGGCGTTTCTTGAAGTTAGGGAATAGGAAAATATCACATGGGCTAAATCTGCAGTATAGCGAGGTTGAGGGATGCACTTCAGGTTGATTTTTGCAAGATATTCAGCAACAACATTGGCAGCGCATTTTCATGGTGCAGCATCCGGCCTGCTTCACGGAAATGTAGTCTTTTGCGCCTGATATGGACTTGCAATGTTTGCAGGACATCCCTGTATGATTGTCCAGTTACTGATGTGTGTGCAGGTACAGCATGGTGATAAACCATTCGATGAATATCAAAGAATGAGATGACCATAACTTTCCTAGCAGAAGCAGACACTTTTGCTTTTTTGGGGGTTGGTGATGAAGGAGGTTTCCATACTGAGCTTTGCTGTTTTCTGTCACGATCAAGATGATGTAGCCAAGTTTCATCAGCAGCGATTACGTTTGAAAGAAACCCCGGATCTTCCTCTAACATAAACTATAACTGCATGCAGACCTGCGTGTGAATGTCCTTTTGTTCGGGAATCAACAGTCTTGGAGCCCATCGCGCACAAGGGCGTCTCATGTGTAATGTTTCTGTCACCAACATGTGGATGGCACCCAATGAAATGCTCAGTATTTCAGAAAGTGATCTTAAGGTAAATCGTCGATCCTCTCTCACAATGGCAGCAGCGGTGTTGACCTTTTCTTCCGTAAGAGCAGTAACTGGAGCACCGGGTCCACCTTCCTTTGAAATTGATTGTCTGCCCTCTCTAAACATTTTAAACCACCTTCGAGCTTTACTGTAGGGAAGAACAGACTCTCCATAGGCCTCCTGTAACATTTTATAGGCCTCAACTGAAGATTTGTTAAGACGAAAGCAGAATTTCAAAGCCGCATCTTGTTCCTCGCGTGTTACTTCCATTGCAGCGGAAGTGATACTGAATAATTCTGAACTTGCCTGGTTCTCACAGGCGGAATAAGGAGTACCAACAATGAAACAACTACGACGTGTTTGTTTCACATTAAGCCAACAGAATATAATATGATTGAGTTTAGTTTTAGTGTGAGATATTATGATCACAAAAAGTTATGATCTTTCTTTATAAAACAGCCCTCTATAACGGCGTTAACAAAACACTGTGACCTTCGTTGTCAATTCATTATGAATTACAATTGGAAAGTGTAGTGATTAAATATCTGTGGTGGATATTTTTCTAATTATGTATATATGCTTAACAATCAATTTAAGACAGTTTCCTGGACAATTGAACACAGCAGAATGAAGTATTGAAGAACCGAGTAGATAAAAAGTTCTCCAACACCAGCGGCTATTGTCCGCATATTTATTATGTTACATAGCAAGGGAGGAATACACATGCTTGAAAAATTGAGCACATACATATTTCCATTTTCATCTTGACTGGAAACGAATGGCAAAACATGACAAAGTAAAATATGATTCGTACATTGTAAGTAGCTTTCAGATTTTGAAAAATAGCATGTTTTCATTTACCCGCACTGTAAATAAACCTGAAAATACTGACCACTGTGAAACATGCTTAGTTTGCTGTCGTTGGCATAAACAACAAAGCATGGGCTACACTACAACCATATATCAAGTGTTTTGTTTCAGAGATTTGAAATACAGCAATGTACGGTACGTCTTGCTCTGTGGTTATAGTAAATAACGTTCAATACGACGCGAAAGAAACTAGCACTATCCGCATTGCAAACATATCTTATACATTTAAATCATTAAATTAGAAAACATGTCCCCATTTCAATACTTTTTTACACTTTTAGGTACTTCATTCGACATGAAAATTTGATTAACTTTACATTTTAAAACTTTAGGCTACATTCATTTGTCTTTAACTTGTTGCTACATTGGCTTACATGACACCCTGGTCTTCTGCTCTGCTAGGTAGCTCATAACCTCCATACCTCCTTGTTACCTAATTAGCCCCTTTCTTCCTTCCCATCTTGATTTCTTATATTCTTTAAATTTCTTGCCCATTTTTCTTTTACATTCTGTAGCAATTCGCCAATACTTTTTACCTTCTTTCCTACTTTCCTGTTAACATTTTTATAGCTACTATCCTCTTCTCTAATTTCTCCCATTTTTCCTCCCAAACCTTTTTCCCTCCATACTGTAACCCCCTCGCATTCCGTTACATAGTGTTCTATACTTTCTTTTCCACTGCACAATTCACAAATTCCCTTTTCCCTACTTCATATCCCTCTTAGGAATATTTTTCCTGTTCGCATCCAAGCTAGCCCTTCTCTCTCTTGTCTCTTGCGGCAATCTACGTATGCTTCTTGTCCCCAGTTTCTGTTGATTTGTTTGTAAAATTGTAATGATTTCATATTTTCTAGACTTCCGTATATTTCCTCCTTTCTATATCTTCTATTCGCATTTTACCAATTTACCCACATCGCTTATATTCCTTTCCTCTAATCTCCATATATCTCCCATTCCTATTTTCTTCCACAACTTCTCCTGTCTCTGCACACCAACTGTTAGAATTCTCTAATCTTTTTGCTGTCTCATGCATAATTTCATAACTTTTCCTTTTTCTTTGGCCAAGCACCTATACCAGAATGTTATAATTCTACCGAATAAAAAAATGGTTATTCGTCACGAAAATCATTAGCGTAATGTTACGTGCAATCACTGGTGAACACTAGCGAACCACGCCTCTTATATAATCCTAGAGATCACGGGTGATCGCTTTAATAGTCAAACGTTCTCGAATTACATTCTAGGACGACCTCGAACTTAATTGTTCTTTCACACTGACCGTGTGTAGGCTAAAGTATAGAAAGATACAGTCAGACTGAAAAATTCAATGTCATAGCCGGTATTTGAACCACAGATCTTCTGGTTGCCTTCCAGCCCCTCTAACCCTTGAGCTACTGTGGCCAACGTGCCGACATGACATTAAAAACTGACACGAGTCAGTTGGATAATTTAATGTCATGTCGGCACGTTGGTCATAGTAGCTCAAGGATTAGAGCAGCTGGACGGCAACCAGAAGATCCGTGGTTCAAATCCCGGCTATGGCATTGAATTTATCAGTCTGACTCTATCTTTCCAGACCTCGAACTTATTTGTGTGATAACAATAAGACCCGATTCTGACTTCATAATACCTTCCTAACGAGTAAGTGGCCACACTAGGAAGACCGTGTTCTCTTCGGCCTCTCTCACTGGAAACAGCAATGGTAACGTAACTGCCGACTGTATGCCCACGGCAAGAAGGCTAGAGGGTTATGAAGGGCAGTGGAGCTTGAACTGTTTATCTGCTCCGGCAGCGGATCAGTTTACTAGGAAATGAGTGTATGAGAGTGGATATGATTCACCCAAGTTGCCAGATCTAATGTTTGTTGCAATGATAAGTATTATGTATGGGTGAGTTATGTGACAACACTTGTGTATTTTAAACGAACCTTCCATTCTTGTCATACTCGGAAGGGGAACATATACACCCGGGGAGACAGCAAAAGTGAGTACTTCTTGTCCTGAGCAAAAGGACCTGAACTCGTTCACTTTCTTCTCGGACAGGCAGCCAGGTGAAAAGATGATTAGATATCAACGTTTCGGGAGTGTACATCTCTCCCATCATCAGGATATTTATAAAATATTATAACCATAAATGAAATACTGGATGTAACACAACTATAAACAAAGACAAAACACTATCAAAATTCGCATTACTGAACAAAAGACTGTTTTCAGGAAATTAAATGCCAGGTCAGGAGATGGCGTGATTATAGAAACTTTTGTCAAAGAAACGTAACTACTTAACTTGGTTATCAAGCTGTATTGATCTTTGCTTCTTAATTCGACGGATTTCCATTTTAAGGCCGGTTTCTAAGAGGAGCTGGTAGTCTCTCAAAAATTGGCTCTATGATCGTTATCAAAACAATGCTCTGCCAGCCCAGGTTTCTCAGGTTGCTCCGTTCATCTTCGATTATTCTAGTAGCGATGGTCCTTCCGGTTTGTCCTGTATACGGTGTTCCACATTCACAGGGAATGCGGTACACTCCCGGAACTTGGAAGTCCAGTTTGTCTTTCACTGGTCTCAACAGATGTTTAATCTTCGGAGGTGGCTTGTGATGGTCCTGATGTTGTATTTGGCAAGAATTCTGCTGATTCTGCCCGATCGATTGCCGGTAAATGGGATGCAGGCTGTAGTGGTAGGCTTATCCTACCAGAGCGAATTTTCGGAAGACGACCATCTTGGCAAAATGCAACAGTTACTGGGAAGCGGAGTATAAACAAAGCTTTGGCGATTTTCTCTGAAAGGAGCCCGCTTAAACGTGATGCCGAATATCAGTTCAGCTCCTCTTGGAAACCGGCCTTAAAAATGGAAATCCGTCGAATTAAGAAGCAAAGATCAATACAGCTTGATAATAAAGTTAAGTAGTTACGTTTCTTTGACACAATTTTCTATACTCACGCCATCTCCTGACCTGGCATGTAATTTACTAAAAACAGTCTTTTGTTCAGTAATGAGCATTTTGATAGTTTTTTGTCTTTGTTTATAGTTGTGTTATATCCAGTATTTCATTTGTGGTTATAACATTTTATAAATAGCCTGATGATGGGAGAGATGTGGTTTCCATTATTTTAAATATGCTACTAACAGAAATTAAAAAGACCATTTTGGGAGTACATTGCACTCAATATGCCCGAAACTATTATTCTTGTATGTTTGTTACTGTGGCTTGTGTAATCATTTTAGTTGTTCCACATCATAATATTACATGTCCAGTTTGATGATCTTTATATTGTAAACAAACGCTATAATTTATTGCCACTCAAAAAAACCTAAAAGTATAACTATACTTAGGTGGGCCATATGGGGTACAATTACCTCATTATCAATTTGTATAAGGAAAATAAACAGGAAATGGTAAAAAGCACTGAAAATTTCATGTAAGAAACATTTTATAAAATAAATTTGTCTCAAAGCACATGTTTTCACCAAACCTGTCAATCACGACATACGATGTAAAACATTCAAAGCCTTTGAGCCGCAGTAAAGTACACAGATCGCTCCTCTCAGCGTTTCACAGAAACACAACATGTCAGTAAACATCGGAAACTGCTGTTTCTGCACAGAGATGCGACAGTTACATATCGTAAAATAGCAGAGAGCTGATAGAAAGTCGGAGGAAATTATTGAAAGCAGAAGAAAACCAACGTCTTGTATCCCGAAGGACGGTGAATAATTTATGTAAGGGATGCTCATGTGTTATGGATGGAATCTGAAAGCTGTAAGAAAAACTCCGGATAAATATCCCGGGGGAAACCTACGCTCTCGAAGACCACAAGAAAGATAAAGGACCTTATGTTCTGACGGAAACACCTTAATGCACTGGGAGTAGAGTAGGTGGTAGCGTGAATAATAAGGGAGAACGTTGGCCTTTTGGGACCCGGCCACCGTAGTCAGTCAATTATGCCATTGCTGACGTCATTTCTATCTAAGTTCCTTATGCACAGGATGCATTGCAAGGAAAATATTCGGTACCGAGATTTCACGAAAAAAGTACATGTGAAGAAGGCAGATGTTGCATTCCACCCAAAAATAAAGATTGAAGACTTTCACTTACATACATAGGTATATATGTGTAAATTGAAACTGAAATTTTTTAATTACTGTTTAAGCCAAAACAGTCTGTGGGTCAAAAAGTAATGCCTCCAGTTTTGTCCCCTTAAATAAGTAAGTTATTTGAAAACTTTGAATTTGGCGCAATTCCCCAAACCTTCTTCTCCAATCCCCTGCAGTAGTAACTTCCTAAGTCAACAGGTGGCAGCACTGCATCCTCCTGCATAATGGCTGACATTGACATTCGTATTAGACAGCGTTCTGTGTTTGAATTTTTGACTGCGAAAGGTGAAAAGCCAATTCGCATTCACGAAAGGCTAAAAAATGTGTATGGCGATTCAACGGTGGATGTCAGCACCGTTAGACGATGGGTTCGTCGCTGTAACGAAGCTGAAGGGCAAACACCTTTGGCAGATGAAATGAGAAGCGGCAAGCCGATGACTGCAGTGACTCCATGCAACATTCAGCGAGTCGATGATATCATTCGTGGTGATCGCCGGGTAGCAAAAAGTGAATTGCGTCGAATTACCTCCCTCAGTAAAGGCAGTGTGATGACGATTATTTAACAACTGGGTTACTCAAAAGTTTGTTCATGTTGGGTACCAAGAATGTTAACCGCCCAAAACAAAGTAACAAGGAAAGCAATAGCCTCCGAACACTTGCAGCGCTTCAATTTGGAGAGAGATGAGCCTCTGGAAGAGATTGTTGCTGGATACGAAACAAGGGTTCACTTCTTTGAACCTGATTCAAAGAGGCAGTCAATGGAATGGCGTCACACAACGTCAACGAAGAAAAACAGAATTCAAAACTCAACGGTCGTCGGGGAAAGTTATGGCGACAGTGTTTTGGGATGCAGAGGGTGTGCTTATGATTGATTGTTTGGAGCAGGGATGCACAATAAATTCTGATCAATACGTCAGAATTCTCAAAAACTAAAAGCTCGTCTTCGCCGAGTTCACCCAACAAAAACTGTGGCGGATGTTATTTTGTTGCGTGACAATGCAAGACCACACACCAGCCGTTACACCACTGCAGAAATTGAGAAACTGGGATGGCAAGTCTAACCTCAACCCCCATACAGCCCTGAGCTGGCACCATCAGACTTCCATCTGTTCTGGCCACTAAAGGAAAGGTTAATTAACTTAAATTAAATTAAGTCTGGGTTGGCAGAGCATTGTTTTGATAATTACCATAGAGCCAATTTTTGGGAGACGACCATCTTGGTAAAGTGTAACAGTTACTGGGAGCGGAAAATTAAGGAGGCTTTGGCGATTTCCCCTAAAAGGAGGACGCTTAATCGTGATGCTAGATTTCAGTTCAGCTTCTCCTGGAAACCGGCCTTAAACATCGAAATCCGTCGAATTAAGAAGCAAAGATCAGTACAGCTTGATAATCAAGTTAAATAGTTACGTTTCTTTGACACAATTTTCTATACTCACGCCATCTCCTGACCTGGCATTTAATTTACTGAAAACAGTCTTTTGTCCACAACGCGAGTTTTGATAGTGTTTTGTCTTTGTTTATAGTTGTGTTAGATCCAGTATTTCATTTGTGGTTATAACATTTTATAAATATCCTGATGATGGGAGAGATGCACACTCCCGAAACGTTGATATCTAATCATCTTTTCATCTGGCTGGCTGCCCGAGAAGAAAGTCAGTGTATTTTCCTCCAGGAAAGCTTCAGGTCTTATTTTGCCATGGAGTAGTTTGCACACAATATTGAAGATGCCCATTATTTTAGCTGAAATAACGCTCACAATACATTTTCATTATAATCATTTTGTGTGCTCTTTGACCTAATGAGTCCAGGAACTTGTATGGAATGTCGTATTGGATTCTTTTTGTGTAACAATTCTAATTCCACTCTGTGGAATTGTGCTGCTTGTAAAATTTCAACAGGTTCATTTTAGCCCATATTTACATCAAATGAGCCGCCATTAAAAAAAATATATATATTATTTACCTCGGATTGACGGCCTACTTGAATGAGGCTCCTTTGTGCTGTTAAGCGTGGAGTACAAGCCTCTTCTACCCATTTCCTCCACTTTTCTCGGTCCATCATCATTCTCTTCATTTCTGTCATGGTTTTCCCTCTATCCTTCTCCAACTTCTCAATGTATTCCTGATACAACATGCGTGGCCTTCCCCAAATTCTTTTACCTTCTGGTCTTGCTTCTAAATATTGTTTGGGTTTTATTTCCTCTGACATGCGGAGTACATGTCCATACCATTTAAGTTGTCTTTTTTCCAATATTTCTCTAACGGATTGTGCACCCAACTCTTCCCTTATTGTTACATTTCTAATCATATCTCTTCTTGTCTTCCCCACAGCTCGTCTCAAATATCTCATTTCCATAGCTGTTATTTTGCTTTCTTGTTTCTGTAGGAGAGTCCAGCTCTCTGCTCCATATAATAGAATTGGTAATATTATTGTTTTAAATACTATAATTTTTGCATTCTCAAGAAACCAAAACTGGTATCTCAGCTTTAGAATGCTGGGCGAATGAAAGTTCTAATTTTAACACGGTCGTGTATTACTATAAGTAAAATGTACACTTTTATTATCAGCTATCTATAAGGTCATTTCTGAAAACTTTTATTTCAGTTAACATGGAATGGAATAGAAGAAAGAAGTTTTATGAGAACAGTTTTTTGGATAAAGTTATGTGCCTTTAATATGTACATTTATCATATTTTACAAGAAGGTCTCTTTTGTAGCTGACTAAACTGAAATTTAGAAATGAAATATAAGGACTTTTTGGACGAGTTTCTTTCCCTATTAGTAATGTAATAAACCACTGCCTTAAGTTCCACGTAAACTGCCTTAGAAGTCACGTTCAACAGCAGCTAATGGGCAATATTTTCCAACTTATCGCAACTTAAACTCAAAGTTTACGTGTGCCACGCTCTAAGCACGTAATCAATTGGCTTCTAAAGTCATTTAAATGGTTAAAACAGGTTCTGGTTTATTATCTAATCATCTGAACGGATACAGTAACTATTTTAAGCACCGTATCTTAAAATTAGCCAACATTGCGCGTAATATTTACTAATTTCATCGCGTTCTTCCTTTATTTTACTGTTTAGTAATAACCAGGTGTTTAAAAGATTATTAGGTTCCAGTAAAGTGATTCTCTCCCATCTTATTGACATTTTTGATAGCTCTTTGTGTTGAATTATAACGTCTTTCAGTTGAATATTCAAAACATCAAGGTTTGAAAAAGGAGTATTCAAAGAAATACTGTGTTTACATATTATAATACTGTATAGGCATTCGCCATATACGAGGATGGTATGATAAGTTTCCGGCCTCTACATGAAGATGGCAGCACTTGTAAATAAAAGCTAGTAAATTTTCTTGTTCATCTGTTGACAGTTACTCATAAAAGTTTCAGCCATTTTGGACGCTCACTTATTACGTAACAGTGGTTTGAGTGAGTTGATGTGAGTGTTTTTGTGAAAATTGACAATATACAGTATCGTACTGTCACTAAAAATATTTGTTTTTGAAAGGCCGTGCCCCTACTCAAATCAATGGTGAGTTGGATTCTGTGAATGGGAACTCTGCGCCATCATTTACCACAGTGAAATTTTGGGTAGGTGAATTCAAACGTGGGCGTAAGAGCTTGGTAGACGATGAACGTTCGGGATCTCTAAAACTGCAACTACCGACGAAAACATCACCAAAGTTCACTAAATGGTGCTAGACGACCACCGAATTTAAGTGAGAGAGATAGCAAAGGCTATGAACATGTCAAAAGAACGTGTTTGTTAAATATTAAATCAACATTTAGACATGAGAAAGCTATCCGTGTGTTGGGTGCCGCGTTTGTTCACATTAGACAAAAACGTGTTTGAATGAACAATTCCAACGCTCTGTTGGCGCAGTTTAGACGCAATAAATGCTAGCTTTGGCGCCGATTAATTACTGTAGATGCAACTAGGATACACCATTATAAGCCAAAAAAAAAGCAGTGCAATCAGTGGACTACAAAGGGGTAAAGGGAAAAAAATCGGCTGTTAAAGTGATGGAAATTGTTTTATGGGATAGTCATCAAGTTATTTTAATTGATTATCTTAAAACCAAGATAATGCGCAGCTTTCAATGTTGTTGCTGAATATCTTGCAAAAATCAACGTGAAGTGCATGCCTCACCGCCCTATAATCCGGATTTAGCCCCATGTGACTTTTTTCTATTTCATAACATGAAGAAAAGCCTTCGTGGGAGGCATTACCCATCATCAGAAGCAGTGGTGAAGGCTGCGGAGGCGATTTTGAAGGATATTTCAAAAATGTTTTCCAGCATGTTTTTGAAGACTGGCAGAAACGCTGCGACAAGTGCGTCACATTCAGGAGAGACTATTTTGAGAAGGACCATCAAAATTATGAGGATGAGTAAAGGTACGTTGTCAAAAAAAGATAATATAATTCTTTATTCAACAGCTCTCGTACAAATACTTCTTTCCTTTTTTCTGTCACATATAACTTTCTCACAAATCACAAAATAAGTTTTTAAAATACTTTTTTTAGTGCATTGTGGATAAAATAAATATGAATGCAAAATTTGCGAACCTAGATGTGCTAAATTGACTTTGGCTTTCCATTTTTTCCCATCACGCAACGCTTTCTCACAAATTACAAAACAAGTGTAGAAAATACTGCAATTATATTGTCCAATATATGAAAAACATCGAATTTCATAGAAATCATATGTCTTACACAAAAACTGTTGTCATTTTCAAAATCATCGCATTTGTTTTCATATAAGTAGCCTAATTTCATTCAAACCGGTAAAGTATCACAGGACATTGAGCTATCCTATAGGAAGTTGACGATTTGCTTTCTTTTAATGCTCATACTTTTATGACGCACATTGTATACAGGTGTTTGGTTCAGTTTATCACCTTTACCACGTTACTGGAAGCATATGAACAAACTTTCGCTGGATGTGCTGCATTGGCAATGCTTCCGTAAACTCGAGCATGTTAAGGGTGAAGGACGTTAGTATACTTTTTCCTTTTTGCTGTTCGCGACCTTTAAAGGGGTCAACCTCTCTATAACTTTGCTTTCGAAAACATCAGAAATGTTAGGGATGCTGATCTCCGCCCACTTGCTGTAGGCTGAGAGAAGGAAAAACATGATAGATGTACCGCAAGAGCATTTATGTAGGTCAAAAATCTCCCTCGGGAATGATTTCTCATCAGTAAATTTACCCTTCATTTATTTGCTACGTCTTTCCTAATGCTTCGGGGAACTGCAAACGGTAAATTTATATTCACGGGCGAGAGAGGATTAAGCCCTTTTGATGTTTGTTAAATTCTTTGTGAGAAATGGGAGCTGGTTAAATTCCCAACATTAGTCCATGCAACTGGTCAGCTAATAATAAATATACTTTTTATGTTCTTGCCAGTCCAGACACGTATCTGCCTGATTTGCCATGGTAACACATGTATTGATGTAACAGGAAACAAGAGGAGGTGTTTACCTGATCTGTTCGCGAAGACTGCAGCTCGTTTGAACCTAAAAAGCGCTAAGATGGGGCGGCATAGGTGGCCCACAGTTATCAGGATAGCAGGAATATAGAGAAGGTATCACAGTGTTGCGCTTTACGTCACGTTGCCCTAGTAACAAATGTATTAGTGTAACAGCAAACCAGATGAGGTGTTTACCTGATCTGTTCGCGAAGACTGGAGCTCGTTTAGGCCTAAAAAGCGCTAAGATGGGGCGGCATAGGTGGCCCACAGTTATATGTTGACAAATTATCTGAAATATGGGAGTACTTAGTAGATTGAATAACGCACTACAGGGCGTATGCAGTTCAAATTGTATAGTGTGATCCGTATACGAGGCGGGACCCAAAAGATACCAGATTGCTGTCACAGAAACCTTATTGATGGAACTTTTTACAAAATTACTCCATGAACCTTCAAAATACTCTCCATTATATGCGATGCACTTGTGAAGTCTCTTTTCTCAGTTTTGGAAGCATGTTTGTAACTCTTCGAGTTTGATATTTTCCAGTGCCCTTTGCAAAGTTGTTTTTACCGCCTCCACATCGTCATAACGCTCCCCTTTTAGCGTATTTTCCATTCGTGGAAATTGGAAAATCTAACACGGGGCTAGGTCCGGCGAATACGGAGCGTAGGGAACAAAAGACTACCTCTGAGATGCCAAATAGTGCTTCACTCGTAAGGCCGTGTGTGCTGCAGCGTTGTTGTGATGCAGAAACCGGTCACCTGATCGCCATAGTTCCGGGCGTTTCCTCTTCACATCCTCTCGCAGACGCCTTAAACTTCCCAGCAAAAGTGCTGGTTAATAGTCTGGCCAGGGTGTACGAATTCCCGATGCACAGTTCCACGAACATCAAAAAAGACAATGATCATCGTCTTCACATTTGACCTCACTTGCCTTGCTTTGTTTGGTCTGGCAGAGTTGGGAGTCCTCCACTGGCTTGACGCTTGCTTGGTTTCTTGGTCATATCCGTAACACCAACTCTCATCCCCTGTAATCACTTTGTTCAAGAAGTTTGGATCACGTGTAATCTCTGTTTTCAAGTCCTGAGACACATAAATGCGGATGGTTTTGTGCTCCTGTTTGAGAAGGCGCGGAACAAATTTAGCAGCAGCACGTCTCATGTGCAAATCCTCCCTCAAAATCCGCTGGCACGAGCTCCAACTGATTCCTGTCGCTACTGATATTTGGTCTATCGTTTGGCGACGATCCTCGTTGATCTTTTGGCAGACATTTTCAATATTCTCCTCATTTTGCCATGTTGAAGGGCGTCCAGAACGAACTTGGTCTCTAACACACATCTCACCACGTTTAAAGCGCCCAAACCACTCGAAAACCTGTGTGCGGCTCATAGCGCCCTCCTGAAAAGCTTCCTGATGCATTTGGTGTCTCCTATGCAGTTTTTTTTAAGCAGGAAACAAAATTTCACACGCACTCCTTGTTCTTTTAAGGTTGCCATAACAACTTCGCAGCGGTAACCCGCCAACAGTCAGAGAAACACAATCCCACACTTGCACGTTCAGCTCTACACGGACGCCGTCTGCACAGCTGTTTCACGAAGGTCTCTACCAATAGCATCTATCGTGACAACCCTGAATTACGTCTACGAGTGGCAGCGCCCTTGTTGTTCGGATTCTTTTGGGTCTCACCTGGTAAACCTGAACCACTTCAATAGGCAATAACTTTTAAGCCAATAATAGGAGACACGTGAAACTTTGGGAGAATATAATAAACAATTCGGAAATTACATTATCCTATTTTCATATCAGAGAAAATTTGGAAATGTGTTCCACCAGCATCTATATATGTTTGCACTCGTCTCATCATATCATCTGAAGTTTTACAGAGAGTATCCTCACCAATGTTACTTATATCGGGTCGAATGGAATCCTTAAGGACATCATTTGTCCATGGTCTATTCATGTACACACTGTTTTAGATACTCCCATAAGAAAATATTTGATGAGCTTATATCAGGGGATCTGGGGAGCCACAGATCTTTAGAGATTATTCCATTATCAAAGAAAGTGGTTACAAGCTGCATGGTGTCATTAGATATATGGAACGCTGCTCCATCTTGCTGGAAATAACCTTCTCTCAATTCGATACCATCCAACTTCAGTGTCTACAATTCTGTCATGTATAGATGCTAGTGGAGGACGCTTCCAACATTTTCTCTGAGATGTGAATAATGTAATATAATCTTCCAATTGTGTATTATATTCTCCCAAAGTTGTACGTGTGTCCTATAATAGGTTTAAAAGTTATGGCCTATTGAAATGGTTCAGGTTTATATGGATCACACATTTTTATGTCTACATAGCCCGTCTCTAGCGTAAGTGTAGGTATGTCTGCCTCATCGTGGGACAATAGACCTCGCTGAACAATGACTCAGGACATAGAATTTAAAGGTCTTATGTTTGAAAATTAGTTAATTACATGTCAGAACACAATTCAAATGATTGTTTTGCTTGATATATATAGCAGTAAGACCAAACTTAGAAATACCCTAACCTTAAATGCAACTGTAGTAAGCTAGTTTGTGCCTCGTTCAGCTTGCCACAGCCATAATATGTCCGAGGGTGGTTCAATAAAGAATGATCACAATTTTTTTTTAGACAGCGTACGTTTACTCATCCTCATAATTTTGATGGTCCTTCTCAAAATAGTCTTCCCTGAATGCGATGCACTTGTCCCAGCGTTTCTGGCAGTCTTCAAATATGTGCTGAAACCATGTTTTGAGAGAACCTTCAAAATCACCTCCGCAGTCTTCACCACTGCTTCCGATGATGGATAATGCCTCCCACAAAGGCATTTATTCAAGTTAGGGAATAGATAAAGGTCACATAGGGCTAAATCTGGACTATAGGGAGGGTGAGGGATGCACTTCACGTTGATTTTTGCAATATATTCAGCAACAACTTTGGTAATATGCGGCCGCACATTATCGTAGGGCAGCATCCTGCCTGCTTAACGGAAATGTGATCTTTTGCGCCTGATATGGACTTGCAATGTTTTCAGGACATCCCTGTAGTATTGTCCAGTTACTGATGTGTGTGCAGGTACAACATGCTAATAAACCATTCCTAGAATTTCAAAGAATGAGATGACCATAGCTTTCCAGGCAGAAGCAACCACTTTTGCTTTTCGGGGGGGTTGGTGATGAAGGAGATTTGCATATTGAGCTTTGCTGTTTGCTCTCAGGATCAAAATGATGTAGCCAAGTTTTATCAGCAGTGATTACGTATGAAAGAGACTCCGGATCTTCCCCTAACATCAACTTTAATGCGAAGGTCCTTTTTTTCGGGAATCAACAGTCTTGGAACCCATCGCGCACAAACACGTCTCATGTGTAATGTTTCTGTCACTGACGTGTGGGTGGCATCCAATAATATGTTCAGTATTTCAGAATGTAATCTTAAGGTAATTTGTCGATCCTCTCTCACAATGGCAGCAGCAGTGTTGATGTTTTCCTCCCTAAGAGCAGTAACTGGAGCACCGGGTCCACCTTCCTTTGAAATTACTTGTCTCCCCTCTTTAAACATTTTACACCAGCTTCGGGCTGTGCTGTAGGGAAGAACAGACTCTCCATAGGCCTGCTGTAACATTGTATAGGCCTCAACTGAAGATTTGTTGAGACGAAAGCAGAATTTCGAAGCCGCATATTGTTCCTCGCGTGTTACCTCCATTGCAGCGGTAGGCGATACTGAACATGGATGAACTTGTCTGGTTCGCACATGAGGGAACTATGACTACCAACAATGAAACTACTACGGTGTGTTTGTTTCACATTAAGCTAACAGAATATAATTCGATTGAATTTTACTGCGAAAAATTATGACTGTAAAAAATTATGACCATTCTTTATTGAACAGCATTATTTCGTAATGCAAACACAAATGTTAAATTGTTCTGAAGGATTGCTAAAATTCATATGTCAATTTTCTAGTTTTCTCTACAGCAATTTTAAACTTTTAATGAATGAAATGAAGCTCAAATGAGCCTAGGGTCCATATAGCCTAGAGTGTTTCGACATTCATCTTTAAAGGTACATAAAAACTCCGGAAAAACTTCATCCAGATAACCCAACCAGAGCGACATTCGAACTCGGGACCTCTTGAACGTGGGATAGACGTGCCACTACCTACTCTGCAGGGATGTAGAATAATTTGACTGTCATTATTGGTTATATAGTATCTGAAATTATCATAAAATAATAATTACAAAGTGGTATTTTAGCAACATTGCGGAAATGCAAGGGAAATTAGTTAATCTTGAGAACGATGTTCAACATGTTTGGTTTACGACGACAAGTGAGCACCGAAGTTGTAGCGGATTACTCCGCATGCAAACAAGCACGAAATTCAAGCGCCGTGCTGTGATGTGTGTGTAAATAAATGCCCTGGCAAATGAGTTTGATTTCACGTAAATGTGGTACGTGCCTGAGCACGCATTGCTGGAATGTTTCCCGTTCAGCTCATGGCTGAGTGCACGGCTTGTTAGTCCGAACCGTGCCACCAGCAGGAATAATGTAGATAATATACCGAATTTTAACTTTAGAAGTGCCTGCAGCACAATCGAGGAACCAAGGCTATTTCCAGTATTCTAAGTATTTAGTTCAGCCTGGTTAAGGTGAGAAGGAGCTACCTATCTCCAAAATGCTTTTTCCATGATCTTTAGGTGCACATTTACCACAAACTATTACTGATATGTACATGAAAATCTTCAGGCATGTTCTTAAAACCTTAGTAATACCTACTATTATTTGAAAAGTTTTGCTGATAATTTGTTATAAAGTTTTAGTTTTTGTAAGAAAAATAAAAGGTACTAACATTTCAGAATTTTTTAACCGCTTTACCAATGACCATTTAAGCCCTTCAGGGGCCGGAAACGGATACCCAATGAACAGAACAGGACATTTAAATTGTTAAATGCTGCAAAAATGCATCATAAATACAATTCCGTATCTTCTGTATTAATTAAGTTATTTAAATGAAACAAAAAATGGTTTAAAAACCATTAAAGGCAGTATCAATCTACAGTAACAATATAGTAGAGACTACATTAATAAATCGTTGAAATTTCACTACTTTGTTTTACTGTAGCAATTCTTTGGGCCGAACGCGCCTAATATTTGAATCATTCTGTTTTGTGTGTATACGAGCCAATGTATATAGGAGGCATGATTTTTAAGTCAGTACCGTCTTGCGATTCCGCCGCCACAGCGCTACGGTCGGCGTTCCGCGTATGCGCGCTAGTTACTTACATCTCTTGTCTACGCACTGGCGCCAATACAGTTTGATTCTTCATTGTATACGTTGGTTACTGAGTGTTTAAGATGCCTCCGATAACCGTGAGTCCCGCCGATTGTGAAGTACGGGCTGTTATACGATTTCTTAGTGCTAAAGGCGTAAAACCGATCGATATTCATCGTGAGATCTGTGAAGTTTACGGACAAAACATTATGAGTGATGGAATGGTAAGGAAATGGGTGAGAGCATTTAAAGATGGCCGCACAAATGTGCATGATGAAGAACGGAGTGGGCGTTTTACGGTCGTTACTTAAGATTTGGTACAGAAAGTGGACGAAAATGTGAGAGAAAATAGACGCTTTAAAATTTCATCATTGTGCGACTATTTTCCTCAATATTCTCGTAGTGTTTTGTATCACATTGTGACTGAAAACTTGAAGTACCGGAAAATGTGTTCACGTTGGGTTCCGAAAATGTTGATGGATTTGCACAAAACCCAACGTTTAGGCAGTGCATTGACTTTCCTTGAGCAGTACCAAAATGCAGCGCCTTATTGTGAGACATTGAACAACCTGTGCCGTGCAATCCAGAACAAAAGACGTGGCAAGTTGAGTAAGGGTATCGTTTTAATGCATGACAATGCCCGTCTACATGTGGCTAATCGTACCAAAGATGTCATCAAATCTTTTCAATGGGAAACTCTAGATAATCCTCCATACCGCCCTTATCTGGCACCCAGCGACTACCACTTGTTCCTGCACTTGAAGAAACATCTGGGCGGTCAGCGTCTTCAAGACGATAACAAAAACAAAACAGTTGTGTTACAGTAGTTAACACGTCAGGCGGCAGAATTTTATCAGGAGGGTATTCAAAAACTGGTGCCACGGTATGAAAAGTGCCTCAATATTCACGGAAATTATTTAGGCAGGTAGATTAAGGTACAGACTTTCATGTAAAAATAAAATTATTGCGATATCTATGCACGTCTTTTTTTAATTCCGAGACGGTTCTGACTTAAAAGGCATGCCTCGTATGCATAGCTACGCAAGTGACTTCTCCGGTTCAAGTTTAGTTTATTTATGCTATACCAAGCGATAATCATACGAGAATATATTGCGTGACACACTCACACACTGGAGAGAAAACTACCTGTCAGCATGTGTTATTACAGTGTTTCTCAAACAAGGTTTCTGGTGGCATTATGCAGGTGTTTTCGCTCTATATTGTGACTTTGTGGGTTCGTGAAATGAAAAGTCCAATTACACAAACTCAACAATGTTCTTTATTTCTACCGACTTACACTGTAACACTTGCCAATTACACAGAATTACGTGCTGCACACAATTACAATTCACCAGTTCGTCCGTTACAATTTCACTTGCAGTCGTAATTACGTACAATCTTCCGACGCTCTCACACAGTCTTCTCGTCGTACACTAGCACTGCATTCTTACACCAAGGAGTGACTCCTAACTAACTCCTCTTGCACGACGTGTAGCTTATATAGGGTACGCTTGCCGATCTGGAAGGTTCTCCAGTAGATGAAATATCCCGTAATTTCGAGAACACAGGTGGAACAGAAACAGACGGCACAATGATGTTTTTTCTCCCAGCCACCGCCTGTCACCACTATAAGACAAACGAGGGGGGGCGTGGCTAACACGGACCTCCCCTGCTTTCCGCACTCAGCTGCTTCTATAGGGTGTTCCAACGCTCGGGTGACAATATTTTAGTTATTTATACTCTCTCTGTGTTCAAAGTGATTTCTTATAGCTGTCAAGAGCTAAATGAATGGCACATTTGAAGTTGTTAAATTTCAATGTTAACCATGGCTTATCCCCGTAATGTAGCAAATAAATTACCTTGCGTATGATGTGTACAGGCTTCTGATATTACTGTAGAAAATCTGGAAGATTTGTTGTGCCATTATGAAGGAGATCTTTAGGACATACGTAGCAGTGACGTGTACTGGTCTACAGCTGACATGTTAGCTGCTCCATTGTTTGGGGGAAGTGGCAGGTCAAATATGGGTGATGTGGATCAGCTATTACTAGCTATCCCTCTTTACGGAAAACAGTTAAATGGTAAAAAAAAGTATTTTTATACCACTGGATGCAACTATGCACAGTTGTTTAGTAATTTTCAGAGCTGTAAATTCATGCAAGACATTAATCTACATGTACTTGCGCGTATAAAGAGCTCGTAACCTAATTGAGTGTTATAATACTCAGAGGCCTTTTATACTAGGTGCTAGGAAATTCACCACGACATCACCCCTCATACTTGAGAGGAAACACCTTCCTAAAAGTATACCACCCAAAACCGAAAAACTTGTAACCATTTCGAAAATGTGTGGTGTGTTGCGTAAAAGAGGTTCGCAAGGAAACCAATATTATTTGGTGTGAATCTGCAGATGTGCTCTTGGGTGTTTATCCAGGTTTGGAGGTGAACAGTTCAAAAAGAAACCTTTAAGATGAAAATCGTGAAAATAACGACTTTTTTTATTTTAATTCCATAAAATAATTTAGACATTCCCGAATGTGAAAAATGCATAATTTGCCTCCGTACGCCATTTTTAAATGCTTATTTAAATGTCGGTGGCCTTTAAACTCTGTCAGAGTCACGCATTCTTTTGCCTAAATTCACATTCTTTGTCTGTTTTCCGTTCTTAAATTTTCAATTCAAGAAAAGAAAAATAAGGCTTTCAGACAAAATAGTTCCTAAAATGTTGCCAATATATCAGAGGCTGGCTTCTACAACATTACTAGAGAGGTGCAAAACAAGAAAAACACAGAATGCCAATGAATCTTTGCATCATGTCATATGGAATAAGTACCCGAAGAAAGTTTTCATATAAAAACAAAAATTGGATCTTGCTGTTATTAAAAGCATCAGTGAGTTTAACATGGGTAGTCTTAAGTCATTGGAGCTGCAGCAAAATATCAGAGATGAAAGTGTAGTAGACTCAGCAAGGAAAACTTCAGTGCAGCGAGATCAGACTCGTATCCTGCAAAGCAAGAAGCTAAGTTGTGCAGAAGAAAAGCAACATCTAAAGAAGGAAAGGGTGGAAAAAGCAGCAACAGAGGAGAGGAAAAAGAAATCTGAGGGTCCAACCTATCAGCCTGGTGGAATTTAATGTGAATTATGCAATCAAATCTTTAATCGCTGTTTTCTCAATGTTCATATTTTCAGCATTTTTCTTCCTGCAAAATGCTCCTTGCGATGCAGTTTTTGTACTACATTCATGAAATTTCCTACACTGGTTCAGAATATCATGAGGAATGGAAATTGCCCTAGGTTTTATTGTGAAATGTATATAAGCATATATTTTTAATTTTCAAACACAAAACTTAGTTTTTTAGACAAAAAAAGAATATTTGTAAATTAAAAAATTTTTGAAACCTAAACTAAAGGAGACAAAGAAAAACCCAGAGCAATTTCAAAAAGTATGTGTATTATGAACATAGGGTTAAAATATTAGACCAAAATTCAAAATATTTTGTCGCAAGGGACTTTTTTAGTGAGGTAACAAAAACATACAAAATTTATCATAATTTCTAAACTGCTGGAGAAAAATGTTTTAAATTTAGGTTGTAACATGTTTACATTATACTACACCTATGGTGTAAATTTGAAAAAGCTAGCATTATTAGTTCAGAATTTGAAAATTTCAGTCATACATACCCTTAAGGGTATGTTAACATCCCTTATAGAACTAATTTAAATTTATTGTAAAATTGCAAGATTAAAATAATTGGCGTCAAATGAGCATTAAATGCATGTATGCGCAGGACGTCTATACACGTCCATAACTGTTTGGGGCATTTTAACTTGGACGTCATATGACATCCATATCGGTGAAAGGGTTAAACAAGTATTATGAATCTCAGAGAAAAATCCTGGCTTATTATTATTCTCATTGGTCTGCTTAATACACATACAAAAATCCATATGTTTCGGTCTATTAGTTCTTTAAAAAAAAGTCTACCGGAACCTGAAAAAATGTGAAACTGAGAAAATCAGCCTTAAAGATTACATATTGACTACTGACTTCTCATATTAGTCAGAACATTCCTGCTGCATGGTCATGAAGCTCTGTATTCTCACTGTTCTTAGCAAGTTTATCTTCATTTTTCTTGCCTTCTTGGCCAGTTGTTCAACTACTTTATCTGCTCTGCTCATCAATTTATTTATATAACTACTATCATGATTAGTACTTGTAACGTGTGAACTGGACCTACTAACCTCAACAATACATGTGGATGCATTATCTCTTCTATTCATATTTTCCACATTTACTCTTCTATGTTTAGTAAAACAATTGCCTGTAAACTTTCTCTTTCAAATGTTTTGGCCCATTTGATATATTCACCAATTACTAGTACAAAATATTATTCAGAACAAATAACTGTTCACATATACAACCAAAGACAAAAGAAACACTAGTATCATTGGAGTTACAGTGGTACCAGCGGAAAGCCTGAAAGATCCCTTACAAAACAAGGCTTAGTTCAAAATTATCTGTTCAGTATTACAGAAGTTATGACCGATTTTCTAAATGTTTACGAAAAGGGGCGTGGCAAAAGCATAAAACGCACTAATATAATTAGCAAATAAGGTATAAAATATTACTCCAATGACCGTTTAACTATATATTTGTAATCTAGCGGGATGACATTATGATAACATGTATAAATAAAAAAGTGAATTTGATACCCTTCTCACCTTAAGCCCCTTGATTCAGAAATTGTTAATTACGACAATCTCACATGACGTAGTTAAATTTTCATCAAAGATTTATTTTAATTAGTGCTTTACAAAGTGAATTTTCCTGGATCAGGTTAGCTATCTTTTCAGGAAAATAACTTTAAATCAAAATATTTACAGTCTAAGATTAAAAGATACACATAAAAGGAGTTTTATATTTTAAACTGTTTAATATAACTTCTTGAATAAAAATAAATTCTGTCCAATACGCCAGAGCTCTCAAAAAGCTGAAAGCACGTCTTCGCCAAGTTCGCCCAACAAAAACTATAGCGGATGTTCTTCTTTTGCATCACAATGCAAGACCACACACCAGCCGTTACACAACTGCAGAAGTTGAGAAATTAAGATGGCAAGTTGTACCTCACCCCCCATACAGCCCTGACCTGGCACCATCAGACTTTCATCTGTTCGGGCCACTAAAGGAAGCTCATCGTGGGATTCATTTTGAAGATGAGGAGGCTGTGAAAGCGTCCCGTGCGTCAATGACTTAGGAAACAAGACCGTGTGTTTTACCACACTGGAATACATGCCCTAGTTAAAAGGTGGACCAATATTGTGGAAAACGACGGAGATGATGTTGTAGTTTTCAAGCTCTGTAAATTGGATTCAATTTTCTTGGCAGTTAAAAGAGAAAAAAAATGGTTTCCGTAGTTTTGGTCCACCTTTTAACTAGGGCATGTATTCCAGAGTGGTAAAACACACGGTCTTATTTCCTAAGCCGTTGACGCGCGGACGTTTCCACAGCCTCCTCATCTTCAAAATGAATCCCACGATGAGCTTACTTTAGTGGGCCGAACAGATGGAAGTCTGATGGCGCCAGGTCAGGGCTGTATGTGAGGTGACATAAGACTTGCCATCCCAATTTCTCAATTTCTGCAGTGGTGTAACGGCTGGTGTGTGGTCTTGCATTGTCATGCAGAAGAACATCCACCATAGTTTTTATTGGGCGAACTCGGCAAAGATGTCCTCTAGCTTTATGAGAGTTCTGACGTATTGGACAGAATATATTGTGCATCCCTGCTCCAAAAAATCGATCGTAAGCACACCTTCTGCATCCGAGAACTCTGTAGCCATAACTTTCCCCGCAAACCGCTGAATTTTGATATTTTTTCCTTCGGTGACGTTGTGTGATGCCATTCCATTGACTGCCTCTTTGAATCAGGTTCACAAAAATGAACCTCCGTTTCGTCTCTAGTAATATTTTTTTTCCAGAAACTCCTCTCCCTCCAAATTGAAGCGCTGCAAGTGTTCGTAGGCTATTGTTTTCCTTGTTACTTTGTTTTGGATGGTTAACATTCTTGCTACCCAAACGTGAACAAACTTTTGAGTCCTCCAGTTGTTGAATAATCGTCATCACGCTGCCTTTATTGAGGGAGGTAATGCGACAATTCACCTGTTGTTACCCGGCGATCACCACGAATGATGTCATCGACATGTTGCATGGAGCCACTACAGTCACCGGACTGCCGCTTCGCTTTTTATCTGCCAATGGTGTTTGCCCTTCAGCTTGGTTACAGCGACGAACCCATCGTCTAACAGTGCTGACATCCACCGTTGCATCACCATACACATTTTTTAGCCTTTCGTGAATGCGAATTGGTGTTTCACCATCCGCAATCAAAATTAAATACAGAACGCTGTCTAATACGAATGTCGATGTCAGCTATTTTTAAAGAGGATGCTGTGCTCTACCTGTTGACTTAGGAAGTTACTACTGCAGGGGATTGGAGAAGAAGGTTTGAGGAATTGCGCCAAATACAAAGCTTTCACATAAATTAGCTATTTAATGGGAAAAATTAGGAGGTATTACTTTTTGACCCACTCTTGTACCAAATGAACAATGATATACGCAGAAATTCAAGTGTATGTTGGGGCAATTCATCAAGCAGGAAACATAACTCTCTATACAATATGCTGGTAGTTAATTAATTTTAAGTTGGAGTGTGGAAGATATATACACTTCCCCACAATCATTTGCAGATGAGCAAGTTAAGGTTAAGTTGGCATACATACAAGTATATTTTGCCAAACTTCCTGTTCTAGAAGCTGGAAGCCAAGAGACTACCACATTATATAAGAACAGTGCTCCAATTCGTGGAAAGGTAAGACAGTAGGAGCTCCAGGGATATCTTTGAAAGTCATTTCTAAGAAATGTGATAAACTGCTGGAGATAATCCAGCGCACTATTCTCCCCAAGTTAGTAAGGTACATGAAAGTATACGAAGATAGCAAATGTGAAATTACTTACAATATTTCATGGATTTGGTGAGGTACTTTCTTAAAAACAATATTTAAAAACACAATACAGCCTTTTAGTGGATGAAATTGAAAACATTTAAGTGGCATGTTTAAGGTAAAGCAACCAGTAACTTCTTTTTCTTCTTTTTCTTCTTAGTTTATAGTTTTTACAAGTATCAAGATACCTAATCCTATGCCATTTTTGTGTTTCATTGGTATTTTATTAACCAAAAATGTTAAGATAATTTCAATAAACTCGCTTTGTTTGTTACTGGAATCGTTAGTCCACAGCTAATTTACAATCACTTTCACTTGTTACAGTACACAGAGTAAAAACGTCAGTTTGTTTATGCCTCAATTGCACGCACCAGCATGCACTGCTCGAACATTTCGACGCTGATACAAAATTTAATGGCGAATAAAGAGTTCTAGGTTGCGGAGCCAATTTTTAACTAAAATGTTTATGGGTGAGCAAATAAGTCGGCGAGCAATGAGGTTTCTCTCAGGGTATGCGTGGATGTGTGAGAGAAGGAGATTTTAATAACACTGGAATGCCCGTTTCCAACTTATTTATTTACTGTTTCTTCTTTTCAAACATCGAAATGAAAGTTGCCGAACAAGGGTTACCAATCTCTGTTTAGAGTTACTGACTGCAGAATGTTTATTACTCGATAAATTTATTCGTTCCTCATATATATACGATCCGACAATTATCAAGCACAGAACAGGTTGACCGCCCTAATAGGCTTCACGCCTCGGACTCTTGTCTCCTCGGCTGTACGCCGAAGACTCTTCTCATCGACCTTACGCCGAAGACAGTTAAGTGCAGAGGTTCTACTCCCATTAGTCCTGGACCCGTAGGACCAAGGACCCGGGCCTCCTTCTACCCGGGAGCGATGTAAACTCCGGGGCTCTTTCCATAGGGCAATACCTGATTTCTTAAAAATCCCCCCCCCCCGCTGAGCACAACGTCAAGACGGGATGGAAGTGGATACGCCACTTACGCGCGTCAACCCCGCAGGGAAGACTACCGATAACCTCGGTGGGGCCGCAGGTGATCTAGCACACCCACTACTAGCTCTGCAGGCTAGCACCCGGGACTATTGAGGCAACCCTCTACCCCCTCCGGGCGGCCCTTGGCGGCCTGGCCGGAAGTACCCATTTACCCGTGGGCTAACGGGAACGCACTGCCCCTTCGAGTCCAACCCAATCCGAACAACTCCCATTCGGGAGGGGCTCGGCTGTTCGGCCCGAAGTTCCTCTAGTAACGTCAGAGGTACCACGAGTGCTAAGGGTCCGCAGCGCCCGCACTTTGGCAGCTGAAGGGGACGGATCCCCTCCCCTACGGGAACGCCGAAGACACCTTGAATGAGCACAGCTGCGTGTGGTGCATCACTTTGACTCTCAAAACTCCTTTTCAACCAAGATCCCTTTGTGGCTTTTTGTCGCCATTGTAAATGATCCAAAGAATTCCCTATTCATACACGTCAAGTGGGCTAAGAACACTGCTTTTGTTACAACACCTTCCCCCAACTCAACTGGCCTTGCCGTTGTCGTAACAAAGAACCAACATTCCTTTGACATCCATCATGATTCTTTGCTTCTGGCAAATCATAATTTCGGTATCAACGCACACAGAATGCTTCGGTTTGGCACTCCACCCTTTCCACCTGCGACACAACTCGTTACTCACTCTCAGCTCACAGCTAGCAACTAAACTGAACTTCACTGCACAACTTTGAAGGACTGTGCAGCTTCACTGCTCTCACGATTTTCTTTTGGACCTCCCTTTGAACCCTGGACCTCGTCTAAGGCGTATATTCTGGAGTTCCGGAAATCCAATGGTTGTAAAACATCCAGCGTGGTATTAATGACACTAGCACTACCACCTTCGTTACGTCAGCTAGTAGCTGCACTTGAGTGTCTTTTTTTCTTCTCTGTCTGCAAACCGAGTGGGATAGCTCAGGCGGTTTCGTCTGTAGTCTGCATTCGGGAGGCCCGATTTCGATTCCCATGGCCGATCCACCTGACCCATGGTTCTATTTTCGGGAGTTTCCCCGGGTCACTAAGCAAATGCTGTGTAGCTTAATTACATCCTCCGAGTGTCCTGTCCCTCCATTTCATGTCCATTATCATTTCATATATCTGGTGGTCCCTTTCAGGGTAGAAAAGTCGGCGTGTGTCTCGGCGGTGCATGGCGGGATGATATGCTCTGAGGAAAACTACTTCCTCCTCTGGTAGGTCGGTTGCCGGTCTCAGCTCCTCTGCTGGGACTATTTCCGGACCGCCAGGCAGGGACCTTTGGGGCTCGGATCGCCTGCCTGGGACCATTATGGCTCGGCTGCTGGGCTCCTTGTCGTCCCGCTGTAGGGGAGCGATGTGTAGTGTTTAACGCCCGCTTTTACTACATACGACACCGCAGCCGGTGACACTGATGATACATGAGATGAAGATGGGGCACCGGTGGAATGAGATGGCGGGGAAAACCGGAGGTCCCGGAGAAAACCCGCCCCAGCTCCGTGTTATCCACCACAAATCTCAGTTTGCGGTCGCCTGGGATAGAACCCGGGCCTCCTTGGTGAGAGCCAAGTGGTCTAACCACTGAGCCACGGCGCGGTCTTGTAGGGGAGCGCGTTCGTTGTCCTGGCCTGTCTGGGGAAGTCTCTATCCAAGTAAGCTGTAGCGACCCTGCCCTCTGTACTGTCGTGGCTCCACCCTCTGTCTCCTTCGTCTCATCCTTCCTCCCGGGGTTATCGGAACAATGGGGCCAGGATGCTTGTCTACGTACCGAGTCCCCTTCCCGTAAAGGAGGGTATCCGTTCCCTTAAGGTGCCGTGGTGGGACCACCGCGGATCCCTAGCCCTCGTGGTACCTCTGACTTCACTAGAGGAACCTCGGGCCGAACATTGGAGCCCCTCTCTGCTAGGGAGTGGTTCGGATTGGGTTGGACTCGAGGGGGCAGTGGTTCCCGATACCCGTGGGAGATCGGGTACGTCTCCGGACGGGGTTGAGGGAAGCCATTAATATTCCCGCGTACTAGCCAGCAAAGCTAGTAGAAGGTGTGCTAGATCACCAGGCGGCCCTACCAAGGTCATATCGGTAGCCATCCCATTTTGGATTCGGCGCGCGTAAGTGGCGTATCCACTTCCATTCCGTCTTGAGTCCACAAGACCAGATGGGGGGGCTTGTTAGTCTCTAGGTCTTACCCTATGGAAAGCCCCACGGCGACCCCGGGTGCCCTTTTGGGGCAGCTTGGTAACTCCCTGGTCGAAGGAGGCCCGGGCCCTATGTCCTACGGGTCCAGGACTAATGGAAGTAGAATCTCTGGCATTAACTAATAACTGCACCGAATCCTCTCCGTGATGAATTCCCGATCACAATTCCAATGCTCTGTAATCAAACAACAATATGTTACAATGGCGTGACTCACACTTTGTTATTATTAATCACTATTGATTGCTATTAATAATGGACATCTAAAAAGCTTACATTTTCAAATAAAACTTAACCAACTCCAAAGCGATTAGCTGTTTTTGTTAATACAGGTTGTTACAAAAAGGTACGGCCAAACTTTCAGGAAACATTCCTCACACACAAAGAAAGAAAATATGTTATGTGGACATGTGACCGGAAACGCTAAATTTCCATGTTAGAGCTCATTTAGTATTTCTCTTAAAATGTAGATTGAAATCATTGGTGCAGACAAATGTCAAAATACCCCATTGTGGTTCATGCACGATGGAGCTCCTGCACGTTTCAGTCGAAGTGTTCGTACGCTTCTCAAAAACAGATTCGGTGACCAATAGATTGGTAGAGGCGGACCAATTCCATGGCCTCCACGCTCTCCTGACCTCAACCCTCTTGACTTTCATTTATGGGGTCATTTGAAATCTCTTGTCTACACAACCCAGGTACCAAATGTAGAGACTCTTCGTGCTCGTATTGTGGACGGCTGTGATACAATACGCCATTATCCCGGGCTGTATCAGCGCATTAGGTATTCCATGCGACGGAGGATGGATGAAGTTAACCTCGCTAACGGAGGACATTTTGAACATTTCCTGTAATAAAGTGTTTGAAGTCACGCTGGTACGTTCTGTTGTCGTGTGTTTCCATTCCATGATTAATGTGATTTGAAGAGAAGTAATAAAATGAGCTCTAACATGGAAATTAAGCGTTTCCGGACACATGTCCGCATAACATATTTTCTTTCTTTGTGTGTGAGGAATGTTTCCCGAAAGTTTGGCCGTACCTTTTTGTAACAGCCTGTATATAGTGATATATTGATTTTTTTTTTTTATATTTCTGCAAAACATTTTCATATATTGGAAATTTCTCTTCACATTTGCACCCCTGTACTTATGACGAATCGATTAGGCCACAAGCATTATTGTGTCTGCGATCACTTGGTACTGTGTCCGCCATATAAATCCTAAAACATGTTCGTTGTGAGGGTATGCATTCATTCTTCCTTCTATGAACAAATTAAGATTCTTTGCTATATAAATGAGTATAAGGAAGGATATAAAAAGCTACAGGGTGTATATAAATTATTATCGGGGCTTTAACTTTTTATAATATTTATTACATTAAACTTACAATTATAAATGATATGTCAAATGAAAAAACAACTCAAGCAGTTCTGTTTGTTGGCATCAGTGCGCATGTGCGTGCAGTGTTTCTGCGTCAATCCGTTAGACAGCGGTGGTACTAAAGGCGGTGACTAGTAAAGAGAAAGCGTTTTGTGTTTGGCAGCAATCCTGGACAGCTTTAGAAGGCACACAACACCGGGCGATAAAGGAGAGCGTACAACTTCCTGCAGGGATAACCGGCGGGCCGAGGTGATACTCACCCGGCTGAGAATTGGGCGCACACGAGCGACTCATGGCCATCTGTTAAGAGGGGAACCGGCCCCTGTGTGTGCTCCGTGTGCAGTACGCCTCACTGTGCGGCACGTATTGCTGGATTGCCCGCAGTACACCCGCGTTCGCCAGTCTTTGGGCCTAAGCAGTAACCTGCACGGTATTTTAGGGGACGACCCAGTGGCCGTGGCTAAGGCACTGCGGTTTGTTTTTAAAATCGGTTTTAATAAACAAGTCTGACTTGTATTTTATATTTATTAATTTTAGAGATTTTAAATTATTAGTCTGTAGATGGTTTTTTATGTCCTTTTAACAGTTGAGTGTTTTATTATATTTTACCTTTTTAGCTAAATTTTTGTTAGCTTTTAGGTTTTAGTGTTGACTTCGGGCCCAAATGACCTTGTTGTCGACGAGCCCTAAAACACCACACACTCACTCACTGTGTTTTGCAGTTTCCAAAGACCGAATCTGTAGTTACTGTGTAACGTGCGTTCCGCATTGTTGTGATCCTCCTAGTAGGAACAACATTCGTAGATGGTATCATCAGTTTGAAGATACCGGCTGCCTTTGTAAAGGGAAGAGCACGGGACGACCAGGAGTAAGTGAAGAGACTGTTGAGAAAGTCGTTCACTCGTAGCCCAAAGAAATCAGTCCGGAAAGCTAGTCATGAATTACAAGTTCCTGTGTCGACTATTTGGAAAGTTGTAAGAAAACGCTTACGGCTACGTCCTTACCGTTTACAGTTATTACAGGCTCTAAAGCTGACAGACCACGGATTACGTGCCAACTTCGCAAACGAATGTTGTTCCATGACGATGACGATTTTATGGATGATGTTGTCTTCAGTAATGAATCGACCTTTCACCTTAGTGGACATGTTAACACTTATAATGTTCGGAAATCCTCACGGTCCTTACCCGTCGAGTACCTCGTTGAGCCCTCCCGGCACTCAACACCTCATAAGATAGGATTAGTGATAGGTGAGGACTACGGATTGGAGGTTTCCAACAGGTCGGGTTTTTTCTCAGGGTCGGTCTGCATGAGTACTCGCTTTTGAGTTCCAGGGGATGGGTGCGTCCTGACAGTGTGTGGTTATTATCACATAGAAGACACCACGACCTTTGAATGTCAAGTTTATTGTTACAATTGGTCCTCTCCACTCGCCACTGTTGACGATGTTATTCGAACATTAGGTGCGAGATTTGAGATTTTTCCGTTGTTGTGCGCATGACACGACTTATATGTATCGGTGTACGCGTTGTTCCTGAACGTCGGTAGTGAATTACTTCGAACAACATAGTATTTCCGGAGGATTATTAAAAACAACGGAGTTTGGTGAAATCTTAATGGCACTGTAACGTGTGCAGTTTCTCTCATTCGCTAACACAGGGTGTTCGATAACCACCTAATGTGCGTTACTCCGTCCATCCACGAACGCGGACTCTGATGAACTTTTTAGTACTTGTCGCCCCCTTCACACGCCGAAACAGAGTGTTTTTCCTAGCAAACATCGAACGTCGCCATTGCACAAATTTCCCCTTCCTTTCGCCGAATTTTGGACACTTTAGGGGTCATGTGATCTGTTGCTTGTCCCTTATAGGTTGTGTTTCATTCCTACTCTTGAATTTAATAGCAATTTCTAGTGTATGAGGTATGTATTCCACGCGAATTTCTCTTTCCCACAGTCAAGCTAATTAATGCATAAGCATGTTTGAAAATGTGTATCTTAAATTCCAGAGTCTATTCTCTCGTCACGTATCTTATGCAGGCCAAGACATGGGCTGGCGCCGAGGGTCTATCCTTGGACAATGCCAGCTTTGTCGGCTAGGAACACAAAGCAAATACCTGTGAGGGGAAAGTGTACATGTTCCTCGTTCTCATGACACGTTGGGGTCTCCTGCTTTCAATAATATATATCGGGATTGCCTGTTTAGTATCTGTACTTGTATATTTAAGCATTATCTTCTATATTTATTAAAACTTTGTTTAAATCATATTGTGGTATCTATCCGCCCTCAATTGTGCATGTAATAAGACTTTCGGGGTTATTATGACGATGTTATGCCTAACAGGGACGGTATCAAGTTGCAACGAGATTCCCCTAAAGTGAATGTTTTATGTGCCGTATCCCGGCCTTGCTTTTTTGGTGAACCTACTGTAACTGGCATTTCTTACCTTGATAAACTACAGCAATGGCTCTTCACTCAGTTGGAAGAAAATGAGCCAGAGAACTTCATTTTCCAGCAAGATGGTGCGCCACCTCACTGGCATAACGAAGTATGTACGCGATTGGTTGAACGTCACTGTATCCGAGCGCTGGATAGGCTGCTAGGGCTCCAATGAAAGGACTTTCCATGCATGGCCTCCACGTTCTCCTGATCTAACGCCATGCGATTTTCACCTTTGGGGCTTCATCAAGAATCTTGTGTACGTGCCTCTGCTGCCAGCTGACCTCCCTGAATTAAGAAACTGGATTGAAGCAGCTGTTGCTACAATTACTAAATACACACTTATCAACGTTTGTGAAGAACTCGGCTACAGATTTGATGTGTGCCGTGTTTCAAAGGGTAGTCACATTGAACATTTATAAGGTTTTTGGTAAAACTGCTTGAGCTGCTTTTTCATTTGACGTATCATTTATAACTGTAAGTTGAGAGTGATAAATATTACAAGGAGTTAAAACCCCGATATTTATTTATACACACCCTGTATAATTTATAAATAAATATCAAAGTTAATCCAAATAATTCGATATGGGACTAAGAACCACGGAGGTAAATGACATCCATAAATGAAAATTAAATAAAAATTTATTCGTGGTAGGATGAGAGCGCTGCCTTCTTTTGTTTGAGTTGCCTGGTGATGTTTCTGTGTGACACTGTGGTTTCATATGAGATGTAATTACCTAACTCCAGTATACGGCTTGCTGAAGGATCTTGGTTATTATTTTCGTTTTTAAATTTGTGTAGCCATTCATAGAGCGCCTTCCAAGTTTTGTCTTTCAGACTGTTTGAGCTTTCAGTATCGTTCTCGGAACACAATTGCCGAACTGCATTTGTTATTGTTGGTATCTGTGAGTACATTTTATATAGACTTGTGATGTGCTTTGTTCTGATTTATACTATGTTACTCTTTGGCCGTGTAAGGCCATTGTTAACAGGTAATGCATGGGCTTTCAACGTGCGACTGAATTTTGATTATGGACACCTAAATTAATGGTTTTAGCTACTGAGCGATGGGGATTTTGAGAGTATTTCTCTTGCCATTTTGTACCAGCTTATCGCATTACCCTGGATGTGAAAATACCTCATCGGTCAAACATATCTGCATATTAGAGAGCATAGAGAATAAACGGTGAAGAAGAAGTTATCCAAGTTATAGATATAGATTTGTCAATGTTCTGTTCTGTTCATCTGTAAATATTTAAGGTTTGGTCGGGGCTGGCCCCGTACTCAGTGAGCACCTGCCTGCCGTGCTAGGGTTCCCCGGTTCGATTCCCGGCAAGGATTTTTCTCCGACCATGATAATTCCTCATCTTCCCCAGAGTCTCGAAGTATGAATGGGAGTGAGAATGTGTGTGTGATCTAATAATTAAAACCCAACGAATACAACTTAACAACTTCAATATGTTCCAAAGAAAAACGGCCGCCGATATGACCATTGGAGTTAAAGGCGGGGTAAAAATGGAACAAAAAAGAACAGCCCGCCTCGGTAGCGTGGTGGTAGCAGGTCTACAATATGTATCTTTCTTTAATGTTATTATGATAACAACTGTTACTTATTTTGTCTGAATCTTTTACAAAACTAATTTGTATTCTTACTAGGGAAAAGAAGTTTGTAAAATTAAAGTTTGTCTGATCCTATCCGCATTCACTTCCGGGTGCGCTAAGTTGCTCTCAAGATTACGGGACAGAGATTTCAAATTTCCATACAGAGGTGACAATATATGCAGAGGTCAACGTAACATTCTTCTATTGCAAGAAAAGATGGTACTTGTGTCATTTGAAATAAAATTTTGTGTAATTTATTCTGATCAATGTACATTTTAGTTCTTATTTTTTTTGATTGACGCATTTTATCCGGTGTTATATCGTACGATGAATTAAATGCGTAAAATGATGCTCAAATGAGCCTAGGGTCTAAAGAACTTAAAGTTACTGATATTTATGTATCAGGATACCGGAAAACCCCAGAAAAACCTTATCCAGAAAACTCAGTCACCCATATGAGTTGTTCTTCTTCTAAATAGGCTGTATTATCACTAAATGATGTATATACATTGCTTTAACTTATGATTGAGTGGCATTTGTCTTCAAGTCCTGTGTGTTACAGTCATTTTAGTTGTTCTTTGTATCCCTAACGTAAGCGGCATGGGGCCAAGAGAGCTCTGTATCACATTGTTACAAAATTGACAATGCACGTCGCCTACTGTAAAATATGCGGTACCACGAGCAAAGCGGTGCATGTGTATGCAAATCTCAGAACTGCATCTGCTGCCTTATTACCATAAAGGGAAGAAAGCGTAGGAATATAGACAACAGAGGAAGGAAACTGCATCCGCTGTTCATTTTTGCTTTCTTTAACACGTATTTGGTAGAACAAATATTGCTTTCCAAACAAACACTGATAACAGAACATTGCCGGAAGTATTTTTGAAAGCCTCATACACATAAAAATAGTGTTTTTATAAAAAAATAACATCTGCGCATCATTGGGTGTAGAGCAGGTAAATTTTGTGGCAGTAACTGTGCAGACCTTATTCTTGAAAAATAATTTTGTTTCGAAAGGAATAAGGAAGCGGAAATAAACAATAATGGAGTACGGCTAACTAACCTGAGATTTGCTGACGACGTGGTGTTGTTCTCTACATCACCGGAGGAATTACAAAGAATGCTACACGAACCCTGTTTCCACAGCAGAAAGACGGGCCCCATCATGATAATGTGCAAGAGCCAAGTAACGACAAACGGCGCCGAAACCCCAATAATAATCGACGGTAAGTCCTTAAGAGTATGTCTATCTAGGACAACTGGTGTCTTTCAAAGACAACACCACAGAAGAAACTAACAGAGAAATCTCACAGGCATGGAAAGCATTCCGGTCCCTAAAATTCATCCTGCTGGACCGTTCCATAAGCAAACGTCTCAGACTAGAATCCCACCAATTCTAATATATGGTATAAATGTAACAAATCCAGTCTCAGACTAGCAGACGACGTAACCGAGCAATTTAACAATGCGGCTTCAACGTTGGCATTATTTTTGGATGTAGAAGCCGCCTTCGACCGGTGCTGGCACAACGGCCTTATTTATAAGATGCACCGAAACTTTCCCGGCCTCCAAATCTCAACTCCTATGCGGCACAGTTTTCTGAAAAATCGGCGCTTCTACGTCCAAGTGGGTGGCTCCTCTTCTAAGGAAAGAGCCATGCAGGCTGGCGTACCACAAGGGGCCATCATGTCGCCTTTTCTGTACATAATTTTCACAAATGACTACCCTGTGGACGCCAGATGCAAAGTGGCCATGTACGCTGACGACACTGCCATCTACAACCACCACAAAAATTATCGTTTCGGCCTATTAGAAATGCAGCGGTATACTGACCGCTTCCTCTCATGGCTCCATGATTGGAAAGTAAAAATTAATCCAAATAAATGCCAGCTGATTCACTTTACAAAGCGGCGCCCTTTGGCTATGGACCTCACTGTCGGTGGTCAACAATTGCACTGCCGTCAGCAAGTCAGGTACTTGGGCGTGACGTTGTCACGTACCATGAATTGGTCAACCGATATCAAAGATACCGCCAACAAAGGGCGGCAGAGGTTAAAGCTATGCGCCCCCATCTTCAGGAGCAAGCAAAGCAAATTAAAGACGAAGCTTGTCTTGTACAAGTCTTTCATTTTATCGGTGGTCCTGTACGCATGTGTGGTCTGGGCCAACGCTTCTAAATCCACCCTACAGTACCTCCAAACCGTCCAGAACCTTTCATTGCGAAAAATCCTATCCGTTCCTCTCCGAACAACAAACCGCCAAATTCATACAGAAACTAACTCCCCAACCATACCCGAGGCCATCCTGAAACGGACCTCCTCCACCTGGGTGCGTATACGACTGCACAAAAACCCAAAACGCAGTCATAAACAATATTGGCAGAGGCGAGCCGCAACATCGTAAACATTCAAGAATTAATATATTATAAACGACGGCGGCTCGCCCAGTCTGCGCGCCCAGCATCCCCCGGCCCATGGCCGCACAAACCTACGGCAGAGGCCCCGCTCACGGCAGGGGAGATCGTCACCAATGCAGCTGCCGTGGCCTTACTGCATGATGACAGTAAGGCAAAAGTGTAAATAGTGTAAAGTGATCGTGTGGGTGTGTGTGTGTGTGTGTGTGTGTGTGTGTGTGTGTGTGTGTGTGTGTGTGTGTACAGGTGTGAGTGAGTGTGTGCATGTACGGGCGTGAGATAAACGCCCTTGTACATATGTAAATATATATTTAACAAAAAAAAAATCAAAACAATCTCTAAGCAAATGAAAAAAGGACCATGCCAAGCTGTTCCCGGCGGCCGAAATAAGGCCGTCGGATGGGTTTTGCGCAAACCTAAAAGACTATCAGCGCTATACCACCAATATGTATAAAAAAATGTAAATGTTTAGCCTGTAAGCCGGGCCCCACTGTACCGGCACCAGGCCAATACTCTAATAAAGCTAAATCAATCAAATCAGTCCTAGTATATGGTTCTCAAACCTGGGTTCTCACAGGCAAACTTAGAAAATCCATACAGGTATGCCAGAGAGACAGGCTACAGACAATCTTGAACATATCGTTAAAAGACAAAGTTTCCTAAGTCCCGTCTTATAAGGCCAGGGTCAAACGACGTTGCTAACCAAAATGAAAGTGATCAAATGAAAGTGAGGCGTTCATCTGGCCCGAGTTTACGGTGACAGTGGACGCAGCACACCACGATATGGGACCCATATATAGTACGACGGCTGTTCAATAAAGAATGATCATAATCTTTTTACGGACATAATTTTGCCCACTGAAATTCAATCTTATTATACTCTGTTAGCCTAATGTGAAACAAACACGCCGTGGTAGTTTCATTGTTGGTACTCCTGGTTCCCAGGTTCAGATATGTTCCGTATCACCTACCGCTACAATGGAGATAACATGCAGTTAAAGTTGATGTTAGAGGAAGATCCGGAGTTTCTTTCAAACGTAAGCACTGCTATTGAAACTTAGCTACATCATTTTGATCCTGAGAGCAAACAGCAAAGCTCAGTGTAGAAATCTTCTTCATCACCAACCTCCAAAAATGTAAAAGTGGTTTCTTCTGCTGGGAAAGTTATAGTCATCTCATCCTTTGATATTCATGGTATGGTTTATCAGTATGTTGTACCTGCACACACATCAGTAACTGGACAATACTAGAGGAATGTCCATAAAACATTGCAAGTCTATATCAGACGCAAAAGACCACATTTCCGTGAAGAAGGCTGGATGCTCCACCACGATAATGCGCGGCCGTATATTGTCAATGTTGTTGCTGAATATCTTGCAAAAATCAACGTAAAGTGCATCCCTCACCCTCCCTATAGTCCGGATTTAGCCCCATGTGACTTTTTTTCTATTCCCTAACTTGAAGTGAAGGCTGCGGAGGCAATTTTGAAGCAGCTCTCAAAAATGGTTTCCAGCATGTCTTTGAAGACTGGCAGAAACGCTGGGACAAGTGCATCGCATTCAGGGGAGACTATTTTGAGAAGGACTATCAAAACTATGACGATAAGTAAAGGTATGTTGTCAAAATAATTGTGATTATTCTTTATTGAACAGTTCTCGTAGAAGACACAGAGGTAGGCCCAGGCATAGATGGGCCGACTTCTTCAAGGCGATACCAAGCAGTCAAAACCAAAAGTATGTAGTGAAACCAACGGACCTAGGCAGGAATCAGCCAAGTATAGTGAAAATTGTTGTAGTGTAGTAAATGTGTCTAGCAAATCGTTCCCTTAAGAGAATTTAATGTACCCGATGTTCCGACAAAGACAACGATTTTATCACTGGTAAGAAAGCTGCATTAATGAGAGTGGAGAAGATGCAGCGCCATTGAATGCAGAGACTATTACAGATGTTCGCAGAATTCTCCAAACAAATTGTTACGTTGATTGAAGCAGGAATCAGGGAATGCATATGGAACATGTCAAAGAGCTGCGAAGAAATCGAGATTACCACCTTACAGAGTGCATATGGTGCAACAACTGACGGAAGCAGATTATGATAAACGAATCAGTTGCTGTCGATGGTTTCAGGGTACACTCATTCCACGTCCAGACATTCTCTCCATAACGTGGTTTACAGGTGAGCATGGTTTCATATGTCAGGCTACATAAACAAACAGAACACCAGATACTGGGCTGCTGTATCCCCAAGTGATCCACAAAACCCTACTGCATGATGAAAAGGTTGGAGTATGGTGCACGGTGTCAGCTTTCAGGATCATTTGTTCCATTTTCTTTGATAAGACTGTAGACACTGAAGTTTATATGGGTATCTTCAAGACATTTGTGGAGCAGCTGGATGATATCGAATTGAGAGAATATTATTTCCAGAAAGATGTCTCAACGTGCCATACATCTAATGACACCATGATACTTATAACAAGTTTCTTTAATAATCAAATAATCTCATAAGGTCTGTGGCCCCCCAGATAATTTGTGGGGGTATCTAAAAATATATAGTATACAAGAATAGGCCATGGGCAGTTTATTTTCTCAAGCAATCCTTACGAACCGAAATAAGTAACATTGGTGAGGATACTGTCCGTAAATCTTCAGAGAATATGGTGAGACGAATGCAAACATGTATAGATGCTGGTGGAGGACACTTACAACATTTTCTCTGAGATGTACATAGTGCAATATAATCTCCCAATTGTTTATTATATTCTGCCAAAGTTTCGCGTGTGTCCTATTATTGGTTCAAAAGTTATGGCAGGTTGAAGAGGTTCAGGTTTATATGGATCGCACTGTATTTGATAGTTTAATTTTTTAATTTAAACCTTGCATGGTGTTCATATTTTATATTTTAGTATTTATTCAGTTTCTGTTTTTATGTTACGTTCCTCACAAACCTACCCACGTGTTTTTCTAAAATATTTTATTTATTTAAGTGCTTCGATAAACATACTTTACCTGAAATCTTGACAATGAATTCCTAAGTGGTATGAATTATCGTCCATTACACAGGATGCGGAGAAGCTTTGAGAAAAAAACGTGTAAAGCAGGTTGCTTAATGTTAAAGCAATTTAGAGACAAAGTATTGAACAACTTTATCGATAATCATTTAAGTTCCCACGGAGATTCCAATATAAGATACACATCCGCATGTGTTTTATCAGTCTTTATAGCAAACCAGTTAATTTGATCGTTGTTTTGTGTTTGAATGCACATCTGTTGCTCGGGAAAGTGCCATAATTCTTCCCAACCTGAGCGAAACATTCGATTAAGGATCAAATGTTCGGTTGCCGCAGTTTGTTGTGAGGGAATTACCGCGATTCGTGAAGGAATGAAGTCCTATTTAATTAGTTAAAAATATATACAAGTTTTTACAGAATTGAAAACAAGTCGTCTTCTGTTTTAGCATGTTTAGGCAATATAAGAGATTGTTGAGATCACAAATATTTGCCTTTAAGTGAATCCACTGCTTAGAGTGTCCGCGGTTTCATATTTTCTCCTCTTAATTATTTTCTTATCCTGCATTTTCAAAATATTTAGTCTTAATTCCGTTATAGCTCATCTCGTCTTAATTAAAGATGAAATATGCGTTCCCTTAAGCATTTTGAAGAACTTCACCTAAAGACCGATAAATTATGCATGTTATAGAATGATGAATGGTTCTTGTTCAATGAAAGTAAAAAGAGATAATTTCTAAAGATTTATGTATACCTCTTAATTAAGCCCTCAACCTAAAGTTATGTAGCCATTCAACTAACCACTCATTCATTTATTTTATTGAATGCCTTCCTCTAGTGTAATATGACGGGCGTTCAGCAGAGACGTCAAAAGAGAGTATGATCTTGAAGGACTCTAAATTCAGTTTTAAATAGTGTCCATTTTTAACTCGTTTCATTTACTTTAATTTCTGGGATTCTTTCATTACATATTGTATGTATGTATGTATTTTTTCACTGCAATTGGGTACTACCCGTTGGCAGAGTTAAGAATACAGATCAAATTACTAATACTAGATTTACAAAAATAACACAATAAACAATACAAACATGATATTATTTTACTTTAGTCACTTAAAACATATATAATTACTTCTCTATTTACATGTTATATACCATCTAGTTTTTTTTTCTAAATTTCTTCAGCGACAGGTGACAGCCCTGAAAGACTGCTACAGGCAATTCATTCCATTCTTCAATGGTTCTATTAACAAAAGAAAATTTTCCTACGTCGGTTCTGTATCTTCTACCCTTAATTTTATACCTATGATCGTTTCGTCCATAGTAATCCGGATTATCTAACCTTACACTAACGTCCACCCATGCCTTTACACCAGCATTAGCTTTGAATAATGCTACCAACCTATGTTTTTTACGCCTAATTCTTAATTCCTCCCATTTAGTCTCATCTCCTTTTATAGGCCCAAATACTTGCCTCTTTTTATGAATTTTATTGCCCTTTTCTGTATTTTTTCTAATGGATCGATTTGGTTAGCTCTATACGGGTCCCAGCATGCTACTCCATATTCCATAACCGGCCGCACTAAGGCCTTGTAGGCAATCTCCCTGGACCTAGCGCTCCCCTTTTTCAATATTCTCATTACGAAATGTAATGCCTTCCACGTATTCCTAGATGTGGAATTTACTTGTTCGTCCCATCCAGCATTACTTGCCAGGTACACTCCCAAGTATTTGCAGCTGTCCACCTGTGGAATTTGCACCCCCTTACCTCTTGGATATGTCACGTCAAGATATTTGATGTAACTAATACGGGGCTATAAGAAGGGACAAGTTTACAAAATTTATTTACTTAAAATTATGAAACATAGAACGATAATTCCAACGTTCTTGGACGGACAAACATTTGGCAAGTGCGCACTCTCTGTCAGTTATTGAAAATAACGAATGTCACTGAAGATTAACGCCTTCTATGTCATATTTGTAAACAAAGTTTAAGGACCTTTCTTCTTCATGGAGAAAGTTGTCACAGGACTAGCCTAGCTAGAAGCTGAAATTAATTCAGTTGACTATCCTCATGCAAGATGGTACCTCTTCTCATTACTCCAAGCACGTCCCGAGTTACCTCAATGACAGCATTCCAGAACGTTGGCTTGGAAGAAGGACAGAAGCTCCAAGCCATCATCAGTTGGCTACCAGGTGACCTCACTCATCTTATCTCTGGGGCTACGTAAAAAAATATGGTTTTATATATAACAACGGAGTGTATAAATAAAGATCACAATTTTTTTGACAACGTACCTTTTACTCATCCTTATAATTCTGATGGTCCTTCTCAAAATAGTCTTCTCTGAATGCAATGCACTTGTCTCAGTGTTTCTGTCAGTCTTCAAAGACATGCTGAAAACCATTTTTTCAGAGATCCTTCAAAATCGCTTCCGCAGGCTACACCACTGCTTCTGATGGTGGATAATGCCTCCCACGAAGGAGTTTCTTCAAGTTAGGGAATAGAAAAAGTCACATAGGGATAAATCCGAACTATAGGGAGGATGAGGGATGTACTTTACGTTGATTTTTGCAAAAAATTCAGCAACAACATTGGAAATATGTGTTTGGTCCTCATTAAGCTAACAGAATATAGTAAGATTGAATTTTAGTGCGAACAATTATAACCGTAAAAAATTATGATCTTTCTTTATTGAACGGCCTTCATATTTTATTTAATGTGTTACTCTATTGTAATATGAAGGGCGTTCAGAACAGACGTCATAAGAGCGTATGATCTTGTAGGACTCTAAATTCAGTTTTAAATAGTGCCCATTTTAACTCGTTCCATTTACTTTGATCTCTGTGATTGTTTCACTACATATTAATTACCTCTTGGATATGTCACGCCAAGATATTTGATGTAACTAATACGGGGATATTTAAAAAGAAGGGACAAGTTTACGGAATTTATTTACTGAAATTGAACTAGCAACCAGAAGTTAGACCTCGAAGATAACATTACGTACTGTAGTTATAGCTGTTTGTTTATTGTACCATTTATACCCCGCCTTTGACCGCAATGGTCCTGTCGTGAACAGTTCTCCTTTGGAGACTTCCCAATGGTGTTATCTCCCAAACGTTGGGTTAGTGGTACTCTGGATTTTTGTTTAATCATTAGACCAGGCACACATTCGCACTCTCATTCATACTTCCAAACACTGGGGACCGACGCACGACAGGTAAGTGCTCTACCGCTTGAGCTACGGTGCCAGCTACAGCTGTTTTGTAAATCTATCCATCAAGGTGTGTTTGAGTCGATTTAAGCAACGTTTGAAGTGATTTCCAAAATTATCCTTCTATTATTATAATTAATCGTTTCGAGAACGCTTTTACCATTTTAAAACTATCGGGTTAAACAAAATGTCAATTAATGCCAAGAAAAGTAAGTCCATTGTTTTTAGTAGAACTAAGGGCAAAATTATTGTTAACTATCACACGGGAGGGGTGCAAATTCCACAGGTGGACAGCTGCAAATACTTGCGAGTTAACCTGGCAAGTAATGCTGGATGGGACGAACAAGTAAATTCCACATCTAGGAATGCGTGGAAGGCATTACATTTCGTAATGAGGATATTGAAAAAGGGGAGCACTAGGTCCAGGGAAATTGACTACAAGGCCTTAGTGCGGCCGGTTATGGAATATGGAGTACCATGCTGGGAACCGTATATAGCTAACCAAATCCATCCGTTAGAAAAATACAGAAGAAGGCAATAAAATTCATAAAAAGAGGCAAGTATTTTGGGCCTATAAAAGGAGATGAGACTAAATGGGAGGAATTAGGCGTAAAAAAATAGGTTGGTAGCATTATTCAAAGCTAATGCTGGTGTAAAGGTATGGGTGGACGTTAGTGTAAGGTTAAATAATCCGGATTATTATGAACGAAACTATCATAGGTATAAAATTAAGAGTAGAAGATACAGAACCGACGTAGGAAAGTTTTCTTTTGTTAATAGAACCATTGAAGAATGGAATGAATTGCCTGTAGCAGTCTTTCAGTGCTGTCCCCTGTCGCTGAAGAAATTTAGAAAAAATCTAGATGGTTTATAGTTTAACTTTTGAATTATAATGGTATATAATATGTAAATAGAGAAGTTATTAGATATGTTTTAAGTGACTAAAGTAAAATAATATCATGTTTGTATTGTTTATTGTGTTATTGTTGTAAATCTAGTATTTGTAATTTGATCTGTATTCTTAACTCTGCCACCGGGTAGTACCCAATTGCAGTGAGTAAATACATACATACATAAGGAAGGTGACATACTGACATCGTATCTTAACCTACAGTAGGTAGAGCACTGTCCGGTATTAACTAACTGAAAGATTCAAGACGAAACAAAGTGTTGTCTGAGCTTGGAGACACGTGATGTATAACAAGGCATATGAAGGAGGGTTGGCCGCGACACTGGGCGTAGACCATAATTACATGACTGTTGCTGTGCATGCATAGCTGTGCCAGGGGCAAGGATATTTGCTCCTATTATTAGCTTAGTGCATGCATGACAGGAACAATCCTTGGGGCCAGCTATGACCACCACACCTGCCCAAATGCGTGTGGAGTGCACGCTGGACTTGAGATCCATCAAAGTCTGTTTCGCTTAAAACTACCTTATATCATTTTTCACTAAAAATAGAAGCCAAGGTGAAATTGCATATCGTTTTCAATGTTTATGTAAATTTACGTAGGGACATAACCTCAAATGTGCTACCTAAATGTTCAAATATGGATTGTGTGAGTTCTCAATTCATTGACTCACAAAAAACAACTTAATTTATAGTGTAAACAATGGAATTTTGGCTTCAACAACTTTATAACAACTAAGCAACTAATCGGCAAGACCAGGAAAACCCCATGCTTCATGTGATCGAACCCAGAAACACTTGAAAGCGAAAGGCACACGTTACCGTGGCGCTGCCTGCCTCTCTCGATAGTTACAACGTTAATTCTACCTTACCAACCTTCAAAATACATGAATATGTAGTCGTATAGAACTTTCACGAAATATAAGCTACTTTCTTCTGGAAAAAACTGGGTTAGTAACAGTTAAAGTCTATTTATTTAACTTAATTGATGGAAATTAATCATTTCTTCACACTAGCTATATTTAGGACAAGGTTTTTGATAGATAGAGTCAACATTAAAAATTCAATGCTATGACCGGGATTTGAACCACGAATCTCCTGGTTTCCGACCAGACGCTCTAACCCATTGAGCTACCATCGCCAACGGGCAGTCCAGACATTAAATTGTACAGTTGACTCATATATTTTCGCTGTAAGCCACTAAGGAGTTTAAAGCTTATTTTTTACGCCCTCCAAAGTTGTCATATCGGACGGTGAATGAATTGAGTGAAATGATGCTCAAATGAGAAGATGGAGAAGAAGAAGAAGAAGAAGAAGAAGAAGAAGAAGAAGAAGAAGAAGAAGAAGAAGAAGAAGAAGAAGAAGAAGAAGAAGAAGAAGAAGAAGAAGAAGAAGAAGAAGAAGAAGAAGAAGAAGAAGAAGAAGAAGAAGAAGAAGAAGAAGAAGAAGAAGAAGAAGAAGAAGAAGAAGAAGAAGAGGAAGGGGAGGAAGAGGAAGAAGATGCGTGCAGCTGTGTTTTGAAAGTGAACTCTTTTGTTTATGTTCGGCGACCTTGACGATTATATTTGTGTATGTTACGTAACTCTGCTACTGTAAGGGTTGACCAAAGTGTGTTTCTACAGAAATAAAGAACATTTTGGAATTTCTGAAAGCTGAACTTTTTATTTTACGAACCCACAAAGTCACACTATGCTATTATAGTACACCCCCTTTTAGTTTGATTGAATATTATTAGTTGGTGATACAAATATTATCTGCTTTAGTCCCTCTGCTGTGAATATCAGAATTTTTACTGAAGTTTTATGGGTTCATTTGGTAATACGCTGCAAAACTACTCATAAAACACCCCTACTTTTTAGGATATATGATTACTTCATTTTAATACAGTTTATTTAAGTTGTAATAACAGATTAGCTCAAATGTTCTGCTGGAACTATATCTGGACAAATCTTATCATGTCCTATATTTGCTTTTGGTTTAATTTTAGTGTTTTCATTGCAAATGGGCTCCAATACCTCCTAGCTGCAAATAATGCATTTACAACATGAGATATACAATACAAAACAAGCAACTTTACTCCCGAAAATTGTGTGAATAGAATATTGCTTGTGGTTTCCATACATTAGAAGTGAAATTAATGCTGAAATTATTTGCATTGCATTTGGAAATTAATTTACCATTTGCAAGGAAATTAATTTACCATTTGCAAGGAAAGCTTTAACAGTTGTACTTTAAGCTGGTTACTACACAAACTATTCATATGCAGAATGAACAAATAATTCACGTGACCTTGCCACGTGTCTGCCACTCAGACATATAAACTTTAGTGCAGCATATACTGGAAAATAGCTTCTCCGTTGTGACTGCATTTTACCTTAAAAGAGCATTTCCCAGAGTGACTATTAATTAATAAGTGCACCAGAGAACAATTTTCCTGCTCATAGTCTACATAAATACAAGTTTGTATTTCAAGGAGAAAAAGCTGGCAGCCAGGCGGAGAGAATTCACGTACTCTGAAAACAAAACACGTTCGGCTAACTGTCAAAACAAAACACTATTGTCTTTTAACGGGTCACGGTTAACATTCCAAGGCGTTCTGCTCCTTTTCTGACAAAAGAAAAATGAATTTATGACTGTACCGTAATAATTAGACATCGGCGAAGTGGACCTTAAAACTTACAATACGCAGTAATATAAGAATCAACAAAGGCTGGCCCTGTTGCTCAGTCGGTAGAGCACCTGCCTGCGGTGCTAGGGGCCCCGGGTTCGATTCCCGGCAGTGGGGGTAGGGATTCAACTTACCTTGGCAATTAAAAGAGAAATAAAATAGGAGGCATTACTTTTTTACCCACCCTCGTAAACATGAAATGCTCCAAATTTGATGTTTTGTTTTCTCTCCCTTTTCCACTCTACGCGCACATATAGACTCACAGAGAGAGGGTATATGCAGCATTTTTGCTACCCGTAACGCACAAAAGTCGAATTTCCTGCCGAAATTCAGTTTTTCTTTTTATGTACAGTAGTGCTGTGGAGAAAAGTTATGCAAACAGGATCTGAATATGTGCGGGAATTTAGAATTAATGGAGCCTTCTATTGAAGCATAAAAGTACGAGGGTGAGTCAAAAAGTAATGCCTTTTAATTTTTTTCTCTTGTTATTGCCAACAGCAATGAATCCAATTTAAATAGCTTGAAAACTACAACATTGACGATTAATTTGTCACTATTCAATATAATCTCTGTCCTTTACCACAGTTTTGGTCCACCTTTTAACTAGAGCATGTATTACAGTGTGGTAAAACACACGGTCTTGCTTCCTAAGCCATTGACGCACGGACGTTTTCACAGCCTCCTCATCTTCTAAATGAATCCCACGATGAGCTTCCTTTAGTGGCCCGAACAGATGGAAGTCTGATGGTGCCAGGTCAGGGCTGTAAGACTTGACATCCCAATTTATCAATTTCTGCAGTGGTGTAACGACCAGTGTGTGGTCTTCCATTGTCATGCAAAAGAAGAACATCCACCATAGGTTTTATTGGGCGAACTCGGCAAAGACGTGCTTTCAGCTTCTTGAGAGTTCTGACGTATTGGACAGAATTTATTGTGCATCCGTGCTCCAAGAAATAAATCATAAGCACACCCTCTGTATCCCAAAAGACTGTCGCCATAACTTTCCCTGCCGACCGCTGAGTTTTGATTTTTTTTTTCCTTCGGTGAGGTTGTGTGATGTCATTCTATTGACTGCCTCTTTGATTCAGGTTCAAATAAATGAATACATGTTTGGTTTCCAGTAATATTTGCTTTCCAGAAACTCCTCTCCCTCCAAATTGAAGCGCTGCAAGTGTTCGGAGGCTATTGTTTTCATTGTTTCTTTGTTTTGGGCGGTTAAATGTTTGGTACTATACGTGAACAAACTTTTGAGTACCCCAGTTGTTGAATAATCGTCAGCACAATGCCTTTGCTGAGGGAGGTAATGCGACACAATTCACCTTTCTTTACCCGGCGATCACCACGAATGATGTCATCGACTCGCTGAATGTTGCATGGAGTCACTGCAGTCACCGGCCAGCCGCTTCGCTTTTCATCTGCCAATGGCGTTTGCCCTTCAGCTTCGTTACAGCGACGAACCCATCATCTAACAGTGCTGACATCCACCGTTGCATCACCATACACATTTTTTAGCCTTTCGTGAATGCGAATTGGCGTTTCACCTTCCGCAGTCAAAAATTCAATTACAGAACGCTGTCTAATACGAATGTCGATGTCAGTCGTTTTGCAAGATGATGCAGTGCTGCCACCTGTTGACTTAGGAAGTTACTACTGCAGGGGATTGGAGAAGAAGGTTGGAGGAATTGCACCAAATTCGAAGTTCTCACATAGCATACTTATTTAAGGGAATAAAAGTAGGAGGCATTTCTTTTTGCCCCACCGTCGTAATCACTTTCACTGCGTCTAAAGATAAAATAATTCAGTTTTTCTCTGCTTTAGCCTGGGAATTCCCTTTGGAATCCCTCTTTTACACGGAGCTACCTTCAACTAATTGCCCTAGCTTTATACCACAAACGTAAGTAAAGGCCTCCGTAGTGGTGAATTAATTTGGCTGGAGACCGCTCCAGATGATGGTACGTCATTAAATGTGGATCCAAAATATAAATCATCTGTAGCAGGGAATGAATAAATGAAGCTCGAGCCGCCGGTGTCTCTGACAGGCGCTGAATGGGGTAGGCAGAATCCTGATGGCCGTGGGAACAATGGTGAGCACATTAAAGCTGAATTTACGGTAGAAAAAACTTTTATAGCTTTCTCATAACTAAAACAATGACCAGCGCTAATGCCTAGATGTCATATTTATATCCGTAGGATAACGCAGTTTATCATTTCAATTAACAGTTATTTACAAAGCGAAACAAGAAAACATTTTTAGGAAAATTTCCGAAGTTAGTATGATATGTGAAGTAAAATATTTACATTTGGTTTGAGGGAGGACCGAAGTGCTAAAAGTGATTTTCTAAACTATAAAGCTAGAGGCTGAATTTTTTTGTATACATATTAATAGTAACTAAAAAAGTGTGTGTACCAGTTTTCTTTCCAAAATGTAACTGAATTCTTGATATATTAATTAATTTATACAATTTTATTACCTAAAATCAAAGTCTATCTGCTTTGTCAGATATTGCACAATAAATCTCATTCTGTTACAGTTAAATTCCTTAATACCTTGACAATAAATTAAAGGATCGGGTTTCTGAAACTCTGCATAGTTATTTTTAACAGATTATTTTTTGTGTGAAGGCGATTAAGCCTCCAAAAATCAGTGCTAGATCATAGTAATCATTTTTTAAAAATTAAAATAGGACCAGTATCCAAATTCCCATAAATAAGTTTTATAGGACGCACTATGAAGGGGTAGAGCCAGACTGAAATGTCATGTCGGCACGTTGGACATTGTAGCTCAAGGGTTAGAGCAGCTGGACGGCAACCAGAAGATCCGTGGTTCAAATCCTGGCTATGGAATTGAATTTTTCAGCCTGGCTCTACTCTTTCATAGTGCGTCCTACACACGGCTAAAGTGAAAGAACAATTAATTTCCATTAATTGACCTAATAGTGGTCCGAACTATAAAGCCTGGGCCTTAAAGTACTTACAGCATAGTAAGTCGCCATTAAGGCAGTTGTCTCATGTGTTTATGAGAACTCCTAGTGGTTTACCGGGAGAAACACGAGTCAGTTGGAGAATTTAATGTCATGTTGGCATGTTGGCCATAGTAGCTCAAATGGTTACAGCGGCTGGACGGCAACCAGAAGATCCGTGGTTCAAATCCCGGCTATGGCGTTGAATTTACAGTCTGGCTCTACCGTTTCATATATAGATTGGAAAAGAAATCGATATTTTCACCCAAAATCACTACCAATGTCCTAACGCTGTGACAATTGTTACGTCACATATTTTGTTAATTCTGATTTTAACTTCTGTTGATGAAATTGGGCATAAGTGTTACAACATAATGCTTTCGAACACGCATCAAAAGCATTCATATCACTGTTTGTATTACGTAGGCCTACCTCATCGTAATAGCGACATTTTAAGCATACCCAACATTGAAGTCTTGCACACTGATGTTCAGAACTCTGTTGAGCTAAACACTGGAGGAACATTCACGAAACAGATTTTAGAGGTGAAATTGTTTTCGAAATGCACCCTGTAACGGGAGTTTCTGTTTGAAATGAGTTTTGTTTTCTGATCTGACTATTAGTGGGCCGTGTAAGGACAATATAAATAAATGGTGAACGGTTGCTAGGAGATAAGAAAATCAATAATCGTGCTTGATGTGAAAAGATGAAAAGTTTTGGATATGACTAACGATAGTAATGGAAAATCAATAATCTTGAGAAAGAGATATTCTGTAAACTTGATAGTGATAGTGGACGTGCAGGAGTAAGGAGTTTAATTTAATCAATGGAATCTTTTTATTAAAGAAGTAAGAATTTATCGATTTGCTGAAGGTAATCTGCAATGATTGACTACGAAAGAAAGTTCAAACAAAATGTAATCCATGACTCTTTTTCATGACTCTTATTTAAAATAAGATGATACAGTTGGTGACCAGAATAAACTGATAGCCGCAAAAACTCACACGAGAAGGGAAAGAACACTGCTAACAACGGAGAAATCTGCTAAATATATGGCCCCCGCCGCAGGGCCGAATAAAATGGAGAGAAATTAACTGCGAATAAAAATCTTGCTTCATAAGGGAAATAATTGTGTTGACAACGAAGAAATTTATGCTCCATCAAAAGTAGTTAGGATAAGTGTAACGTTTATTAAAAAGGTTACTGAAAACGTTTGTGACATATAATTTATAATATTTGAATGACTTTTAAAGTAATTGTTAAGTAGTAATATTATTCTGCTGTACAGTTTATTGTAAATTGTAAAAAGTTACTTAGATTAGAAGTTTTATTCTTTGGCAACGTTGATTTTTTGTGTATTTCCTGTATACTAAAACAAAATCTTTAGAGCTATTTCAGGATAAAATAGTGTGTTTTATTGTGGTACTTATGAACGTTATCTATTTCGGATATACCAAACTGAATCAGGAAAAATGATGTTCAGTATGTACCTTTGGAATGCATCAAATACTGCTTGATTAAACCAGTTTTGTTGCATATGACATTTTATATCCTTAAAACGAGGACTGTTCAATAAAGAATGATCATTATTTATAAGGTCATAATTTTTTACACTAAAATCCAGTCTTTTTATATTCTGTTAGCTTATGTGAAACAAACACGCCGTAGTAGATTCATTGTTGGTACTCCTGGTTCCAGCCAGTGAGAATCACGCAAGTTCAGACATGTTTAGTATCGCCTACCGCTGCAATGGAGGTAACATGCAGTTAAAGTTGATGTTAGAGGAAGATCCGGAGTTTCTTTCAAACGTAATCCCTGCTGATGAAGCTTGTCTACATCATTTTGATCCTGAGAGCAAACAGCAAAGCTCAGTGTGGAAATCTCCTTCATCACCAACCCCCAAAAAGGCAAAAGTGGTTGCTTCTGCTGGGAAAGTTATGGTCATCTCATTCTTTGATATTCATGGAATGGTTTATCAGCATGTTGTATCTGCACACACATCAGCAACTGGACAATACTACAAGGATGTCCTGAAAACATTGCAAGTCCATATCAGGCGCAAAAGACCATATTTCCGTGAAGCAGGATGGATGCTACACCACGGCCGCATATTGCCAGTGTTGTTGCTGAATATCTTGCAAAACTCAACGTGAAGTGCATCCCTCACCCTCCCTATAGTCTGGATTTAGCCCCATGTGGCATTTTCTATTCCCTAACTTGAAGAAACGCCTTTGTGGGAGGCATTATCCATCATCAGAAGCAGTGGTGAAGGCTGCGGAGGCTATTTTGAAGGATCTCTCAAAGAATGGTTTCCAGCATGTGTTTCAAGACTGGCAGAAAAGCTCGGACAATTGCATCGCATTCAGGGGAGACTATTTTGAGGAGGAGGAGTATGAGGATGAGTAACGGTACGTTGTCAAAAAAAATGTGATCATTCTGTATTGAACAGCCTTTATAACCCTAAACATTTTCTTTCTGCTCCCTCTGCAGCTTTGATACCTGCGAAATGGTATGGCTTCGATTTCTGACAAACACTTGAAAAGCAGTAAAAGGAAAGGAATTGTAAACAAATGAAAAATGCAGTATATCAGTCTCAAAGTGTTGTATTGAAACGTTTGTACACAATGATGTTTTCTTTTCCGTTTTTTTACAATAAATACAAACATCTCATTATGAGCACACATTATCACACGAGTCTCACACTAGCTATGTCGATGACTAAAATATTTTTATTTACTTTTTATTTAAGCAGACTGCTCGAAAAGCCTAGCAGTAATAACTAAATGAGCAAAATTCAGTTGTTTTGTATCATCAGAGGCTTTTCGAACACACTGCTAGATATCTAATTGCTAGCAGAGAGAAAGAGAAAGAAAGATAAAGAGAGAGTAAGATAAAGAGAGAGTAAGAGAGATAATGAAACAGAGAGAAAGAAAAAGAGAGGAAGAAAGAGAAAGAAGTACAGAAATGTAAAGAGAAATTAAGAAAAAGAATGAAGGAATATGAGAAAACAAAAGAAAAATGACAGAAAAAAGAGAGAAGTAAATTTAGAGAAAAAGAGAAGAAGAAAAGAGAAAAGAGAAGAGAATGAAAAGACGGAGAGGGAGAGAAAGAAACTGAGAGAATAGAGGAACAGAGAAGAATTAAAGGGGAAATAGAGGAAACAAGAAAAGAATGTAGAAGCAGAAAAGAAATTAAAAGAAATTGAAGTTTGAAAAAGAATGAAAGGAAAAGAGAAGTGTTAAGGTGGAGCAGGGGATGAGATGCAGGCCCTCAGAAACAGACACAGAAGAAACGTGAAAGAAATATAAAGTATGTGAAGAGAAGAGTAGAAAGAGACAGACTTAAGCAAGTATATAAATACTGAAATAGGAACGGTTATCGGTTCAAAAAGTGCAATATATCTTATAATGCAATTAGTATAATTGCAATTAGAAGTAATCATTGTTCACAACCGTTGAGCACCAGTCTTTACTGTGACTGTTTCCTACTGGCTTATGCTATGGTGGTATGTCGCCCGCGCTAAATGATTACGATATATATGACGATTTGAAGCGAGTGTCGAGTCGTCAAACAATTGACGGTCGTGCGAGAGTGGAGAGTTGAAGAGCTTAGCCGTAGTGAGGGCCGGCGGCGGGCGCTGCTCCTGAGGCGGCGGCATTGTATGCAGCGAAGTGAGCGTTCCTGGCGGCGACGACTTCAGGAGTGTCTACTGGCATACCGTTGACGGGAGCGGGGGCGTACTTGCCAGTGTAGGGCTGCTGCTGACCGGCGTAGGGGCCATTGTAAGCTGGCGCAGGGTTGTAGGCAGGGGCTGGGTTGTAGGCGGGGGCGGAGTAAGGATTGGGGGCGGCGTTGTAGGCCTGAGGAGCGGGGTTGTAGGCCTGAGGAGCGGGGCTGTAGGCCTGAGGAGGGGGGTTGTAGGCCTGAGGGCCGTTGTAAGCTTGAGGTCCGTTGTAGGCCTGAGGGCCATTGTAGGCTCCATTATCAGGGGCGGCAGCAGCTGCTCGGGCATGGGCGTTGTATGCAGTGAAGTGAGCTGCCTTGGCAGCGGCTACTTCCGGTGTGTCTCCTACAGGGACAGGCGCCACGTGAGTCTGTGGTGGCGCTGCAGGGTAGCCGCCATGGTACTGGGCGAGGCTACCAGCAACGGCACAGGCAAGAATGGCGATCTGAAAACACAGGGACCATGTTACTCAAAATCAACATCTATATCATAAATGAACACATCCTCCTTGTGCCCTAACCTTAATTGCAGGTGAATCAGTGCAAAATTCCATCTGGTTTTATATCAGAGCAGTATGAATGACTGTAGTTGCAGAAAATTGATACAAACTTCAATGTTAGATTATGCTAGGTTATTGTGGATGCTACATATTTTACCCAGTTACTTGATTTTCTGTGACTCGCTCTAAACTTAAACATTTATTTTCTACAGATGCCAACATTGATAAATCCAGTCGAAAACATGATTAAAGAAGAAGTATTTAATGTATATTTTACGTACAAATATAAAGTGTAATCCTCTTGCATTATTGTTTTGAACTATCAGGTTTTCTAAATTGCCCTTTTCCATTTTCACTATACTATCTTCTTTTTTATGTGAAATATAGTACGAGTAATGCTAAATATAAAACATATAAGCTGCTTTTTATAATACGTAATGACAAATTAGTAAATAGCTAATAGCTTTGATCATTTCTGCTTGTCTATTGTTTTCCAAACAAAATACAACCTCTCAAATCTGTCAAGAATTCAACTGTTTCATGGGGAGAATATTAGCATATTTCCCTCAAAGTTGTGTAAATAACATCACTTCATGACACTGTTCCATTCCACCTTAATAGATAAAAACTTCCTCGCTCTATTACATTGTAAAGGGTTCAGCAATATTATAAGGGAACCATTACTATGCCCACACTTGTACGCACTTGAGAGTTTGATGGCATATTCTCTGCTCTATATGGAAACTTGTGCCAGATATTTGGTGCGGAGTACAACTGTAAGTATCCGAAAGAGAGTCCATTTTACAAAAGAGTATATAGCCATTATAACACAGCATTGTACAGAAAAGATTGTTTACCTCTGAAGGGCAGCGGTCTAGACGTTGTCTACGTAAGGAGCACCGTCCTCCACACCCTCAACAGAACTGTCTAGGGATGTCCAGAAGCTACTTGCAAGTGCTGGCATGTGGCACTTTCCAGGCTTCAGTTTTGGACGTTGCGGTTCTACTCCGCAGAAGATTTTTGGTTTATATACAGCAGGCATTAATTCAATCAAATTTTTAGGTGCAAAGCGGTGTGAGTATAGTGATAGTTCCCTTGTTAGTGTGAGACTCAGTAGGGATGTGAATAATTTAAAAATACTGTTTGAGATAGCACATTTAAAAGTTAATATACGCTGTTTGAGATGCAGGTGCTCTTTTGTCTAGGAAAATTATACTCTTTATTGACTGAAGACAGCTGAAACCGCACGTTTGAGCTATAGGCGTCCTTTACACACAGTGTGTATGCGGCAACCTACTTAACTAACGTTCATAATTAATGTTTTGAGGGTTTGCACCAAATACTCTGGGATTCTGTAAATGGAGAAACTAGCAACGTTGCGTGATATTACACTTTTCCCTCGAGAATAGGCAAATGCTTCTCTCTTTCGTGTGGAAAAGCAATTTTGACTACTCTAGCAGATAACTGATTATTTTTACCTCGCAAAACATAAATGCAAAGCCGCCGAATAGCCCCGGGAAGTAGTTTACATATCTGGACGCCTTCATTTATGGAACTGAGATTTTGAAATTAATTTTCCCTTGCGTGCTATGAAGCGGCCAGCTTAGCCTTGCAAATAAATTCCCTCTTACGTCGTTTTAAGCATCAGTTCGTGAGACGTGAACCACGCACGTATATGTACGTGCTAGGGAAGGATGCACTGAAAGTTACCATCTTCTTCGGTTGGTCTTGTAGAGCTGCTTTACTGCATACCAAATTTGGACTCTATGATTTCTGTTCTTTCCTTAAAATTATACATAATGACGCAAACACGACATCAAGGTTATCGTTTCCTAATGAAAAAACCATACCTATTTGCTTAATGGGTTTATATGATAATATTTTATTGTATTATAATTATTTCCGCAGCGAAACTGTCTCCGAGGAAACTTCAACCACGCCACTGAAGATGTCTACCGCAGATGTGTACGAAACGTTTGGACATTCTTACGCCAACAGACCACGGCAAAACAGTCCGGAAATAATTAATTATAACATTGATTCCGGCCGTGAAAGTTGACATTCTGTCGGTCTTTTATTATGTTCTTTAGATCTTCGCAGGCCATACAATCGTTTAAGCCGACTGTAGTCAGAGATGAAGCATGTTTCTTTGCGAAATTCATAAACTATTTAAGGTAACTTTTCTTTTGGTTCTTCACGTTGGGCTTTTCACATTGAATGCCTGAAGGAAACATTGCTTGGTTAATATGTGAGATACAGTATCTAAGAGCATGAATTCCTGTGTAGTGATTGAGACGTTTGCATTTTTTGAGTCAGTACTAAACTATGGTTTATTCTTTGACATGGAACTAACAAAATGAATTAAATATTTCTTCTAGAAAAGAAAACCAATTAAAACTTGATATTCAGTACTTTAAAGGTCTTTCTTTATTTAGTTACGTGCTTTAGCTATTTATAATATTTATTCTTTGGATATTTTAACTTTTATGAAAGCTTTTCCGAAGACCTAAAGTTAAGAAAATATATTTTTAAAAAGTTCTAAAACCATTTGTAGGTTTATTTACCATAAATTGCATAATAAATTGTAGATTATGTGACACCTATTTAAGAAATGTTTAAATCCAAAGTATATGAGGTTTGGTTATAGATTCTTTACATTCAGTAAATACTTTTTTTTAATTTAACTGCTGTAGGTATGTTAATATCAGTTTTAATTTATATAGTGTTTATTCGTTATTCATCTTTTATCAGCCGTTGCCAAGCGTCACTACTATTGCTTGTTTAAATTCACGCCTTAAGAATGACCTAATTTATTTTCTTACCAGTAATACCTTCTCAAATAAAATACCACGTGATACTTGCAGTTTGGGAGTTCAAATACCTATCACGATTTCTCTAGCGGCACATTGCTATTAATTGAGCTAAAGTAATTAAATTGGACAGTTATTACGATGCACGCAGCGCTATAATTGATGTTTGCATGAATTTGAATGCTATCAAAAATTGAGATAATACTGCAAGCGATAATTCAGATTCGATCTGCAGCAAAATTGGATCATAAATTTTCCGAGATTAACATATTGTTGGTGATCTATGTAAAGTTTAATCAGTTCTGTGAATTGGCCTGTGAAAGTAACGAAAGATAGCAAAGTGGTTAACCAATATATCTCGCGAATTTAAGGCACTGCAAAAATTCAATAGTGCGCTTCTTAAAATGTTATTCATTATTTTTGTATTGTTGATGTGTTTAAAACAAAAGTTATTAATTTTATAACTAGTATTCTGTCTTAGCAACAGAAATAGTTGCAGAACTTTGTATTAATGAAAAGTTAATATTATTTTGCTACTTTATTCTGTTTTTATATTATTGATAATAACTGTGGACAAAATTTGTTTGAAGTATGTTATAAAAATTCCTTTCGGTGACTGAATTTGTTTTTCATAATAAAATTCTAAAACGATGGGAGCCGCATACTCTTTTTACAACTGAATACAAATTTTGTAAACAATTCTAAATAATAATTTTGTTTTCAACGTGTGTTAACCAGGACAAACTATGTCCCAGTGTGGATTTATTTTATATTGGAGGTTACTTGCATGTATTGGTATCTTTAAGGTCAAGATTTCAAAGATACTGCACTATGAAATGAAAAGGGAACCTGTTTCTGGTGCGTTGGAGTTCGAGGTGTCGATGAACTACACTTATCTACCAGAAAACAAAGGTACTCCGAACTCTAAACTCTCTCAAATAACTTATATTAAACCTACTGCACTTTTGGACTTATTGGAATGTCGTTGGATTAAATATGTTTTATTTATTATTTTAATAAGCATGTAGTGGTTAGATTGCTATATCATTCATTTGAGCTAAAAATATTACACATCTAAAAATGATTACATATAAAACGCAATTAAAGTTACATTCTGTTACTCGGGATCATATTTGAAAAGAAATTGATTTACTTTATTTCAAATAAGACTTATTTAAGGTTTGTTTATGCCTTACATTTTAAGTACTAAATTTTTGCAAAATAATGGTGTCAAATTTGATGGAATATAATAGCCCTTTTATGTTCTAGAAAAGAAAATAACATGAGTTCGATTTGAACATATGACGAACGTTGTCAGGAGTAAAGTAACACGCGATTAGTAAACCGCAACTGTAAAGGTCTGGCCTCTACGCTGTACCTCATTGTGGTCGGTAGACATTCCCGATAACCTTGACAAAGATGTCCATTTACCGACATAGCTCCCGTGGGCGGGATATTATCGTTACCGGTTGACGTACGCCACATAACGGTAGCACTTTCAGTTAATTGCAGTCTTTAGCCTAATATAGGGCTAGTATAAAGCTGCAGATACTTATCACGGAACCCATTAGGCTTTCTATACTCCTCCAAATTCCGCTCAGACGTGAATCGTGTGGACTTGATTGTTGAATCGGGAGTTCTGAATACCTAATTTATTGTTGAGGAGATCCAAAAGAATAAGAAACAAAAGGTTTATTCGTCGTTTCTTCTGATTCATAGCCTTAATATTCACAGAAAGTTATAAAATATATTGGTTACACCTTAACGTCTTTATTGAGTATTTGCCAATGTGCTGAATAAAATGAATCTGGTTACTTTCTAATATAAAAGTAATAAACTTATATAAATAGAGATACACAGTAGAATTAATTGCTACCTTCAACTTTTTAACTGTGTAGCATTTGTTTTTCCAACAGAATTATGAAACAATACAACAGCAATATATAGTAAACTTTCCCCTTATAAAAACAGACTTATAACATGATATACCTTAACTTACAAAAGTAGAATTTCTGGAATTTTAGAATTTAACAGTAGGTACTGATGCACTTAGTGATTTCATAATCACTCTGCCAAGTAATGAACACGACATAACTCTTCCATTTCAGTAGAATAAAGTTTTGGCAATTAAGATAACGATTCAACTAAAACTTAACTTTCTTATTCAAGTAATTAAAAACTTTTCTCCGAATTTACTTTAAAGGTTCATTAAGGTTAAGTAGCTGAAGAAATGATGTGGCCCAAACACGCAAATTTTACGGAAAGAGTTTAGCTTTGCCTTGAACAAATTAGAAACACGCGTATTTGTAAAGGTCTTGCAAATTGCTTTTATCTTTTGCTTAATTAAATTTTACAAATTATACAACTCTAAAAGTATAAAATAAATATAAGTTTGATGGTCTTAGCTATAATTTGGCTCATGTAATTTCTAATTCAGTTAGCGAGACTTCATTTTCTGCCCCTATGTATAAAGTATAGAAAACTAGTACCGTTATTCTACTGTTTTTGGTGTCCTATGAGCAGCGTGTGTGACTCTCGGACGCTAGCTTTAAGCTCTTTACACCTTTCTTTTAATCCAGGAAGATAAAATATACTACATTTTAGTGCTGCTAGCATCTTTAAAAATAGTAATATTAATTATAGTAAAAATAAATGTAAAATATCTACATCTGCACTCAAACTGATTTGAAAAATCGTGCATTAGGTGTTGCTAATTTTGACTTTCTCCCAATACTCATGGAGAGGGAAAAACTAATACTTTGATCCGGGTTATCAGCACTTCATTTCCAGGACGCGCCATATGTATCATTTCCTGTAAACGCTCTTTTGTTTCGTATTGAAAAGAGATCCTAAACCGAGTTTTTCTAACCTATTCAGTTTTCAGCATTCATCAATAAAATAGTCTGGAAAATTAAATTTGTATTAGATCCTTCGAAGCAATATTATGTGATAAACTTTGCAACCGACTAGAGGCTTCAGTATTATTACGTTGTGACTTCCCTTAGCAAATGGACGTTGTAAGTTTGTGCCCCAAAATATAAAGAGCACTTTGATTCTAGTTAATTTCAAAAAGGCTAAAATATAAAGTGTTTCGATTATTCCTTAATTAATTAATAAACTTGAGCTTACGTAACATAAAGTAAGTTTCTATTTTCAATATATAGAAATGGAAAACGATTTAGCGACCTTCTCTGGATAAACAGACCAAGAAATTCTAGAATTATGTAAGGGAAGTAAGTAATTTTTGAGAAAGATGCATATTAATTCAGTAATTACTGAAGTGAAACTGATTTTATGAAATATACCAAGTAAATAACTTGTGCCCGCCCCGGTAGCGGAGATGGCAGCATGTTTGCCTCACGTTCAAAACGTCCCGAATTCGAATCTCGGTAAGGATGAGTTACCTGGATAAGGTATTTCCCGAGGTTTTCCCTTATTCTAAAAGACGAATGTCGGGTAGCTCTAAGCTCCATGGACCCTGGGACCATCTGAGCATCATTTCACCCATTCCATTCATCGTCCGATATGACTTAAAAATGTTAAAGGACATGAATTATAAAAAAAAAAATAGGACAAAAACTTGTTATCCTTTGATTACAGTTTCTATTATCTCCTTTTTGGTTTCACGTGCGTGCTATTTTTCTTTCAAAATATTTAAAGGTTCTATTCATTATATTTAAATACTAAAATATCAAAAAAAATGGATCTTAACTTTATTGCAATAAATATTTTACTACATTATATTTAAAATTTTAATTGCATTTAAATTAGTTTATGGTTTAAGAAAGTTTTATAGCAAATATTTAACATTGATACAGTTTTAAGAAAAAGTTTCAAATTGCAAAGTTTCAATACCAATTTAGAAATGAGGCAGGGGTCTAATATTCTCACCTGCATGAACTTGTTCATGTTTGTTGTTGTTTTTTATCTGGTACACCCTGTAGTCACCGGAAAGATCAGCGCTGCTGGAGCTCTTGTCCCAGTACTCGCTGAAGCACACAATGTGTTATTGACTGAACAGCTTTAATGACAAGCTTTATATATCTGGAGAGCACAGTCAAGGTAAATGCGTCCTTCGGCCCCCTACCTCGTCCCCCCCTCCCTCTGTAAAATGTTACTATCAAGAAAACTTCACCACGGCGACACACCTATAGGGATTTCTGTTTCACCTTCCGCTTCCACCCCGCCTAACACCTTCACTGCCAATAGCGTGCAAGGAAACCTGGAAGCTTATCTAGGCACATCGGCTCCAAAATACACGCGTAATTAATGCCATTACCGTCTGACAGACCATGGCGCCGATCCGGCAAAGAAATTTGTTTAATTATATACAAAATCTGAAACACAAAACGGGACATTATTAGTCTTTCTGGGAGGAACGTCTGTGGTATTTGAAAAACAACGTTAATTGGCCAAAAGTTTTATTTTTATATTTTTGCTATACTTTTCTCTTTTCTTTTGTCTTTCTACATTGTTAATCTATTGATTCCCTTTTGCTTATTTCACTTTGACATTAATCCTCTTTTTAGACCATTTATTTCTAACTGAAATCCTTCCAAATGCTAATTTCTCATTCCTCATGAATATCTCGCACTGTCTTCATTCGGTGTCTTTCCCCATCCTGAAATCTAAATGTATATAACTCTAAGCTTCAATGGAACTGGGCTCATATAACCATCATTTCAACGATATGTATGATCCAGTAAGACCTAGCACCTTAAATTAGTTAAGGGTAGAAAAGTAAGCCAAAAATGGATATTAAATCTTTTTAATTAAATTTAAGTTTGAATAAAAACGTTACATTACTAATCTTGGCGTTCATTTGTCACAAAAGATTTTGTGGCGATATCTTTATATACATGCAATGCAAGAAATTAACATAAAATACCTAATAGCTAACTAATGAAATTCAAATAATGATGGCGTGGCGGATAATTCCATAAGAATTGTAAGAAATAAAGCTAAATTTGTCATCAAGTTTAAATTATCCAGCGTAGTTCTAAGTGTTTCAAAACAATTATTAAATTTTTTATTACTGACACCGTCATTTTAAGACGTTGCTTTCTTGTTTCTTAGAGTACCTTGTCCAGTTTATTACTTGTTTTAAATATTTTTTAAGATATGTTGTTGAACTTAGAAAACAGATGAGTGGACTCAGACTGAAAAACTCAATGCCTTAGCCGGGATTTGAACCACGGATCTCTCGCTCTCCGTGCGGTTGCTCTAAACCACTGAGCTACTATGGTCAACATGCCGACATGACATTAAATTCTCCAACTGACTCGTATGTTTTCCAGGAGACCACTAGAGGTTCTCATATGCTATGAGACACGCATCTTTTGTGGCGACTTACTATGCTGTAAGTACCTAAGTCCCAGGCTTCATAGTAAAACCACTGAGCCACTATGCCAACATGCCGACATGACATTAAATTCTCCAACTGACTTGTATGTTTCCTTGTAGACCACTAGGAGTTCTCATATGCAATGAGACACCCACCTTTTGTGGCGACTTACTATGCTGTAAGTACTTAAGTCCCAGGCTTCATAGTTAAACCAGTGAACTACTATGTCCAACATGTCGACGTGACATTAAATTCTCCAACTGACTCGTATGTTTCCCGGTAGACCACTAGGATTTCTCATATGCTATGACACACGCATCTTTTGTGGCGACTTACTATGTTATAAGTACTTAAGACCCAGGCTTCACAGTTAAACCACTGACCTACTATGGCCAACATGCTGATACGACATTAAATTCTCCAACTGACTCGTAAGTTTCCTAGTAGACAACTAGGGGTTCTCATATGCTATGAGACACGCTCCTTTTGTGGCGACTTACTATGCTGTAAGTACTTAAGTCCCAGGCTTCATAGTTAATCCAGTGAGTTACTATGGCCAACATGTCGATATGGCATTAAATTCTCCAACTGACTCGTATGTTTCCCGGGAGAGCACTAGAGGTTCTCATATGCTATGAGACATGCACCGTTTGTGGCAACTTACTGTGCTGTAAGTTCTTAAGTCCCAGGCTTCATAATTAAACCACTATGTTTGTTATTTTATGATGGAAATAATCATTTTTTCCACACTAGCCGTCTGTAGGCCAGGAACCGCATGGAACCGTTGAACCGTTGTTCATATCCGTTGTGTCCCACACAAATAATTTATATAATACATGCATTAATAAAAAACTAGGATATGTTCTTGATTCTTTTCTTATCTTTTTATATGTGTATGGAAAAAGTATGAATTTCTTGTATCAGCTTCCAGTAAAGAGCAATTTTATCACTTCCTCTTCTGCAACATTCAAATTAAGGTAAATATAAAAAAATATATGATACCTATAGATCCATAGAATCCCGTCTGTACAATGTATACGTAGCGTGACTGACACATTCCAGAGGTGCCGAGTTCGAATTTAAGTTAATGTGTTACCCGGATTAACGAAAGATTGCTTTCTAACATAAAACAAGATTTATTTTTTAAATTTGATTTACAACTTGGTCCAAATTTAGTAACATATAATAACTTTGACTGCAATAGCTTAATTACTGCTTTCCGTGCATTTGAAATGTCCAGTGTTTATTACTTAACTTAAATACAGTGCGATCCATATAAATCTGAACCACTTCAAAAGGCCATAATTTCCCTTTGAAAGCTCCTAGAATGTTGAAATTTGTTTTAATGATCTCAGCGTCTCTGGGAGAGTTGTCAACACTGACAACAGTTGACAGCTGACAGTCTGAAATGTCCATTTTCTTTGATGCGACTGTAGACAGTGAGGTTTATATGGGTATCTTCAAGACATTTGTGGAGCAGCTGGATGATATGGATCTGAGAGAAGGTTATTTCCAGAAAGATGGAGCAACGTGCCTTACATCTAATAACACCATGGAACTTGTAACCAGTTTCTTTGATAATCGAATAATCTCAAAAGGTCTGTGGCCTCCTAGATACCCTGACCAAAGCTCACATGATTTTTTCTTGTGGGGATATCTAAAAAATAGAGTGTACAAGAATTGGCCACGGACAATTAATATTCTCAAGGAATCCATTCGAACCGAAATAAGTAACATTGACGAGGATACTCTCGGTAAAACTTCAGAGAATATGGTGAGACGAGTGCATAGATGGTGGTAGAGGACACTTCCTACATTTTCTTTGAGATGTAAATAGTGTAATGTAATCTCCCAATTGTGTGTAATATACTACCAAAGTTGCACGTGTGTCCTTTTGAAATGGTTCAGGTTTATATGGATCGCAATATATTTTAAAGCTATATTGCTTTATATTGTTATTCAAAGATAAACATAACTCCTGAAATATAAAAACAAAGGCACATGTAACTACAACAATCAAGCTCAAACTTGCGAACACTTATCTGGTGTTTTGGTATCAACATTATTTTGTTTCAACGTTATTTTGTTTAGGAGATATTCCAACAAGCGTTTAAGTAAAAAGGATAGGGCTCTTTCTTAGTTTACCTATCTGCCACTTTTGGCACGTAATTTTTGGAAGTAAATGAGTAGACGTCATTGTAACACCTCCAGTGTGGATCTGCATATCGAAAACGCAAACTCTTGGAACTGTGAATTATGTACTCCCTTCTGATTACTTTTGATGACCTTCTGTTTGTTCAGTTGACATCAACAAGAGCAGCTGCTCATAAGCTAATGCAATTGCAGTACTTACTTTGGTGATACAGGCATCATCTTTCAGGATTTCAATTCTTCAGCTAAGCAAATAATTCTTCTTTGGGTAGAGCCCATTGTGTAACAAATTTTTATTTGGAATAAGCTTTTTTGCTGACATACCTATTACACATTTATAATTATTTTATTTAGAACACAATGTTCTGTTAAGTATAATACTATGTTATAATAACCACAGAAAATTACTTAATTAACTTGTGTTTTCTTCAAAGCAAGATTTACTGATTACTTTAAGATAGCATTATTACATTTATAAGATTGGCAGTACTGTAATGTAAAAAACGTCACTTTGAATTCTTGGAAATTGTAATGAAATTATTTCCTCTATTACACTGGGCAACAAAAAAATATTTTTTGAACATTTCGAGCACTGCATGAGGCAATTCCTACTAATTTTGGATTGAGAAAAACAAATATAACAATTAAAAAATTTTATTAGCTCTAGTTTCCATTATATACACAAGGTGGAAGTCTTATATATTAACGGATTGAGAGGAAAGGATACATTTTAATTACATTCTTGCTAACAACAATGAAAAAGCATTTTATTTTTTTAACTGGTAATTACATGCTAAGAGTTCTAAATTGCTGGAAAAATACTTCGCAGATAGTTGTGTCTGAAGAGAACCATGACTTCGTCGTCTTTTAGCATGCCTCTTGTGATGGAGTTCTGCAGAATCCCTATACAAAGACCAACAGTAGTCCGCAAGCACTACTTCATTCCAACGGTCCTGATATATTTGTTCCATAATAGAAATGCCCTGATGGAATATCTCCCCATATCAGCTCCACAACAAGGAGGGAAAATGTCCAGGTGAAATTGGAGAAAATGAATCTTAAGGAACATGTTGCATCCAAGGTTACCGTATGTTTGTAGGAGTACTGTCATCAAATGCTTGTAGTTTTCATCTCTTTTGTTGCCTAAAATCCATGAACAACACCCTTGAAGGCTTCCCAAGCTTCCTTTCCTTTCCCCTTCAAAATTTGGTCAAATCCTGAATACTTTTCAAGTTCTCTTATTTGAGGTCCTACAAAAATGCCTTGCTTAAATTTTGCATCACTTAATTTCCAAAATTTCTCTCTTATTGTGTTTTGTTATTTGACAGGTGTGCCAACTCCCCCAAAAATTCCCCAAAATTCCCCAAAATTCCCCAAAATTTAAAATCTTTAATCTAAAATATGAAGTGTTACTTTATCTTTAAAACAACAGCTAATCTATCATTATTATGGTGATTTTTTAATTCAGCAGATGAAAATACATGTAAATTCACTATTTTTAAGCCCGAAAAATTTTCGTTGTTGCCCAGAGTTATCTAATATTTTGACAGCACACAACTTGAGCGTTTTCGTGCTTCACGTGTTAGTAGAATTATTTATTCATTACCTGGCGTGACCTGTCAAGCTAAACTTGTTGAGGAAAGAAGAACCAGCTGCCATCATGAAATTAATTGTGTTGCAGCTTCAGAAGCTCAGCTGTAAACTGGCTAATAGAATATACTATTTAAACTTTTAACACTTTAAATGAACCAGATGAAAGTTGATCTTTCAACTGGAGATTTGTGTTCTTAGGGGTAATATGGTCAACCATTTACCATTTCTGTTTCAGTACAGGTATTAAGTGCCTGTTCTCGTTCCGTTCACATTTACTGAAGAAATATTAAAGAGCTATCTGACATTTAGGTCGACAGTTCTACAAAGGGAAGCACTTGAATGAAGGTAGATAAATTTCTAATTGGTAACCATGGTTATATAAGATATATATTATTACCTTCACTGCTACCTAGAGTAAGTAAGAAAGGTATTCCGTTCTATAAAATTTCACTTTCAAGATGGCACCGTTAATTTTAGTTTTGGTACCCCTAGTTTTATTTTTAGAAAATTGTCCCCACGTACGCGTGCATTTGTATGATTTTGTCAGCAGCAAATATTGGTAACGAAGTGTAAATTTGGTATTTCAGTCCAAAAACTACCGAAGATATGGTAAGAAAATCCTCCATCCACAAACTACGTTTATATAGAACATTTTTCAAATATTTCTATTTACTAAAACATCTCTAACGACCTTTATTAAATTGCCATATATTTAAAATAATTTCTACAGGTATATATCTCGAATTATTCTGGGAATATTATACTTTATTAATTCTGAATGACTTTTATACCTGGAAACCGAAAGGAATGGGGAAAAATATTGCAACAGAAAAAATCAAATCTGGTTATAACACAATTCATGACAAATACCTACTTCTTAATGGAAATTTCTTGTTATTTGTCTAACTTTTCCGATAGTGACAACTGTGTTAAGAAACTTCCGAGAATTGGTCAATGAAACTCAAAATATTGCAGATAAACATAGCGCTTGAGATAAGTGACGTGCCGGGCGAGATAGCGTTTCACACTTCTGGAAGGTGATAGAATATTCACACTACGTCATTAGATGCCTTGTTTGTTCCAGAAACAGCTGGTGATTTTACAGAACAGTCTCGAATTATGAAGAGGTATTTAAGGAAGTGATGAGTTGTGAAACGTGAGTGAGTGAGTCGCGAGAGGTAAACACAGAACAGCTGAGAGTGTTGTAAATTGAACGCTGTTTATTATTGTCATCGACCTTGGAAGATTCTGTTGTGATATGTGATGTAATTTTGCTGCAACGGAGTGTATTTCTAAGCAAAAAAAAAAAAAAAAAGAACATTTAGAACTTCAGAAAATTGGACTTTTAATTCTACGAACCCACAAAGTCACAATATGCATTAGTCATCCAATTTTATTTTATCCTGTTCAAAATGTTTAGTGTTTAACGCCCGCTTTTACTACATACGGCACCGCAGGCGGTGACACTGATGATACGTGAGATGAAGATGGAGCACCGGTGGAATGAGATGGCGGGGGAAACCGGCGGTCCCGGAGAAAACCCGCCCCAGCGCCGTGTTGTCCACCACAAATCTCACTTTGCGGTCGTCTGGGATCAAACCCGGGCCGCCTAGGCTCCTCTTCAAAGTAGGCTCCTTCCGAAATTATGCATTAATGCCAACGAATAATCCAATTATGAAAAATTTTTGTAGTCTTTTTTGTAATCTTTGCCGCCATTCTCCTTTATGTCTTCTAACGACTTAAAACCTGTGCCTCGAAGTGGTAAATTGAGTTTTGGAAAGAGAAAGAAGTCGGCCGAAGCCACATGAGGTGAATACGCTGGTTGTTCGATAAGATTTGTTGACTTTTTAGCCAGAACTTTGTTCACAAATACAGCCATGTGCGCTGGGGTGCTTCGTGGTGCAGAATCTAAGAGTTGTCTTCCCTTAAATCTGGAATTTTTCGCAGTATTTGTTCTTCCAAAAGCCGCATTATGCTGAGATACTCTCTCAGACCTAAATGACGATTTTCACAGACCATTTCCATCACTTTAGCAATGTTCATTACAATTGAAACAGTTGATGGCCGACCAGAGCTAGGCAAATCTTTCATCACACCTTGACCAGTTTTGAATTCACTGTACCACTCATACGCACGTGCTATTGATTAAGTCGATTTACCGTAACATTTACAGAGATTCAGCACACGAAATAATATTTGCAATGCAAAATTTGAGACTGATTGTTTGTTCAATATGTTTATTCATTGTAAAAACACAACATACCTTTCAGATGCACTAACAACATGGCCCCCTGTAAATAAACTAGATGACAATCAAACTCTGCGGAGACATACCAACTTAGCGACAACAATAATTTCGAATCCCCTCTTACACGAGATTCTTATATGATCAATTCCCAATACTTTCTTGACAGAATTTATACTTTTCTCAATAGGATGTCGTTCAATTTTTATCTCTTGGCAATACAAAGAGAATAAAATATAAAATCATCATATAGCTTCTAAATACTTGACTGTCTCAAAGCCCACTCCATCGCCACGCTCTCCTTTCACCTAATGAGATTTACTAATAAGATAATTTCTGCAATTTTTATCTCTGTTAGCATGAAATATATGAATAAGTAGTTGTAGGAACAGCTTATACAAAAATATAGAAGGTCTTGTGAGTTCAAGGCATCGCCTTTTTCATAATTTAAGTAATTCAAGTTAGTTTAAAGTATGTCATTTAAAACAAACGAGAGAAACATTGTGCAAAATTAACAGAAGCTGCTGCATTCTAGTAGCTATATTGGAAAGTCAAGATTTTGCGTTAGATAAAAGCACAAAAATAACATTTTACAGGTGTTTGACCAGAAGATGAATGTTTTAGAAAAACTAATTTAACATGAACAATTAGATATCAAGTACGAATAAGTTTGTTAGCTTTTCTAGGGAATAAAACTTTTGAAAAAGAAGATTGCCATTATGTTATTTTCTCCATAGAAAATAAATTTGGATGATTTGTTTGTACGAGTAGATTCCCTTACCTTCAAAATTTTAAGGAACGTTTTTCATTATTTTATAACTAAGAATTAGGTTAGATTTTGATTTAGACACTCGTCAGAAGAGTAAAAGAAAATGAAGCATTGAAACATGCATTTCTTTGTTTCTAAACAGGAAACAATTGAATGAAGCTGAATGTTTGAGGTCCTTTGCTGAAAGTGGAGACGCTGAAACTGGGTAAGGTAGCATACTTTTTCTAATCTATCAATTTTATTATTTCTTATTCTTAACTTACTTCGCTGAATATTTTAACAGTCTTAGGAGGAATTAGACTTAAATAAATTAATTAAATGTGGATGCTTAAGTTGAAGCCTGATCATTAGTAATCATTTATAATCTGTTATGACTGTTATGACTCCTTTAATAATAAGCATGTTTAATTTTAATAATTTGGAACACAATTAAAATAGGGTCACGCAAGTTGCAAAACTTACTTCCTGCCAAAGTACACTGTAGTACGCTGACAACCATAATGCCTTAAAAGTTCCAGTACATGAGTCTATATTAATAAAAATTTTCTCTAATAACATTCAGTTTTCATGTTTAAAGCCTGATACAAAAATCCTCTAAGCAAGTGGGATTAAAAAGATACTTACAGCGCTTAGAATGTCCTATCATGATCTTTCTAGAGGTACTAGAGATTATTATGAGCTATTGTTTGAAAGATAAAGAAAATGCATTAATTTATTGGTTCTCGCAATTGACTAATTTTCAAAGTACAGACAATTTGTTTCTATGGTCTTGAGGCATCGCTCAGCGAGGTTACTATCCCACGATGGTACCAGTCCCTTGTTGTTGATGCGAATAATTTAGTGACATCCACGTGCCTACTTCAATGTTGCTCTCGTAGGGGAGGGTATCCGTCCCCTTCAGCTGCCGTGGTGCGGGCGCTGCGGACCCCTAGCACTCGTGGTACCTCTGACGTTACTAGAGGAACTTTGGGCCGAAAATTCGAGCCCCTCCGTGATAGGGAGTTTTTCGGATTGGGTTGGACTCGACAGGGCAGTGGTTCCCGATACCCGTGGGAGATCGGGTACATCTCCGGACGGTGTTGAGGGAAGCCATTAATATTCCCACGTACTAGCCAGCATAGCTAGTAGAAGGTGTGCTAGATCACCACGTGACCCCACCGAGGTCATATCGGTAGCCATCCCATTTTGGAGTTGGCGCGCGTAAGTGGCGTATCCACTTCCATCCCGTCTTGAGTCCACAGGGCCAGATAGGGGGGGGGGCCTTGTTTGTCTCTAGGTCCTGCCGTATGAAAGCTCCAAGGAGGCGCCGTGCGCCCTTTTGGGACAGCTCGGTAACTCCCTGGTCGAAGCAGGCCCGGGTCTTTGGTCCTACTGGTCCAGGACTAATGGGAGTAGAACCTCTGATATTAACTCATTGTTTCCAATGTTGCCAAACTTTCTTCCACGTAGAAAATGTGTGAAAAGCATGATAACCTAATGGGGCGAGATCAGGGCTGTATGTTGGGTGTGGTAGCAGTAAGATTCCTCCCAATTCCTGAAATTTTTCCATGCTTGTTCGTGCATGGTATTCCATGCTTGTGGTATTGCATTGTCCTGTTAACTAATGCTGGATACCTTGGTCTCAAAATTTCACGAAGTCATTCCAGTAAAATCCTTATCAATCGCTCTCCTGTTTGGAACAAATCCACAATGAATCACGGCTGCAAAATTCCACAAGACACATAAAATTACTTTGGGACCAAACTGATTTTTTTATGGATGACTTTACCAGGTTGGCGAGGAGCAAGCACTGTCTCGAGGCATTAGGGTTTCCGTAATATACCCATTTTTCATCACAAGCGACAATTCTCCTGACAAATCTATGATCCATAGGATTGCGGATAAGCTGCTGACAGATATCGACCCTACATTCAGCCTGTTGATGTGTCAGTTCATAAGGTATATGTCCACAGCTTCTGTATGATTTTCGGTTGACTTAATGTGGCGATGTACGGTATGTTTTGATACAATAAGAACCTATGAATGCTTACGGGTACTTTTTTGCATATTTTATCTCAAAACTACGCGTGTCTCCTCAATATTCTATACTTTAGGTATTCCAGAATGGGGTAAATCTTTAGTACTTTGTCTCCATTGTTGAAACGTTTGAACTACCATTGTGCTACACGCTCACTAACGACACCTTCTCCTTCCACTTCAATTGTTCTTTGAGCTGCGGCAGCGACTTTATAATCTTCTTTCCAGTAGTGTTTCAGAAGGACTCTAATTCAAGCTTCGTTATCTCCATTTTGTGATTATTAACCACTGAAGACATCGAGGGACCCAGTCGGAACAAACCCTTGAACAACTCTGATACCACTGCCTACAGAGATGTCAAGTTGAGCACTGAGGTGTTTGATTAAGGTCCTGCGATCATCTCGAATGAGAGTTCGCTCGCTCCAACGTTACAACAGTCACAGCTGTGCACGGCCGCCCAGCACGCGGGAGATCACAGACAGTTTTGCTTGACCTTGCGGTGATGATGACACACGCTTTGTCCAACGACTCACCGTGCTTTTGTCCACTGCCAGATCACCGTAGTTTGGAACGCACTTAAGTTACAGACGCCATTTAACAAAGACTGTTCATTAAAAAAGGGTCATAATTTTTTACGGACATAATTTTTCGCAGAAAAAATCACTCTTATTATATTCTGTTACCTTAATCTGAAGCAAACACGCTGTAGTAGTTTCGTTGTTGTTACTCGAGGTTCCCGCCTGTGAGAATCAGGTATGCTCAGACATTTTCAGTATCGCCTACCGCTGCAATGGAGGTAACATGCAGTTAAAGTTGATGTTAGAGGAAGATCCGGAGTTTCTTTCAAACGTAATTACTACTGATGAAACTTGGCTACATCATTTTGATTCTGAGAGCAAACAGCAAAGCTCAGTGTGGAAATCTCCTTCATCACCAACCCCCAAAAAGCAAAAGTGGCTGCTTCTGCTGGGAAAGTTTTGGTCATCACATTCTTTGATATTCATGGAATGGTTTATCAGCATGTTGTACCTGCACACACATCAGTAACTGGACAATACTACAGGGATGTCCTGAAAACATTGCAATTCCATATCAGGCGCAAAAGACCACATTTACGTGAAGCAGGTTGGATGTTGCACCACGATAATGCACGGCCGCATATTGCCAATGTTGTTGCTGAATATCTTGCAAAAATCAACGTGAAGTGCATTCCTCACCCTTCCTGTATTCCGGATTCAGCCCCATGTTACTTTTTCTATTCCCTAACTTGAAGAAACGCCGTCGTGGGAGGCATTATCCATCATCAGAAGCAGTAGTGAAGGCTGCGGGGGCAATTTTGAAGGATCTCTCAAAAAATGGTTTCCAGCATGTCTTTGAAGACTGGCAGAAACGCTGGGACAAGTGCATCGCATTCAGTGGAGACTATTTTAAGAAGGAACATCAAAGTTATGAGGTTGAGTAAAGGTACTTTGTCATAAAAAATTGTGATCATTATTCGTTGAAAAGCCCTCGTAAAAGCTCCTGCTAGCGCTGTCACATATGGGAAGTCCAAGAAACTTTAGAAGAAGAAGTGGGAATGCTTTAAAATATTTCAGAAGAAATGTCAGTTTTTTTCCAACCAAAATTGGTCGAGAAAAAATATGTGCTGTATTACTTATTGAACTCCCCTCGTATTTGGTGGTGCCTCGAGATGGCGTGGGTGCTTGCTTAAAGGAATGGCATTCTAAATGGAAGTTAGAGGGATACTTGGTTTACAATCTCTCTCTTTTATGCAGCTACAACTTTGGCAAGGGTTTATGGACTTCCACGCGGCTCTGTAGACTGCGGCCTGGAGCCTCCTGTGGTTCCTGCACTTCATCCCTTCCTCTTGAGCCTCTGCCTACAATATATTTATGTCAGAACGTCAGAAAGAGCGAGGTAATCCCTTCCACTGTATAGTTTATAAGGCAAACAAGTGAATTTGCAATGGAAGGAGAAAGTTTTTGGTATTGTTACAACAATAAATACGTAAACAAGCACATTGCGTGAACAATTAAACACATACTGCTATTTTCTTTATTGTATAATAACAACTACGCTCATGCAATATTTCACATCCGTTAGATGACACAATGAACAGCTGCTAAAGCAATCATCATCGCCAGAATATATTACGCACCTATCACGACATGGTATGATAATTAAGCACTTAACCACTCGGCTGAAGTAATTAAATCAAGTTTCTACACTCTTCCTTTCAGAAACAGCACTCCAGAACCGCCATCCTTTTCTCTTCCTCGCCTTTTTTGTCTTAATGAGTGGGCCTAAATGAACTTCCTTTAGTATATCCTTTCCGGCCTTACTCAACATTTGTCATGACAGTAATGATTTTCTCTTAGTGAACTCTAGCCACGTGTTTTGAAATTAACAGCTTTTTTATCTATTTATTTTTCATGAGAAATTACGTTGCCATCTGTTTTGATGTTTATATCGTAAGTCGATTCTATTGGACGACCCGGATTCCTGCAAAGTATTTTTTGGAAATTAATTGTTCGTTCACACTAGCCGTGTGTAGGACGCATTATGAAAGGGTAGAACCAGAATGAAAAATTCAATGCCATAGCCGGGATTTGAACCACATATCTTCTGGTTTCAGTCCAGCCGCTCTAATCATTTCAGTTACTATGGCCAACGTGTCAACATGACATTGAATTCTCCAACTGACTCGTGTTTTTTCCCCGTAAACCACGTAGGAGTTCTCATAAACACATGAGACAACTACCTTAATGGCGACTTACTATGCTGTAAGTACTTTAAGGCCCGGGCTTTATAGTTAACCACTATTAGGTACAATTAATGAAAATTAATTCTTCTTTCACACTAGCCGTGTGTAGGACGCATCATGAAGGGGTAGAGCCAGAATGAAAAATTCAATGCCATAGCCGAGATTTGAACCACGGATCTTCTGGTTTCCGTCCAGCCGCTCTAACCATTTGAGCTACTATGGCCAACGTGCCGATATGACATTGAATTCTCCAACTGGCTCATGTTTTTCCAGGTAAACCACTTAGGAGTTCTCATAAACACATGAGACAACTACCTTAATGACGACTTACTATGCTGTAAGTTACACGAGTCAGTTGGAGAATTTATTGTCATGTCGGCACGTTGGCCATAGTAGCTCAAATGTTTATAGCAGCTGGACGGAAACCATAAGATCCGTGGTTCAAATCCCGGCTATGACATTGATTTTTTTCATTCCTGCTCTACCCTTTCAAAGTATTTCTTATTTATTTAAATAAATTGTTTACAAACCATGTTTCACCTATAGGTATATCTCGGGATAATTAGGTTTGTTATACAATTTATATAGTTTTATTAAAGTATGCAGAAGATACCCTTTAGGAATTCTGCAATCTTCATAGTGCCTTCAAAACCTCTGGCAGGGGAAGTGAACTTAATAGAGCTGTGGGATATCTAATAATTGTTATAACTGATTTATTCATAATAAACACAAAGGCTTACACGAAAAGTACAGATGTCTGATTAAACACATAATTTATAAGAAATTTTCTTCATTTTTCCAGGGCAATCACTTCTCTTTTTTAATTTTCCCGTTCTTTTGTTTGAACATTCCAACATAGACATTCTTTTATGTGTTATTCCACTATTCTTTTGTTTCTCGTGATATATACATGGAGTTTAAAATTTAAAAGACGTCGTACAGCTTCAGATTTTTGTGTCACCCTTTCCTGCAACAAAATATTTCTACAAACCTTTGGTGATTAACATTACGGAAGTGAAAAATAGCTTTTTGTAAGACTAGCTTGTGGAAAATGTTATATCGATATACAAATAAGCAATAGATCGTGCAGTGAAAATACCACGTACGATTTTTCATTGCAGTAGTCAATACATTTTCATAAAATAATACTTGCACATGTTTCCTTTAAAACGAGGGTTTCCCTTTTCTCGTTTCGCTTCGATATCTTAATTATGGACATATGCAAACCTCATGGAGTTCACAAATTTGGTCATGCACCGAAAGTATGAACACTCTTAAGGTCCAAAATATCGAGTTTAAAGTTTTAAAGCTTACGGAAACGTCATTCGCATACGCCCAGACAAAATTTTGACGTAAAACCACAAAACTGCATTACGAGAAGCACGATAACTACCGTAATTCTTTCACAAATGTTAGCCACAATATACACATTACTCTCCTTAAATGTATTGGACAGCTTACATGAATATACAGATGATATACGGCATCATCTAGACATAATAACAACAATTGTATCAGGTTAGTCATGCAGCTAGCTTCCCTTCGTAGTAATACTTCCATTACTGCTGTAGTTTAAGCTTCTTATTGTCCTCTTCAGGCATCTGTTCTTTACATTTTCATTTAATCATGTCCTGAGGTGCACTCAGAATTGCTCACAACCTTATAAAAGCGAGAAAATTAAATTTCTAAAGCTTTTTGAGGTGTCAGATGAATTGCAAGGAACTGAAGGGAGCAAACAAATGAAGATTTAAAGGTGAAAGAATAATAAATGAAATCTGAATTAGGGACAATTATAGGAGAGCAAATTATCTGAAAGTTTACAGACATGGCTGTCAGAATAAGAACAAATTAGTGTAAGATTAATGCAAACTTTGTTTTACTGGGAGCTGTAGGGTTAACGAGTGACATATGAAGGTAGATAAATAAAGTGATTATTTCCAAACTATTTTAGCTTCTCGTAAAGTAAACTTGATAAATTATATTCATTATATTCAGGTAAAAATTTCAAATTAAGTTACAATTGTGAGTTTTTAACATATATTTTTATTGTATTGTTGAAGTTGTCACTGATTTTTTTCCAATTTATCGCCATTGAAAGTAAGTATAATATAACTTAGAGGTATTCGGTATAAAAAATTATAAATTATTATTTCTCGAACCACAATAATTTAAAATTGGAGCGAAATCCCTTTGGAAATAATGTTTTGTCAAAATATATGTTAAAATAGTTTATTTTTAGTTGAAGATACTTCGAAGATGAGCTATTTTCAATTAAGAAATAAATGAACACTTAAGAATGTAAGCGGTGCAAAAATCTAGTCTCAGTGGATCATTTCTTCAGCTACCAGTGGTAGAATTAATATGTTTAGGGCGCGTAATATAACCCAAAAGTACAATTTTCTAGGAATATAATATGGAATGCAAACCCACATCACCTCATGGAGCCCTGCATGTTACATTGATGGTTATTCTAACTCAACTTCACATTTCAGGATTGCGTTGTTAAACTTGTTCTGGCTTTACCATTTGTCAGATGTTTTCTTAGTTTCAAATGTTTCGTATTCTTGTGGCTTATAGTTTTTATTTATCAGCATATTTGTTGAAGAAATACAATCGCATTACTCACTTAACTGTCTCAGGTACTTTAAGTTCTTCGTTCACAAAGGTCGTTCCAACACAAGTCACCCATGCGAATTACCTGCACTTACCTTAAATGTCTAACAGTTTTGTAATATTAATTCTATTATATCTGCTTTGTATGTAATTCCTAAATTTCATTTCTGCTTCGCGAATTTTGCGGTTGATTTAAAGCTCCATTCGTAAAAATAATTTTGGAAAGTACCTGTGTCTTATACAGTGTCCTTCCTGATGTTCTTCATTGGCGTTCTAAGACAGTAAAAACCTATATATTTGATCTAATTTAAAAATTGTAGTTTTGGCTGTTTCCCGATTCAGCCTTACTTGTAAATATAAAGTCTACATTGCTAATGTTGTTACTACTTAATTTCTTAAACTTACATTACTTTCAGAATAATGGTAACTGAAAAAAAAATAGTTTTAGCCTTCTTCTTGTAAATTGTCGGATCTTTTCAGGCTTTCTTCTTTAAGTAGCAGAAGTTTTAGCTGCTAAGATTCTCCTCCACCTCCCTCTCCCTTTCTCTTCATATTCATATTTTCCTCCCATTTCCTCTCTCCCTTCCGGTTTTGACCCTCCTCCATCGCTCTCTCCCCATATGAGTGAAGTGCTTTTTTTTGGTTTTGTTTTGTTTTATAATTCACGTTCTCCAACGTTAAGTCATATCGGACGATGAATGGAATGGGTGAAATGGTGCCCAAATCTGTCCAGGGTACATAGAGCCTAGAGCTACCCGAAATTCGTCTTTCAGGATAAGGGAAAACCCTGGAAAAAACCTTAACCAGGTAACTCACCCTGACCGAGATTCGAACCCGGGACCTCTTGAACGTGAGGTAGACACGCTACCACCACGCTACCGAGGCGGGCTAAAGTGCTTTTGAAAACCTGATTTTTTTGAGTTGATGATATTATTTAAATAAGTATAACCATAATAGTACATACATCGTGCTTCCTTCTTATGATCGGAAGGTTATATTTCATATTTTACAGTGCGATCTATATAAAACTGAACCATTTCAATAAGCCATAACTGTTGAACCAATAATAGGACACACGTGCAACTTTGGGAGAATATAATACGCAACTGGGGGATTACATTACACTATTTACATATCAGAGAAAATGTTGGAAGTGTCCTCCACCAGCATCTATACATGTTTGTACTCGTCTCACCATATTCTCTGAAGTTTTACGGAGAGTATCCTCGCCAGTGTTACTTATTTCGGTTCCAATGGATTCCTTGAGAACATCAATTGTCCGTGGTCTAGTCTTGAACATTCTATTTTTAGATATCCCAGAAGAAAAATCCGGTGAGGTTAGGTCAGGGGATCTGGGGGCCACAGATCTTTTGAGATCATTCGATTATCAAAGAAACTGGTTACACGTTCCATAAAGTCAAAGATGTATTGCACGTTGCTCCATCTTGCTGTAAATAACCTTCTCTCAATTCGATATCATCCAGCTGCTCCACAAATGTCTTGAAGATACCCATATAAAATTCAGTGTCTGCAGTTGTACCAAAGAAAATGGGATCCTCGGATCCATACCAAATGGTTGTAGTTGTCATCTACGGTATTTTGACAGCTTTGCCAACTCCCAAAAAAATTCCCCCAAATTTAAATAAAATCTTCACTTTAAAAAACGAAATGCCATTTTATTATTAAAACAAGAACTAATTTATTATTTTTATGGTGATTTTTGAATTCAGCAGATGGAAATACATGTAAATTCACTGTTTTTAAGCCCGACACATTTTCATTGTTGCCCAATGTAACTAACTAGTCCTACAGTGATTTATTCAGATCCTGAAGAAGTCCATAGATTATAGAATGGCTACACATTCATAAATCTCACATGGCTGCTCACCCGCGAAGCTTTGATTAAGGATTTGTCTTATAATTAGATAATTATTGCATCGTATTGTTTATGCACTTTCTGGCTTTGCTTTTAGCATCATATAAAGCGAAAGAAATGCAACTTTCGATATTACCTTTTGTACTGTTTTAGTTCTGTTCTTGAAAGGGCCTTGTAAATATAGCGAAATATTATTTCATTTAAAAAGCTGCATAAGCTAACTGTATCAACCAAACACCTATAAAAAGTTCTCCTTTAGTTTGACTGTATCAGGAGTGTCTTTCCTTTACGTTTCTTTTAATTACCATTATCTGTGTAATATTTGATGCTGAAGTTACTTTAATGTTACCATAAACTAGCAATTCAAAGGCCAGAATTTATAGCAGAGCAAGCCAACAACTTGGAACAGAGATGAATATGCACGAATGCCTGGGCCAGGGTAGGCGTTGTTTGAATTCTTTCAAAAACTTCAGCTAAAAGCATTTCGCTCGCCGTACCTTCGCCATCACGACGTTTCCCGCTTCGGAATCATCAAACTGTGAAATTTAGCGCCGAACTACAGCCGTCAAATCTGACATTACAAACTTCTACACAACTTTCCCATTTCATCGGAAGCACGGTTTTGTAGGTTTTCGACTTGGCGCAACATGCCATAAAATGATATTAACTGCCACGCTTTTAGGAAACCGTTGTTCATTATGCCTGGGGAAGTCGGGGTGATTTGCCATTGCTAAATTGCGTTCCACGGCTGCATTTCATTTTCCCGTAAACTGATCTGCCAGTTATAGAGTGTTCTTTACTGGCTAAAATACCTGGAATTAACTGTAGTTTACCAATAGGATACACTTATCTAATAGCCTTGCTTTTCTTTAGAAACATTTAAAACTTATTACTTAATTTTCAGTCACTAATTTCTTATGGTATAGCAGTATGGGGAAATAGTAGTAGCATTATCAAAGAATTTAGAATCCAAAAAAGGGTAATTAGAATTATGATGAATTTAAAGAGAACAGATAGTTGTAAGCAATGTTTCAAAAAATTAGGCATAGTGTCATTATAGTAGCCGTATTCCCATAAAAGCCCTGGGTGTTCAGCTGGCGAGCCTGTTTTCAATATCCGCTTGGTGCCTCATGTATGCCCAGGGTCTGTTAACTCAGATAGGAAACCAGGAGACACATTAAGGTTCGCGAAAATCCCGGGGTCTAAAGATACATTTTGAGCGCTGCATGCGCCGGATTCAATGCCGCCAATATAATTATTTTGGCTGCCGTGTTGCATACTAATTAATTTATAAAATAACTTCTGCTTAGTTCCAAATTTAATAGCTATTGTAATATTTTACTACTTATGAAGTAATTTTCGTAATATTATTGGCCTATTATCGACCTTATTTGAGCTCAATGTACGATATGAATAAGACACTACGTTGGCTAACCTGTAAATATTTGAATTAAAGCTTTAACGGCAAGGAGGCCAAGCCAAATTAAGTTCTGAATACAATTTTCATCGATTTGCGAAAGTGTAAAAATTTGAAAGAACTACGAGGACGTATGGGCAGCAGGAAGAACGAGAATAGATTTTCACAAAGACCTATTGGTAAGTAAGATATAGCATGTAGCTAAATACCGACAATTAATATGACATAACCTGAAATGCGCCTTAATACATATTCATAGCTCGGTCAGAATAGAAGCTTACTACATTACCGGTCTTACCAGCCGTAGTTGCCAAGGTCGCCGGGGTCTAAAGATTCAGGAATGAGCGCCCTATGCGTCTTCAGTTTTTAACACGGAGTTGAGAATCTGGTATTAATCTGTGGTGGTGAGAGTCGCTCCTAAGGTAAGCAATGCATTATGCCAGGGTATTTACGGAAGTAATCTAACTATACCAAGCATTTACCTTTTACAAATAATAGTACAGGTTAAAACGAACTTAGATAAATTTCAAAAAAGCAATGATATTCATGACTATAACACGAGAAATAATTCAAACTTACATGTCACCTATCATAAAAAGAAAATTATGACCACAGTTTTAAATTCAACGGAATTCACATCTACAATAAACTGCCAACTGAAATAAACAACATTGAGTCCTTCACAAAGTTTAAAACCACATCAAAGAAGTATTTGTTACAAAAAAGTTACTACTCAGTAGAAGAGTATTTAAATGACAAAAGTTAGGAATAAAATGAATGTAAATTTTAATTATTAATTTGATTATTATGCTTAACAACTTATTGTAATTCTTTTTTCTTGTTACTATTTTTTGTGTAGTTAGTAATTTGACAATTCCACATCACCTTCACAAAGTTTAAAAACACATCAAAGAAGTATTTGTTACAAAAGTGTTACTACTCAGTAGAAAATTATTTAAATGACAAAAGGTAGGAATAAAAGGAATGTAAATTTTAATCATTTATTTGGTTATTATGCTTAACTACTTATTGTAATTCTTGTTTTTTGTTACTATTTTTTGTGTAGTTAGTAATTTGACAATTCCACATCATGAATGTATGATTTACGGATGCAATAAATGAATATGAATATGAATAAAGGGTACCCAACTTTGAAGATCCTAAAAGCTACAATTTTACTTGAATTGACTTGAAACCATAATACAACTATTGCAGTATTAGCAATAGTTCATAAACAAATTTCATACCTTTCTCCAAAATAGTTCTTGTGATATTAATATATTCATTGTGTTGCATTGTCGTTTGATTAAACTGTTTCACGTAATGCAATTTTAGTTTCAGAAAAATAATATACTCATAAATACATTATTGGTAAATTTATGAGATGAAATTTTAATCTGACAATTGGTTTAGGATAAATAAAAAAGGTTGTTCAACTCTCCTTTTATTAAGTTTTAATATTTACTTGTGAAATATGTGCTTTGTTATTTAATTTAACAAACACTGACATTAAAACAAAATCATCTCATCAATTTCCCTTGGTACTGTTTTAGTCCACGCACAAAAATTTTGAAGCTTTCAGTTTGAAAGCTGCCTCGTGTGGAGCAATTTATATTCTGAAAAGCGTTGAGAAATAAAGAAACGAGAAAATCACCAAAGCACTGCGCCCACTTAAAGTGACCTAGTTAGATATTCACATCCCAGAATTTTAAATGCTAGCATTTCATTAAAACTAATAGGTAATTGAAGCGCACTTTTTTACCAATTTTCACAGATTGGTATCCTTAAGACAAATAAAGAGTTAATTAAGGATGGAATATAAAAAGTAAACAAAATAAATAATAAAGAGGAGAAAATATGATAAACGCTTTAAATTACTACAAATACCACAGTAGGAAATTGCACGTCAAGCGTTAGTTGCGCCAGTCATTTGTTATTAAACTGCCAGGCCCAAGTATGCCATAAATATGCGCAATTTATCTTGAGCGTTCGTCTCCCAAGTCCTCACTCTGTAGGTTTCGGCTAACTCCGTAAACACAGATGACAACTTAGAAACATGAAATGCGCTATACTAGTACACTCTGACATCTAGTGACTAATATGTTAAGGTTTCACGCGCGCTCTTTGTTTTCTGTGTGCATTCGTTTTGTTCAAGTGTGAGGTTAACTACTACAGCTTAACCAGTTTGTAATTAAGACTGAGGGCACACCAAACTCATTTCAACATATGTACCTTACGAGCAACGAACTCCGACTCGGAAACATGCACGTACAGTCGTGCGTAGTGATGGCTGCAAAATAATAGCGAAAGTTGCAGAAAGTTGCGATATAGAAAAAGGATAACAACAGCTAATGTTCCCACTCAGCAAATCAATAGACGAGCTGCTGCTTACACAGGAAAAAGCGTCAGTACTGTCAGGCGTATTAAATCGTTTTGTACATATCATCCTAATGAATCTCCAAAATCAAAAGGAGAAAGAAGGTAAGGCTGTGATCTGTGTATGGTAATAACTAATAGTGATGTTTTCTTTCTTTCTTCTTTTCACTTCAATCCTTTCCTTTTTGGCTTCCTCCTTTTCCTTATATCTTGCTCTTTTATCTTTCTTTTTCTCTTGCTCTGAGCACTTTGTATATTTCTACATAGCTTTCTATTTCCTTCCATTACCAAAGCTACACAGATATTTAACAGAGGCCAACAAACCTAGCAGCAAGACTTACCTATGTTGTGGATGTTATGGTTCTCGAAAGTGGACACACTATTATTCGTTTACCTCCGTATAACTGTGATCTGAATGCAATTGAACTGGCGTGGACAAAAATAAAGAACGTTTTCAGAGGACACAACGTTACTGGTGATATGTCAGTCACAAATCTGCAGAAACTTACTATAGAAGCATTTTCTTCTGTAACTGCGACGAATTGGGAAGGATACTGCAAGAACTGGAAATGAATTTTTTTTTCTATTTATCCAGATTTATGAACCCTATTTTACACAGTGGTATATTAGGGTTATAGTTGATACATAAAAATACACAATTTTAACAAAAATATTTTAAATGCTAGAAGGAAGGAATTATGTTTTAATCTGATGCATATTAATTTAAACTATTTCAGACGTATAAACACTGAGTTTATAAACATCATGAAGTACTTATACTGTTGTGGCTTCATTAGCAAAAATATGAGCGGAGCAGAAAATTCAGTTCCTAGAGAGTCCAGCTTGAATATTAATTCTTGTCTTTCTCTCCAGAAAATGGGACAACAGAAAAGGAGATGAACCACAGTTTGAAATTCTTCACCACACATGCACTTGGGGTTGGATGTTAAATGAAAACGTTATAAGTATTCACCAAATTTACCATGTCCACTTAAAAATTGTGTCAAAACAAAATTTGGTACAAGAGTTTCACATTTTCCTCTGTCATATACACTAGGGATAAATAATGTTTTTGTTAAATTTCCATTTGGAGTTGCTAGCCATTGTTGGTTTGATTCTTCAAGAATATGTTGATGTATTATTCTCCTTACAGTGGAAATAGGACATAAAGGGTATGTCACAGGAAGATTGGATTCTGCAGCCTTCTTAGCCAAGCAATCAGCTCTCTCGTTACCTAAAATTCCACTGTGTCCTTTAACCCATCCCATGCAAATATGTCCTGGATGGTTTTGAAGCAAGGTTCTGATTTCATGTGCTAATGAATTTAAATTGTATTTATCATTAATAGCGAGTAGAGCTGATTGTGAATCACTAAGAATACGGGCACTGTTCCCATTAACAGTACACCATTTTATAGCTTCTTTAATTGCTAAGAGCTCCGACTGGAATACAGAACATTCTGGTGACAATTTAAACATGGAGTGAGTTGTTCCGTTTGGTTTTCATAAACAACAAAAGCATATCCTACTGCAGATACATTATCTTCAAATTGGTAACGCGAACCATCTGTATATATGTAATAATCATGAAAATTACATATTTCCTTTAAACAGGTTACAAAACTTGATGGGTGTCCTGCTGTGGTAGGATGCTCCGGGATTTGTAGTTTTAAGTGAGACAGATAAGACGCACATTCACGTTCATGTCTTAAATTCATAATAGTTGCTCTTGATAAACCAGTGAGAGCCAAATGAAATATTGGAAAAATAATGGTGTAATTGAAAATGCAATTGATGAATTTATCAACAGATAAGAGGATACTAGCGATGAAACTGATGTAGTGGACTCAGAAATCGAAGAATCACAAAGCGAATGAGCTGTCATAATGTTTGTTTACTGTTTTTATGTGTTTCATAAATAGTAAGTATATAAACATACAGCATATCGGATACAGTTCAATTTAATGTTTGTCCACATATCTCACATTTGCGGCGCATATCTTCGCTTATCTTACACACTATTTTGCTGAACTGTGTTTTTCAAGGTTGACCACAATGCAGAAACAAAAGAGCGTTAGCTCTCGCAACTTCCCCTCTGCGCGCACTACCCCGTAAATCCAGCGCTCTTCTTATCTTGCGCGTACTGTATCAGCTCTTTGGGGCTTCGACATTGGATAAGTTCTATCTCAGGGTAGAAAGTTCTTAAATCCAAAGGACTGGGATAAATGTGATGAGAAATACAGATTTCACTAAAGACCTACTGGTCGAAGTGCAGGGCGTTTTGAGCCTAATATAAAATTCTCATTTTTACTGCTGCTGTCTTTGCCACCGCCGCCGCCGCTACCGCTGCTGCTATAGTGCGGTCCAATTAAACCAGAACCACTTCAATAGGCCGTAACTCTTGAATCAATAATAGAACACACGTGCAACTTTGGGAGAATATCATACACAATTAGGAGATTATATTACACTATTTACATAACAGAGAAAATTTTGAAAGTGTCCTGCACCAGCATCTGTACGTGTTTGTACTCGTTTCACCATATTCTCTGAAGTTTTACGGAGATGATATTGTATTTAAAAAAGTTTATTTCCAGAAAGATGGAGCAACGTGCCATACATTTGTCATCATGGAACCTGCAACCAATTTATTTGATAATTGAATAATCTCAAAATGTCTGTGCCCCCCCCCAGATCCCCTAACATAACCTCGCCGGACTTTTTCTCGTGGGGGTATCTAAAAATAGAGTGTACAAGAATAAGTCACTGACAATTGGTGTTCTCAGGGAATCAATTCGAACCGAAATAAGTAACATTGGCGAGGATACTCTCCGTAAAACTTCAGAGACTATGGTGAGACGAGTACAAACATGTATAGATGCTGGTGGAGGAACTTTCAACATTTTCTCTGAGATGTAAATAGTGTAATGTAATCTTCCAATTGTGTATTATATTCTCCCAAAATTGCACGTGTGTCCTATTATTGTTCAAAAGTTATGGCCTATTGAATTGGTTCAGGTTTAATTGGATCACACTATACTACTACAACTACTACTATTACTACAACTACTGGGCTGGATTACGCTACGGAGGTTTGCGCTTGATCTATTGTAACTATTCCCGCAAATGAGGCACGCCCGGGAGGAAGCATGAGGCTAGAGGAGCTGGTTACGGCCGTCCCAAAGAGCCACGACAGGGCAGAGGGCATGATAGCTAAACTTTATGAGTTGGAAACTCCGCTGCAGGCCAGCAAATCCGGCACTATTTCCCGTCTTAGCACTCATGGTACCTCTGACTTTACTAGAGGAACCTCGGGTAGAACAGCCGAGCCCCTCCTTCGGGAGTTCTTCGGATTGGGATGGACTCGAGGGGGCAGTGTGTTCCCGATACCCGTGGGAATCGGGTACGTCTTCGGATGGGGTTGAGGGAAGCCTTAATTCTCCCGGGTACTAGCCTGCAAAGCTAGTAGGTGTGCTAGATCACCACGTGGCCCCACCGAGGTTTTTCGGTAGTCTTCACCTTGAGTGTTGACGCGCGTAAGTGGCGTATCCCCTTCCATCCCGTCTTGAGTCCATAGGATCAGATGGGGGGGCTTGTTAGTCTCTAGGTCTTGCCCTATGGAAAGCCCCACGGAGGACGCCGAGCGCTCTTTGGGACAGCTCGGATACTCTCTGGTTGAAGGAGGCCCGGGGCCAGTTCCTACGGGTTCAGGACTAATGGGAGTAGAACCTCTGGGCTCAAACTATTTCCCGTAACGGAGGGGATCCGTTCCCTTCAGCTGCCGTGGTGCGGGCGCTGCGGACCCTTAGCACTCATGGTACCTCTTGCGTTACTAGAGGAACGTCGGGCCGAACATTCGAGCCCTTCCCTGAATGGGAGCTGTTCAGATTGGGTTGTACTCGAGGGGGCAGTGTGTTCCCGACATCCACGGAAAATTGGGTACCTCCGGCCGGGCTACGGCCGTACGGAAGGGGTAGAGGGTTGCCTCATAAGTCCCGGGTACTAGCCTGCAGAGCTAGTAGCTAGTGTGCCAGATCACCAACAAGGTTATTTGGTAGCCGGTGCATTTTGGAGTGGCGCGTAAGTGGCATATCCACTTCCGTCCTGTCTGCCGTGTGCAGCGGAGGGGGGCAGTTTGTAAAATAGGTACTGTCCTACGGCAAAAGACCCAAGAGGCCCGGGTTTTGGTCCTACGGGTCCAAGACTAATGGAAGTAGAACCTCAGACTCAATCCCGCCCTACTGTTATCGGGAAATTGCCCCAACAGACCACGTTCGGAGACCGTTCCTACCAGAGGAGGATATTTTGATATTTGATATTTATTTGTATAGTTTCCACTACAGTTTCACTACAGTGACCTTAACATCGTACATGCACTATTATACATCCTGTACAAGTACATGAAAAGTGCTGACTCAAGATTTACTCGCTGATTCTGGTGCCCTTGTCGTAAGGCTTTGGGTTTCCTGAGCAGCTTGGTGTCATCTGTTCTTGACCTTCGCTTGTTTTGCCCTAATCCGCTTTGCTCTTAACTTATGTAAGAATTGTCCTATACATCTATTTTTCTTTTCAGCAGTCCTCGTTAACATGCGTCACGTCACTGCCTCTTTGCTCACACTGTCCCACTTCTTATCTCATATTTTTCTCTTGCAATTTAGCCCCTTACATTCTCTCAGCTAATGAACTTCATCTCCACAAGATTCACATATCCCTACCTCATTAGTTCTCAACCCTTTTAAGTATAATATTCCTACCCTCATCCATGCTATGTCTTCTCTCCCAGTTTTGCCACATTGATCTATATATTTTTCCCTATACCATTCTGTCTTTAATTGCTTATAAATTTTCAAAGATTTCTTTTCTTCTACACTTTCCCATATCTCCTGTCTATGTCGTGTACTCTGGTTCTCACTTCCTTTCAAAAATCGCTATAATTGTTGCTTCATACACAGATTCAATAATGGCCCTTTCTGCCTTTTTTTTTTTTTTTTTGTAATTTACGTCCTCCAACGTTAAGTGATACCGGACGATGAATGAAGTGGGTGAAATAATGCTCAAATTAGCCGGGGTCCATGGAGCTTAGAGTTACCTGACATTCGTCTTTCAGGATAAGGGAAAACCCCGGAAAAAACCTTATCCAGGTAACTCACCCTGACCGAGAATCGAACTCGGGACCTCTTGAACTTGAGGCAGACACGCTAATTTCTGCCCTTTAATACACTTATACCAGAATTTCAGTATTCTCTCTATTATTATTCCCCTCCTTTTTGTATTACCCAACTCTAGTAATGCCACGTTACCAGAATAGGAAGATTTTACCAAGAGCATATCATTGGCCATGCAAAGCTGAGACATCCACCGACATTTCTATCCTGAAAGAGATCATTAGAGGAGACGTAATGGAGAGTTGGAATAGTCATACAGTTTTCTTTTGTTATTCAAGATCTTATCACAGCAGAGAAGTCCGAAAATGAGTTAATTTGTTGCAAGCACTAGTGTTGATCTTCATTTGTCAGAATGAAAGTGCATCCGTAACTTACATCAGCCCATATTGACCTAAAGCCATAAAAGAATTAAAAGATGAACATTCCATCGAGGTGAAGTGGTTCAAGGCAAAACTATAACACCATCTGGTCAAGCTACGTTAACCGAAGGTCAGTGTGCTGTTAGTTTGGTTTTTTCTTTGCCTTTTAGTAATGCCACTTCTATTCAGATTAGACTGGGCAACAGTGAAAATGTTTGGGACTTAAAAATAGTGAATATACATGTATTTCCATCTGCTGAATTAAAAAATCACCATAAAAATGATAGATTAGCGCTTGTTTTGAAGATAAAGTGGCATTTCATTTTTATAGTGAAGATTTTATATTTGTGGGACATTTTATGTCAAATAACAAAATACAATCAGAAAGAAATTTTGGAAACTAAGTGATGCAAAAGTTAAGGAAGGCATTTTTGTCGGACCACAAATAAGAGAACTAGTAAAGAATCCTGCATTTGACCAAATTTTGGAGGGGAAAGAAAAGGAAGCTTGGGAAGCCTTCAAGAGTATTGTCCATGGCTTTTTAGGCAACAAAAGAGATGACAACCACAAGCATTTGGTGACAGTGCTCCTGCAAAAATACGGTAACCTTGGATGCAACATGTCCCTTAAGATCCATTTTCTCCACTTCCACCTAGACTTTTTCCCTCCTAGTTGTGGAGCTGTTAGTGATGAACATGGGGAGAGATTCCATCAGGACATTTCTGTAATGGAACAAATATATCAGAGCCATTGCTTGCGGTTACTGTTGGCTTTCTATAGGGATTCTGCGGAACTCCATCACAAGAGGCAAACTAAAAGACGACGAAGTCAGTAGGCCACCAGATGATTCTTTTCAGACACGACTAGCTGCGAAGTATTTTTCCAGCAATTTAGAAAGCTTAGCATGTAATTACCAGTTTAAACTATCAAATGCACTTTCATTGTTGTTAGCATGTATGTAATTAAAATGTATCCTTTTCTGTTAATTTGTTAATTTGTAATACTTTCACCCTTGCGTCAATCAATGAAGTGCATACTGGGTTAGTCCATAGTGGAAATGTGTTGGTGAAAATAAAGGAATAGTTTATCCATGGTTACATATTATGATATTGTATAATGGAAAAACTCTAAGAATCGGATGTTGTTAAGTCAAGTGACTTGAGAATTTTTCATCCATTTTAAATTAAAAGTTGCTAAATCCTAATAATAAAATATCCCGTCATACATGCTACACATGTCAAAACGTGAGAAACACTTCAACACAGCACTTTGCACCTCCAAAGGAACCCATCATATAAAATTGTTTCATTTGTATTACAATTTTGGTGTTTAAATTATTTTTGAAAAATTTAAGCAGGTATCCTGCAGAATTTAGCAACTTCTGCTTGTCACCGCTTCAATTTTCTTTGGGTTACCAACTCAATTTTCTATGCTCCCTCACGTGAGAAACTTTCAAAAGTTATTCTCTAAGATTTCTGTAAGGAAGCCGGTAAATACTACACGACATAATGTGTCAGATGATTTGTGGCAGATGTTGTTATATTTAAACCACGGATTTCAGCTACATCATCTTAACGCCTGGAGCATCCAGAATCTGGCATCTCCCAGCATTCCTTTATCTCAGGATAACATTGGCTATTGGAAGTGGACCTTAGAAAGAAAGTGAAAGTTCATATATTTTGCCAAAAACATGACCAATTTCAAAGGGAACAGCCGTTCTTTGCCGCTGGGATGTAATCATTATCCAATAAAAGACAATCCTCATAAACAGGGCGAGAGGATTGTAGTCAGCCTTCTGGTTCTTTTATTTCCTGAAGATGCATACCTTGTAAACCCAAACCTCAAAATAATGGCACCATTGACAGAGAAGTGGGATTGCTGTGTCATAACTATTTCTTAGGTGACCAAGATTCCAAACCTCAGCCGTTGAATCCCCGCGAATTATGGCCATATAGCGAGATCAGGGTATCACCTACCTGGGACGCCTAAGCATGGTTTGTGTGATTGGAGTTGTACTCTTCCACTAAGTAGTTTGTATTTGGCCCTTAAGGATCTCACAAAGCAAAGTAAACCCCGCATCAAACCTTCAAATAAAAGTAACATCTCAATAACAGTTGAAGGTGCGCACAGCAGAGAACAAGGTACTGCAGCGCTACATGGCCTAACAATGCTGTTATTGCATTATGATCGATATCTTACGTTAAAAATTGACAGACGACGCTAGCAACTTATCAAAGGTGAAGCTGAATATGACACGTGTCTAGAATGGACCTAAAAATGATTGTCCGCTGGTAGAGTAAAAATTTATAAACATTGACAGACTGGAATAATACTATTAATTCCCAAGAAACAGCTATCCGAGGTATTCTTTGTGAACTACCATGTAACACGAGGTCCTTACCTGGGATGTCATTGGGGTAAATTTTAAGTTATAAATATATGAACTGCCTTCAAAACATTCTATACAGATAATATGTTATTTTGTCAAAGAAGTGAAGCTGCTATTACGAAGGCAAGAGATCAAATCAGTAACATATAATCCCATGGAGGTTAGTGGACGGTAGATGAATCCATTGTAGTCTCCACTGATGCCTGAGGCAGACTTCAGCGTGGTAGAACAGGTTTGTATGCATCATTTGGATTGAGTGGTCAAGGATGGGATGTTTATGACTTCCTCTGCATTTGTCTGTCATTGTAAGCAATCTTTATCTGGAAGGGTATAGCATGAAGTTTATATTCATTCTGAATGTCCTTTTATGTATAAATTAATGGGAAGCTCTAAGAGTAAGAGAAAAAATCGTACCTTACAAAGATATAGATAATATTAGAGCATAAACTTCATATTAAATTATTCATGACATAAGTACGAGGCATGTTTTTTTAAGTCAGCACCGTTTTGGCATTAAAAAAAGAGGTGCATAGATATAGCAATAATTTTATTTTTACACGAAAGTTTTTACCTTAATATACTTTTCTACATAATATACGTGAATATTGAGGCACTTGTCATAACGTGGTACCAGTTTTTGAATACCCTCGTCATAAAATTCTGTCACCTGACGTGTTAACCACTGTATCACAACTGTTTTGACTTCGTTATCGTCTTGAAGACGCTGACCGCCCAGATGTTTCTTCAAGTACAGGAACAAATGGTAGTCGCTGGGCGCCAGATCAGGTCTGTATGGAGGATGATCTAGAGTTTCCCATTGAAAAGATTTGATGAGATCTTTGATCCAGTTAGCCACATGTGGACGGGCATTGTCATGCAGCAAAACGATACCCTTACTCAACTTGCCACGTCTTTTGTTCTGGATTGCACGGCGCAGATTGTTCAATGTCTCACAATAAGACGCTGCATTGATTGTCTCATTACGAGGCAGAAACTCCACTAGCAATACTCCTTTTCTGCCCCAAAAAACTGTGCACATGATTTTCCGGGCAGAAATTGTTTGCTTAAACTTCACTTTTGTGGGTAATGATGACTGTCGCCATTCCATGGATTGTTGTTTCGATTCTGGTGTGATATAGGCCACCCATGTTTCGTCACCAGTAACAATTTGGTCTAAAGAATCTTCACCTTCATTGTGGTACCGCTCAAGGAAGGTCAATGCAGTGCATAAACGTTGGGTTTTGTGCAAATCCGTCAACATTTTCGGAACCCAACGTGAACACAATTTCCGGTACTTCAAGTTTTTAGTCACAATGCGATACAGAACACTACGAGAATATTGAGGAAAATAGTCGCACAATGATGAAACTGTAAAGCGTCTGCTTTCTGCGTCACAGTAACGACTGAAGGCCGCCCACTCCGTTCTTCATCATGCACATTTGTGCGGCCATCTTTAAATGCTCTCACCCATTTCCTTACCATTCCATCACTCATAGTGCTTTTTCTGTAAACTTCACAGATCTCAGGATGAATATCGATCGGTTTTACGCCTTTAGCACTAAGAAATCGTATAACAGCCCGTACTTCACAATCCGCGGGACTCACGATTGTCGGAGGTATCTTAAACACTCAATAACCAACGTATGCAATGAAGAATCAGACTGTAATGGCGTCAGTGCGTAGACAAGAGATATAGGTAACCAGCGCGCATGCGCAGAACGCCGACCGTAGCGCTGCGGCGGCAGAATCGCAAGACGGTACTGACTTAAAAAACATGCCTCATAGGATCCCAAGTTCACGGTTCCAAACTTGACCCAGTCCTGGTTTTTACATGTTCCTGAAGGTGACAATAACCCTTGAGGCACACCGATGGCGATTAGATGACCCTGGTGACTGTCAAGTTTCCAACAAACAAAATATGTCATTCTTAGAAAACAATCTCATCCATATTTGCAGCTTCTGGGGAGAATAGATAAAGCCAAGAGAAAATTGTAGAGTATGTATTGAATCACATGTAGATCGGCTTATGTCTCTCCCACACATAATAGGCAAGCCAGCATGAACAGTGATTAAACAAAGTCTTTAATTATACTGGGATTGAAAGAACACCTTTTTTTGACGACGTACGTTTACTCATCCTCATAATTTGGTTGGCCACTCTGAAAATGGTCTCCCCTGAATGCGATACACTTGTCCCAGCGTTTCTGCCAGTCTTCAAAGACATGCTGGAAACTATTTTTTGAGAGATGCTTCAAAATCGCCTCCGGAGCCTTCACCACTGCTTCTGATGTTGGATAATGCCTCCCACGAAGGCGTTTCTTCAGGTTAGGGAGTAGAAAAAGTCACATGAGGACTATCTGGACTATAGGGAGGGTGAAGGATGCAGTTAGCGTTCATCTTTGCAAGATATTCAGCAACAAGGTTGGCAATATGCGGGCGCGCATTATCGTGCTGCAGCATCCAGCCTACCTCACGGAAATGTGGTCCTTTACACCTGATATGGACTTGCAATGTTTTCAGGACATCCCTGTAGTATTGTTCATTACTGATGTGTGTGGAGTCACAACATACTGATAAACCATTCCATGAATATCAAAGAATGAGATGACCATAACTTTCCCAGCAGAAGCAACCACTTTTGCTATTTTGGGCGTTGATGATGAAGGAGATTTCTACTCTGAGCTTTGCTGTTTGCTCTCTGGATCAAAATTCTACTCTGAGCTTTGCTGTTTGCTCTCTGGATCAAAATGATGTAGCCAAGTTTCATCTGCAGTGATTACGTTTGAAAGGAACTCCGGATCTTCCTCTAACATCAAATTTAACTGCATGTTACCTCCATTACAGCGGTAGGCGATACTGAGCATGTCTGAACTTGCCTGGTTCTCACAGGCGGGAACCAGGAGTACCAACAGTGAAACTACTACGGTGTCTTTGTTTCACATTTAGCTAACAGAAAATAATAACATTGAATGTTAGTGCTAAAAATTATGACCGTAAAAAATTATGATCATTCTTTATTGCACAGCCAGGTCCATGAAATCATTTACATCCAACCGTAAGTGTTGTCCAGTGTCTGTAGCGGAAGTAGTATAAACTTTCAGTTCTTCGTGTCTTATATACGTTTCGCTGAGGGTTAGCTTTGTAATCCACCAGTTAAGCTCAACCAAGAAAGATTCTTTCAGTAAAAATCAAAAATAAAAACCAACAAAAAGTGAATCAATCATATTCTAATCCTGGTATATATTTTATAGAACTGTACCTAAATGGAAAGAATGGTAACAAATAATGGACGGAGGTTGATGTATATAGTATGCATACGTTGCAATAGAGAGAGAAAAACACTTAAACCACATTGATTTTGGACTGTCACCCAAGACAGCTTCAGACACGCCAACAGCTGTGATCCCAAATTACGTCGATATCTTAAGGGGGAGCACTTAGCATTACCTCATGGAGCTTGCAGTTCAGAAGCTGTCAGCTAAAGGAGTCTTTCAACGAATAACAACCGCACTTCACCACTTGTCATACTTCGGGAACATAACAAACAAAATTCAGTACATCCAGAGCATATAAACTGCTACCTAACGCAACTTTGTTTACTCTTTGAAAACTATTCCATATTTAGGACGTGTTTTGTTTTATTAATTCACGGACTTGATGCGCCATTGTTTACTTGAAATTGGCTTCTAAGAGTGGATTAATATACTTTAGAAATAAACTAGCATTTTATGACAGTTATCTCAACATGCAGTAAGCTTATTCCTCATGTTCTATTCCCTATACAAAGTCTAGTTTGTAATCTCATTAATACAGCTAACTAGCCTTATTTGTTTACGTGAATCAACGTACACTTTTCTGATGTCATTTCTGAGCCATCTTCAGTTTATATACAAAATTCCTCACTCCTTTCGTTTCCTTTTCTTTGTTTCATTATTGTTTCCGGTAAGTAATATAGAGATGTGGTAGACTGACTCTACCACATCTTATGGATGAAGGAAAACAAGCAAAATATATTTATGCTATTTTTTCTGCTCCTAGATGTATATGTATTACCATTCATTGTAACTTCCACTGTCCAACATTGGTTTTCAAGAAAACTTTTTGCTTTATATTTGCATACAACTTACGTATTTACCCTATATGTTCATTGCCCGCCTCGGCAGCGTGGTGATAGAGTGTCTGCCTCACGTTCAAGAGGTCCCGAGTTCGAATCTCGGTCATGGTGAGTTAACTGGATAAGGTTTTTCCGGGGTTTTCTCTTATCCTGAAAGACGAATGTCGGTTAACTCTAATCTCTATGGACCCTGGGCTCATTTGAGCATTATTTCACCCATTCCATTCGTCGTCCGATATGACAACGTTGGAGGACGTAAATTACAAAAACAAAAACTAGCTATATCTTCATTTTCAATTTAATTAAAAGCTGACGTAAAATAAAACTTCCTAATATGAAAGAAAATTTAAAATAACTTCTTCAGCAGAGCAGTATTAATTAAACTATTAAAGATTCACAGAGTAGCTAATTTTGTTACTTTATTTATACATTAAAATGTTACATTTTTATGTTCAATTGTGTATTTAATCAAAGGAATGAAAATTTCGAAATTTTAGGAACTTTTCTATACTAATTGTAAACAAAGGCAATAAAGTTGTGTAAGCATAAACAAAAACTAAATAATTTTTAGATATAATTATGCAATTCTTATAATACTATAATACAAAGTATATCAGCGATACTAAGTATTTTAAGTTCAGAATTTGAATTACAATATATTTAATGTAATTATATTTTAGTTTTTAAATACTTAGATACATTTTCGAATTATAATTAAATATAATTTTTATGGTATTGGTGAATGAAGTGGTATTTCATCCATGAGTGGAACATTTGACATGTGAGTGTAGACATACTTTTGTTTCACTAGTACCATCTAGTGTTTTATTCAACACTTACTCTAATCATTAAGGAGGGATACTATTTCTTTAACTAAACTATAATACGGTAGCAAAATTATCAAACACTTTATTTTTTGCAATTTAGGGCTATTTAAACCAAGGCCAGTTCGATGTGTGTCAGAAATATCGTTGGCTAATACGGAATTTGAGACAATTCATATTGGTTATTGACTTTTGAAGGTTAATTTATATTGAGAATAATTGTGAAAATATCCCCATCTCAATCGGAGATTGCCCTTTACCACAAGTAAATAGTTAATATATTCAATTAAATTAGAAAGTATTATAAATGCCCAAATTCCCTTAAGCTGAGCAGGTACTGCACTTGCGGTTAAAATTGCCGGCCCTCGTTGCCATGGTAGCTAAAGCGTATGTCTCTAGCGTTCCGACTCGTAGAGGGTCGCGGGTTCGAGTCCCGCCTTGGGCATGGGTGTTTATGTCTATAGTGAATATGTGTGAAACATAAGAAGGAAAATTGAATTAATGAAAAAGCGGTTAAATAAAGAAAAAAAAGAAAATGAAAAAGGAAATATATATATACATAGATATATATTTTTTACTAAAAAGATAATTTTTATTTTTACATCTTATTATAATTTCATCCCTCTATATTACAAATATACAGTTAAAAAGTTCATTGGAGCTATATTTTATACCTAATTTTCTTTTTATATTAGTAGGTATTAAGTTTTTGCCACACCCCTTTTCGTAAGCTTTCAGAAAATTGATCATAGCTGCTGTAATATTGAACAGATAATTTTGAACTGAACCTTGTTTTTAAGGGATCTTCCAAGCTTTCTGCTGGTACCACCGTAGCTACAATGATGCTAGTTTTTCTTCTGTCTTTAACTGTGTATGTGAACAGTTGTTTTGAATAATATTGTGTACTATTTATTAGTGAATGTAAGACCTGAGTAGTCCAACAAAATTTCGAAAGAGAAAGCTTATATGCAATCGTTTTACTATGCATAGAAAAGTAAATGTAGAAAATATAAATACAATAGACAGTGAAACCACATGTAATACTGAGGTTGGTAGACGCAGTTCACACAATACATGTGCTAATCATGATAATAGTTATATACAGAAATTGATGAGCTGTGAGTCCTGAAAGCAGACAAAATAGTTGAAGAACTGACCAAGAAAGCAAGATGAATGAAGAGGAACTTAAAAAGAAGAAGTGAGATTACAGATATTCAAGACTATTGCGGCAAACCCGCATACCAGATTTAAATTGACTGGGTTCTAATTGGAACTATGAGTTCCATTATCTTCAGTTGAATGCTTCTAGGAAATGGATTTCGGTGGTTGTTGGCTACTCAGTCGTATTAATAAGACTTTGTTGTAGAATTATTTGCTTTAATTCCTACTAAGTTTGCTTATCGAATTGGTTCGGTGACCAAATGTTAGTAAATCTCCTATCATAAATTCAATTTTACTTGAAACCCTGGATTACTTGTTTAAAGTTACTTCCGCGCGGTTTCTATTTCTTTATACGGCGACTACTTTGCTCTAATAAACTTCTAATGCTGCTTCCACTTACGCTGGTTGCGATATTCTTAACTTCCCTACATTTCAGACTTATAAATCTTCGCTTCTCTTCTTAACGCGCATGAACACGTCCTTCCTGTCATAGTATCACCTTTTAAGTAAATGTTTCTTACTTCACGATTCAGTTCGAAACTTATTCTGATCCCCTCTCTAACTTTATCACATGACCACACTAGCTCACACTTCTCAAATGTTACATTATTATTGGTTTCTCATTTATTTCGAATTTTCGCATTGGTTTGCAAAACTCATATAACTCATTGACGTTCAGCCACCCTGAGTTGGGGAACGCCTACCCTGAGTTGTTTGTAACGCTATACATCGTCATAAAATCAGCGAAGTAAATCTCTTTAGCGTTTATGTTCAACTGCACTTTGAAAGCCCTTTGTCCAAACACATTCCTGGCTGGAAGTATTCTATAGTTCTCAGACATTGAACCTCTACTAGCACAAAGAAAGTAACGCACCTCCCTTCCTGTCTCTCCAAAGTGTACAGATTTTTACAAGAATATTCTCTCTTCCTCTCTTCCTTCCTTCCTATATATGTTATATTAAATTATATACTTCCCTTCTTATTCTTTAAGTCGACCGCTATTTTAATTATCACTCTAATCATTCTAATTTCATATTTTATAACAAGATTTTTATATTATTTTAGCAAAGCATTTTTATTAATTTATCTTCTTTTTTAATTATCTGATTTCGATTAACTCACCGCCTCCTGATCGCTGCCTGATACTGCGGTTACACTATCATGTGAGAAGTCAATAATTAATATATAAACTTTAAAGCTGTTTTTTTCAGTTTCACATTGTTTTAGGTTCCGCTACACTTTTTTAAAAACTAATCAATCAAAACATATTATTTTTGTGTGTATAATGCAGACTCATAAGCATAATAATAAGAAGGGATTTTTCACTGAGATTCATAGTACCTGTTTAAAAGAAATCTGAAATTTTAGTGCGTTTTTTCCTTACAAAACTAAAAAATTATAACAAATTATCAGTACAAAATTTTCAAATACTAATAGCTGCTATTAAAGATAAAGGTTTTATAAACATGTCTGAAAATTTTCATTTACATACGAGGGCTGCTGAATAAAAAATTATCATAATTTATTACGGTCATAATTTTTTGCACTAAAATTCAACTGTTAGCTTAATGTGAAACAAACATGCCGCAGTAGTTTCATTGTTGGTACTACTGGTTCCCGGCTGTGAGAACCAGGCAAGTTCAGACATGTTCAGTATCGCCTACCACTGCAATGGAGGTAACACGTGAGGAACAATATGCGGCTTTGAAATTCTGCTTTTGTCTCAACAAAACTTCAGTTGAGGGCCATACAATGTTACAGGACGCTTATAGAGAGTCTGTTCTTCCCTACAACACAGCTCGAAGGTGCTTTAAAATGTTTAAAGAGGGGAGACAGTCAATTTCAAAGGAAGTTGGACCCGGTTCTCCAGTTACTGCTCTTACGTAAGAAAACATCAACACTGCTGCTGCCATTGTGAGAAAGGATCGACGAATTACCTTAGGATCACTTTTTGAAATACTGAACATTCATTGATTGCCACCCACACGTTGGTGACAGAAACATTACACATGAGAAGTATTTGCGCGTGAGGGTTCCAGGACTGTTATTACCAAACAATAGGACATTCGCATGCAGGTCTGCATGCAGTTAAAGTGGATGTTACAGGAAGATCTGGAGTTTCTTTCAAACTTAATTATTCCTGATGAAACTTGTTTAGCTGATTTTGATCCTGAGAGCAAACAGCAAAGCTCAGTGTGCAAATCTCCTTCATCACCATCCTCCAAAAAAGCAAAAGTGGTTGCTTCTGCTGGTCATCTCATTCTGTGATATTCATGGAATGGTTTATCAGCATGTTGTACCTCCACTCACATCAGTAACTGGACAATACTACAGGGAGGTCCTGAAAACATTGCAAGTCAATATCAGGCGTAAAAGACTATATTTCCGTGAAGCAGGCTGGATGCTGCACCACGATAATGCGCGGCCGCATATTGACAATGTGCTTGCTGAATATCTTGCAAAAGTCAACGTGAAGTGCACCCCTCACCTCCCTATGGTCCAGATTTAGCCCCTTGTGACTTTTTTCTATTCCCTAACTTGAAGAAACGCCCTCGTGGGAGGCATTATCCATCATCAGAAGCAGTGGTGAAGGCTGCGGAGGCGATTTTGAAGGATCTATTAAAAGTGGTTTGCAGTATGTCTTTGAAGCCTGGCAGAAACGCTGGGACAAGTGCATCGCATTCAGGGAGGACTATTTTAAGGAGGACCATGAAAATTATGAGGACGAGTAAAGGTACGTTGTCAAAAGCATTGTGAACGTTCGTTATTGAACAGCAATAATATCAATAATAGTTTCTTAGTAATTTTCACCCAAAAACCATGGCAATAACAATGTGGAGATATACAGTACCTTCTCACCTTAAATGAATACATGCTAGGTAAGTGTAAACTACCTTTCGTTATTTTGAGTATATTTGACAGAAACAAAGGAACTCTGCTGGCTTCATGATTAATATACTGTATTAAAATAACTGCTTTAGTCATATTTCTCTACAGGTCTAGTAATATACTTCAGAGGCACAGTGTACTAGGATATTTGTGTCTTGCAGTTCTATAATAATTTTTCTTTTGTCTTAGGAATGATTTTGTTGTTTTATTTCAAGCCTCAGTAACACTCCATTGAGACCGTTAGCGTGTAGGAGCAGCGCAATGCCTTCAGCTTCCTGTGATGTGTTGACCTCTAACGGAAGCCACTACCGGAGATTTCCCTTCTGGTATGTCGCCGACCAATCCACCTTCATTTCAGTGTCGAAAGTAACATATCACATGGCCTTAGCCCATGGCATACTTCCTTCGCACGGAATATGATCCACAAAACCGTTACAAATCTATCGCTTAGTAAATGAAATTCACTTTTCTCTCCACTGATCAGCGAGTTCAAACAAATATGGTTTAGGCCCTCTATCATAAAGGAGTTTCACTTCAAATTGTAAGGTTAATCTTTAGTTTAACTCGTCTTTTGTTTAAGTACAGTTTAACGAGTTGTAAGGTGGCGGTCCCAGCTGCATTGTTGAGCGTTGATGAAGCTATTCAGATAAACAAAAGACCTCGTAAAGTCAGAACCTATTATACACATGCATATTTGGAAACAAACAGTCGTATACCTATTAGTTAAAATACACCATATATTTTATTATTGTATTTCCATTAAAATACATAGAAATATATGTTTTAAAATTAACTGTAAACGTAAAAGCTAGGGAGTGCGAATGCATCCATGTATCACGTGAACATGTGGTAAAAGCATTAGTAAACAACAATCGCTTATAGATAGATATTTTATTTCACTGCTTAGAGCATGGCCCGGTGGCAGCGCTGTCAATATAATATACAATTCTTTACAGTATGATATACAATTCTTTACAGTATAATATACAACTCCTTGCAATATAATATACAATCTTACAACATATATACAATTCCTTTCATGCACTATGACTATGCACTATGGTAACAATATAATATACAATTCCTTACAACATATATACAATTCCTTTCATGCACTATGGTAACTATACAGGATTTCTTTTTAACCTCTCTTTGAAATTATTTACATTTGGAGGCAAAGTCTCCAGTAACTCTGCAGTCAAATTGTTCCAGTCATTAATTGTTCTATTGGTAAAGGAAAATTTACCTATATCAGTTTTCTGTTCCCTATTTCTTATTTTTTTAGAGTGATCATTCCTTCCCCTATATGATGGTGTCAACAACCGCTTTGTTATATCTTTCCATGCAGGTTCCCCCTTATATGCTCTAAGAATTGCACATAGCCTTGCCCGTTTTCTACGTTTCTCCAATGATTCCCAGGAGGTAGCAGTGCCTGTAGGGTTTTCAAATCGCATTCCTCTATCAACAAATTTAGCTGCTCGTTTTTGGACTCTCTCGAGTGCTTGTTTCTGACCAACCCGATATGGATCCCAGCATGCCGCGCTATATTCTAATATTGGTCGGACTAAGGATGTGTAAGCTAAATTTTGCGATTTCCCATTGCTGCGTTTTAATATTCTCATTACAAAGTGTAATGCTTTGCAGGCTTTTCCAGTGACCGAGCTTACATGTTCCCCCTATTCCAATCTTTCATTTATTATTACACCTAGATATCTAGTGCTACTTACCCTGGGTATTCTCTTGTTATCTAATTTATACATCACATTTTCTTCTGTTCTTGTCCTTGAAAATATAATTGTTTTACATTTACTTGGATTTATCTCCATTTGATTGGATTGCGCCCAGAGTTGAATTTTGTTTAAATCTTCTTGTAAATTGTTAACGTCACCTTCGGTCTTGATATTCCTATAGATTATACAATCATCCGCAAAAAGCCGAATTTGCCGCAAAAAGCCGAATCATGTCTTTTGTATCCCCACGAGAATATGTCTTATTTCGGTCATAACTAACTTTAGTTAGGAGTTTTAATGAACAACCTATAAAATACATATGAAAATAAATCTTAGTAAGTACGCTTAAACAAGCGAACGTCAAATATGCTAAGCAAATTCGTAAATGTCCTTAAAGACTACAAGGTTTGTTATGGCTGGATTTCGTTATGAATTGTAGGCTGTCAAGTTTACTTAACACTAAACTGTTACGCTGAATTTTCGTCATGAATGACACTTATTTCAGAACAGTAAAATTGCTTATAAGTTGGCACTAACAGCATTTGGGCCACGCTGTGGCTCAGTGGTTAGACCGCTTGGCTCTCACCAAGGCGCCCGGCTTCGATCCCAGGCGGCCGCAAAGTGAGCTTTGTGGTGGACAACACGGCACTAGGGCGGGTTTTCTTCGGGACCTCCGGTTTCCCCCGCCATATCATTCCACCGGTGCTCCATCTTCATCTCATGTATCATCAGTGTCACCGCCTGCGGTGCCGTATGTAGTAAAAGCGGGCGTTAAACACTACACATTTCATTTACTAACAGCATTTAGTTGCAATGTAAGAATATTAGTGATAGTTTTTTTTTTAGCCTTCAGGTATACCACAAGGTTATAAAAGGAGTACATTTTAACTATGTTTAGGTATACGTAATACCGAGCAAATATCCATTTTAAGGTGATATACGAGCCTTGCTGGTGATTCTAAATAAAAATGTAAGCTATTAAACTAAGTAAAACTACACAATAGGGTCATTTACTCAAGATTCTAACACAAATGTTAAACATATCGAGCAACGTGTGATAGTATACATGGAGCAGGCTGTTGATTTGAATCTCGTCAACCCATTTCACCAAAAATTAGATGTCTTAATTTGCACGCTTTACCTTATTCAATCATTCAGATACTTAACTAAGAAATATATATCTTCGTGTTTCACTGCATACATAGCATTGTATGTTCATAGCCAGTCTTAAATTATTATACAAGTAACAAAATTATTAAAGGAACACATAGCTGCTGTTGTTGATTATCTTTGAAGCCTTGAGAGACTGAGCAGTTCATTTTCTTTACAATTAGTTTTGACTGTTTTTAATTATAACAGTTTTGTGTATTGGCCAGGTACGTTCTAGAAGAACAAGGTTTATTTTGTAATTTGTAATTTATTTCTCATTTTTCCTTTTACAACATCAAATGGAAATACAAAATCAAGATTACAATTATAAAATCCATACTGAAAAATGTCATATATTCCTAATTCCTGGAAATCCCATTATGTTGCCCACCATTGAATAATAATTCGGTCCCCATACACCTAACCCTAGGTTTTTGTGTATTGGTAGCCCTCTATTCCCTTTTACACATTTTGACATTTCACCTATCCCACTTTATATTTTTCTCTTAATTGTTCTTAGCCATCTCTCTTTAACTTTCCTTAAATAATTCCATATATTTCTCCTGATCTTTTCCCCTTTTACTGACAAAGTTTTTCTAATTACTACTTCACCCCCCAAATTGTCCCATTTACGTAGCCAAGCCTGCTCTCTCCATATCTTTGTTTGACTACAATTTAATATACATGGAAATCTGCATTCTCTTCCCCACACAATGGACATTTATCTAGCTCCCTCTCTTGACCTATACCTTTCAAGCTTCTCACTCCTGTTCTCGCCCAAGCAAAACCTTCTCACCCTAACTTACTACATATATCTATATATCCTTCCCTCCCCCAGGTTGTTTTTATTTATCTATATAATATCAGTCAGCTTTTGTCACTTGTATTGGCAAAAATGTCTTTTCTGTCAATATCTTTTAATCTTAGCTTAACTTCTTTCCAGAAACCTCTATACCCATACTCTGCATTTATCCAGGAATGACCCATACCTATCTGCTTCAACACGTCATTCATTTTATGTGCCCAAGACCCACCCCAGTTACTTCTCTTTTGAATATGAAAACATTCTTTAATAATATTGCCATCTTCCAAGTTAGTGATTTTGTAGAAATATTTAATTTACCTTGACAAGATTTTAATATAAGGTTTATTAGAACTTCTCTGTCGCCTTTACTACACTCAAGTATTAAGTGTAGTTCTATTTGGAATTCTCTGTTACACAAAGTCACTTGTATACGTTAATAAGCTACTGCACACCAGAATCGATGTTCTCTTGTCTGTATTATCATATTTGGCGTGAGGTTGATTTTGCTTCTAGGTCGGCTTTCAGTTGTTTTAAAGAATTTCTTTGTGATTTTACATTTGGAAGTTTCTTGTAATTTGTTTGCTATTCTTTTACAACTCTGTTCTGACATTTTGGTCTTATATAACAGATTTGGTTGAACTTTGCTGAATATTTGTCTATATGGGCTTTTAAATGAGGAAGGTTTTAATTACACATTTAGTCAATTTTTGCAGGTTAAGAATTACACAGTAGGCTAAACCGATATGAACATTTTTAAAACGATGATGGCCATGTGATGGCCTTGAAATCCATTACTTTTGCATGATCTCTGAAATAGCGAACACCGACTTACCACCTGAAAAAGGTAAAAAGTATTTAGAATTAAAAGCAATAAAATGGAAAATTTAATTTACTAAAATTGTGAACTTTCACCAGATACAGTTTATTTATTATCTAGCTTGATCAGAATGTAATGTATATTTAGTGTGTTTTCTTATTTACTATTTAGTTACCTAATATAGACTAAGGATATTTTTTCAAGTTTTTTAGTTACTTTATAAAAATCGTAATGTTACTGATAATACTTATTTTGTGATTATTTAAATCCAATAAATACTTTTAGAAACTGCGCTGCTGATCATAACTTAACAAAACGGCAAATTTCTGTTTATTTTAGTAAAAAGTATTAAATATTTCAAGGAAAATACTACATGTAGTTGTTTAATTACGAAATAGCTGCAACCATTTGAGTTGAAAAAATCTTCTGTTTGAGACAACAGAATAACGAATAAATTCTATTACTTGCATTCTATGTAATTAATTACATAGTCGTCGACTTTTATTTCACTGTAATAGGAATTTATGCCAAGTCTTAACAATAACTTTTGTGCTGCAGAAAACTGAAGCTCGTGTGCAAATTCTGTGAAATAAATATATCTTCCTTTTAGTATAGGCTTCTTTGTGAAACATGGAGTAACAGAAATAAGGTATCAAATTTATAATTCATTTTATAAATAATCATGCAGGATTAGTTAATATCTCTTCGAAAGGTAAACTGTGTAAGTTAAAAAACAAAAGTCGCTAGTCAAAATGAACGGATCTAATACGCTTGCAAAGCCACTCTTGATGTTTTCGACAAGAATACGTCCCGAAATCCAATTTTTGTCATGGCAAAACAACTTGCAGTAATGAGGCATGTCATTAGATTTTGGTTACAGCGTTCATAAATACGTTACGGAAATACAAATGTGACAGTAGAAAGGGCAACTTTGTTCTGGAAGGACAACATGAATATAGAAACCCGATCTGGGTGTCCATCAGCCTCCCACACATCATGCATGTCCTCATTTCAGGAAATTTTTTACTCGACGTTGCCAAAATAGGACCTCAGCGTCATTCTCAAAATAATTTCTGTAGTGAAACCTTTGAAATAAACCAATTCTTGCTTCATTACTAGTGAACTTACTTATGAGTCTAATATAACTGTTTTTCAGGTTAGAAAAGGAGTTATCTGATGTCACATTCAAATTAAATCCTCTACCCTCTATTGTTTATTTTATTTAACTTGTACAGCCTATTCTTGGGATATCTTAACTTTTCATCTATTTTATGTTAACACAAATAAATTTTGAAATTATTTACGTAATATATTTCAGGGGCGAGTTATACATGAACAAAGTTTACTTTTTCTTTCTCCTCAGAAACTGAAAACGATTTTGACTGAAAAACCACATTAGGCTCAGCATATTTGTACGAAATTTATTTATTTTGAACAACTTCTGCATAACTGATTACACGTATAAGAGAGAAAATCTTCCTAAGCCAACAAATGTTGCTATTGTTTTCAAATGCTAGGCTTTGGCAATGAAGCCAATAGCTCTCTTGCTCTCCAATATTTCTGTGCAGTGGGTCCGGCAGATAGCACTTCACAGGTTAGAAGATGTTCTTCAGTCATTTCTTCTTCTTTGTTGTCAAATGCTAAGCTTTGGCAATGAAGCCATTAGCTCTCTTGCTCTCCAATATTTCTGTGTAGTGGGTCCGGCAGGTAGGGCTTCAGAGTTTAAAAGATGTTCTTCAGTCATTTCCTCTTCTTTGTTGTCAAATGCTAGGCTTTGGCAATGAAGCCATTAGCCCTCTTGCTCTCCAATATTTCTGTGTAGTGGATCCGGCAGGTAGGGCTTCACAGGTTAAAACATGTTCTTTAGTCATTTCCTCTTCTTTGTTGCCAAATGCTAGGCTTTGGCAATGAAGCCATTAGCTCTCTTGCTCTCCAATATTTCTGTGTAGTGGGTCCGGCAGGTAGGGTTTCGCAGGTTAAAAGATGTTCTTCAGTCATTTCCTCTTCTTTGTTGTCAAATGCTAGGCTTTGGCAATGAAGCCATTAGCTCTCTTGCCCTTCAATATTTCTGTGTAGTGGGTCCGGCTTCACGGGTTAAAAGATGTTCTTCAGTCATTTCCTCTTCTTTGTTGCACAGAGGACAATTTGAACTTGTATAAATTCCTATGCTGTGTAAGTGTTTGTCCAAATAATCATGTTCCGTAAGTAATCTAAAGTTCGCTACTGCAGCTTTACGTGGGATTTCTGGAATAATTTCTGGATTTTTAATTAAAATGTTCCATTTTTTATCTTTGGCTTTGTCATATGTTGATTAGTTTTGTTTGTTTTTATATTTTCTTTTGATTAATCTTTTTATGGATGTAAAGGGTAAGTTTTTACTTTTGTTCTGAATAAAATTTGCACCCTTTATGGCAAGAAAATCAGCTTATTTATTTCCAGCAATTCCACAGTGTGCATGTATCCACAGTAATATAATTCTTTTCTGTAGCTTTTTAAGTTGTTGGATCATTTTGGACATTCTTTAATTTGGATTGACCTCATTTTATATGAACTTATTGCACATAATTCTGCTTTAGAATCAGAAATTATGACAGTTTTCTTGAATTTATCAATTCCGTATAGAAGGTTTTGGAGTGAAATATGAATAGCCGTTACTTCTGCATGAAAATTTGTTGTGTGGTATCCTGCTGGTTGATAGAATGAGAACAGTGCACACTTAATTCCTGCTCCTGAGTTGTTGTCCAAGTTAGACCCATCTGTGTAGATATGTAACCATTCTTCAGGTGGGTATCTATTGTTCACCGTTTCTAATGCTAGTGCTTTTAGTACAGGTTTGGAAGTTTCAAATTTTGTAACTTTTTGTTCTAAATCTAATTGAATATTAATTGGTTTAAAAGTCAGTGAGGTTTCTTTGATTAAAATGTGTTCCTTAGAATTAGGAAGATTCAAATTTGTTTTTAATTGAATAATTTTGTGTAGGAAACTTGTTTGTGCTTTCATCTTGTTTAGTTGTAGTAATCTTTTCTCCCATTTTTTAAGCAAACAAATGTAAATCTCACTAAAGCAACGAGCATGTAAAATAAATTGTTTGTTGGTGCAGTGAACACATCCTCAGCCAATTATACAGTATGAACCATATAAACCTGAACCACTTCAATAGGCCATAACTTTTGAACGAATGGTAAGACAAACGTACAACTTTGGGAGAAGATAATACACAATTTGAAGATTACATTACACTATTTACATCTCAGAGAAAATTTTGGAAGTGTCCTCCACCATCATCTGTACATGTTTACACTCGTCTCACCATATTCTCTGAAGCCAGGTATAGATTCCAGAAATCAGGCTGACAGATATGCAGATTTTATTTAATTTTTATTTATGTTATTCTATTTGTTGAAGTAGTTGTACTTTTAGCTCTTCTCTAATATTCTTATTTCTATGTGCACTTATCTTGTACAACCTTTCACAGGTCTTAGGAAGTACATTGGCACTGCTTGAATTTTTCTTTTTTTGTTTTAGGCTCCAGGCCTCGCTTCTATACGCTGCCACTGGTAGTGCCATTGTTGAATAAAATCTTAGCTGTGTATCTTTCTTTTGTCACTCGGTGTTTGTCTAATTGTTCCACAAATATGTTTTAATTTCTGCATTTTCTTATTATATCTTGTTCTTCATACGTTATATCACAGCTCAGGTACCGGAAGTCCCAACACTATCATTTGTTACTGCTTTCTTTTCTTACTGAGTATCCTCTATGGAACGCCGTTACCTTGGTTTCCGATTTTGAAATTGTCATGACTGACTTTTGCAGCTGTCCTCTCTGTCAAAGCTCAGTACAGTATCATTTTAATACAGGATGCATTCAATGTTTTCTTTCGTTCAAATTCTAATTTCATATGAACTACCTTTTTCCATTCATCTAGAATGTCTTTTAAATATTTTTAAAATCTTTGAGGAAAGACTACACCGCTGTTTTAAATCACAGTTAGTTGTAATATCTTTTACTAACTTTCCATTAACTTCTATTATTATTTTTGTATCTTCTAATAAACTTGTATTCAATATAGAAGTCCATATGGCCTTTATAGACCTGGAAAAAGCTGTTGACAAAGTAAAACGCCTTTTATTATGGGAGATAATGTAGAGAAGGGAGTACACATACTAGAAAAGAAACATAAAATTGGATGTATTTTAGCTATCACTTGTTTCACCAGGGATATGGGAATACGGTTATGCGCTGTGAACGCAATGCAGTGGTTGGTCTCACATCCGGAAGGAAAACTTGCTTATGGTTAGAAAAAAAGTGTAACGCAATCATTCGACCTTGGCCTGATGTGTAATAGGTACCTCTGAGCTTGCGGCCTTCTTGGGTGGAGCTGTCCACTTAGTTCCATTGTTGTAAGGTCACTGTTAGACGGGAACTGAAACCCACTGAGAAAAACATGTCCCCTTCTACAGCGTGCTTTCTGCTTGCGTTACCTTAACATACAATCTGATATGGTGCGCTCACGTGCCTTCCTTTACTTACTACTCTACCAAGTATTTATAGAAACCTTTATTCTTCTGTCTGCTTCAGTTAATCGCCATAAAGATTTGCAGAAATTGCCTACCTGTGTACTTCTTTGTAGCTAAGTTGGGAGAATATAATCGGTTAAAGCAGAGCCAAATCGTTAAAACTATAATAACACACGATAACCTACTGCTGGAAGTGCTTATAGAGGGCAATGAATGATCCTTTAAGTGTTCGTTGGACAAACATTTGTGGCTTTGTGCAAGTGTCCGCACCATCTGTCGGCACTTCTATTACACCTCTAAGTTCACATGAGAGTTGGAAAGAAAATGAAATAAAGGGCAAATGATAACAAGGAAAATTAAATTTATGGGCAGTCAATGTACAGTGCCTAACAGAAGTTTAAGATCACTCACTTATTACTCTTAAAAATCTCCTGTTCCTTTAATTTTGCTACAAATATTATAGTTATATTCTAAAAGAGTGCACTGGTTTCTCATTTACATAAAGAAACTGTGCTGAAACATTTGTATTTTCAATTACAAACTTTTTATTAAATTTTGTTATTAAAACATCAACCATTTCATGTTGGAGATTAATTTGCAGACGTAAATCAAATTATTTATCTTGGATTTAAGTTTTTCCAGGACTGTAGAAGTCCTATAAGCATTGTGGCAAATTAATGGAAATTATTTGTTCTTTCACACTGGTCGTGTGTAGGCTAAAGTATGGAAAGATAGTCAGACTGAAAAATTCAATGCCATAGCCGGGCTTTGAACCACGGATTTTCTGGTTGCCGTCCAGCCAGTCTAACCCTTGAGCTACTATGACCAACATGCCGAGATGACATTAAATTCTCCAACTGAATCGAGTTTTTCCCGGTAAACCACTTAGGAGTTCTCATAAACACATGAGACAACTACCTTAATGGCGACTTACGATGTGTAAGTACTTTAAGGCCCGGGCTTTATAGTTAACCACTATTAGGTCAATTAATGGAAATTAATTGCGTTAGAGCGGCTGGACGGCAACTAGAAGAACCGTGGTTCAAATCCCGGCTATGGCATTGACTTTTTCAGTCTGACTCTATCTTTCCATACTTTAGCCTACACACGGCCAATGTTAAAGAATAATTAATTTCCATTAATTGACCGAATACTGGTTAACTATAAAGCCCAGGCCTTAAAGTACTTACATGTTGTAAGTCGCCATTAAGGCAGTTGTCTCTTGGGTTTATGAGAACTCCTAAGTGGTGTACCGGGAAAAACACGAGTCGGAGAATTTAATGTCATGACGGCACGATGGCCATAGTAGCTCAGGGGCTAGAGGGGCTGCACGGCAACCAGAAGATCCGGTGTTCAAATACCGGCTATGGAGTTGAATTTTTCAGTCTGACTCTGTATTTCCACTTTGGCAAAGTAAAAAAAAAAATCCATAAAATATCTCTATTATTTAACAATTTTGGCCAGGCCTTTAAAACATGAAAAAAGAATGACAAATGTTCACGAAAGCCTATCTTCGCCCGCAATTGAGCTAAAGCAAGAGCAACAATTAATTGGTTTGCAGACAAAGGAATTTCCTAGATGCTATGGCCAACTTGAAGTGTAGATCTTAATTCTACAGGAAGCGTGGAGCGTCATTTATCTCCTAGTAGTTGCCCGCCAGTTAAGAACCATCCAGGAACACCGTGAGAAAATCTCAGTAGTCTGGAATTAAGTTATACCCCAAGAATGCCAAAAACTGGTCCTTAGTATGCGAAAACGTGTTAGAATGTATTTGAAACAGAGGAGTTTCTACTGATTATTAAAGAAACAAAGTACAGTGTGTGTACGTGTTTTTGAAAGTTATAATTTTTAACATGAGTTTACATTTCCGAAAAAAATATATGTGTTAGGCAAAGGTGAAGAAATTATGCTAAAACCTAAGAGACCTGGACAAAACATTCAGTGATGTTATGCAGTGTTGTATGTTGTACAGTGAGTTTAGGATGCAAAAAATAACACGTTAACTTTTTTTAATTAAATCTGTTTTATATGTCAAGCTGAACTTAAACTTTTGTTAGGAACTGTAGCTTTCACTTACCGACCAAGCAAAACCTCGAAAAACCTAAGGTAAAACGAGCCTCGAAACCAGATAGGTATTTCCGAACGCTAAGTTAACACAGAGCAATGTCGGTTCATTGCATACTTCTCATAGATACCTTTTTTGGTGTAGACATACTATATGCACAGTAACGTTAGAATAACTACAGTTGCTAGCCGACATCAAGGTAGCTGCATAAATTAGAAACAGGATTTGCTAGTAGAATCATTAAAAATAGCTCGTTTTAAGATTCTTACCTGATAGATAATTAAAGATACTTAATGACTATTATTTGCAATAATTAACCATTTTGGATTATGTTTTATAATTTCAAAGTTTCTAAAAAAGGCATTTTTAGTTACTGTAAATAGAAGACATGTAACGTAGCCATTTAATAGTTTTATCATGACAAAGGTACACTAAAATATAAATGCACCGATGTATAACAATATTAAACTGTTAAACATGAACAATCTCTGCAACGATTCCTGAGTATGCTGCGAGAATGGGCAGGATAAACCTGTCGGAAAGAGTTTTAGCTCAACACCAAAGGAAAAGGGCAGTTTGATTCGATCACTGAAATCAATTAGAGGACAGCATAGCAGTGGAGAAGATTTTGGAATATTTCCCATAGCTGAATTATAGAATTTTATGAAAATAATGGCTTTTTATATGTTTTATGACCTTTTAATTATTTATATTTATAGTTTTCTGTATCTTTTGTATTCATAAGGCAAATTTATTTTATTTGCAATTTTGTTTTAACTTTTTATATTTTATTGTTAAATTTATCTTTGGATTTTGCATGAGTTAGATTTTAGTGGACGCTGATGACCATGTAGTTGAGCCCCTTATATATACATACCTTATATATACCTTATATATGTATATATACATCATCGTCGTAGTAGTTTCATTGTTGGTACACCTGGTTCCCGCCTGTGAGAACCAGGCAAGTTCAGACATGTACAGTATCGCCTACTGCTGCAATGGAGGTAACACGCAGTTAAAGTTGATGTTAGAGGAAGATCCGGAGTTTCTTTCAAGCGTAATTACTGCTGATTAAACTTGGCTACATCATTTTGATCCTGAGAGCAAACAGCAAAGCTCAGTGTGGAAATCTCCTTCACCACCAACCCCCCAAAAACAAAAGTGGTTGCTTCTGCTGGGAAAGATATGGTCATATCATTCTTTGATATTCATGGAATGGTTTATCAGCATGTTGTACCTGCACACACATCAGTGACTGGACAATACTACAGAGATTTCCTGAAAACATTGCAAGTCCATAACAAGCGTAAAAGACCACATATCCGTGAAGCAGGCTGGATGCTGAACCACGATAATTCGCGGTTGCATATTGCCAATGTTGTTGCTGAATATCTTGCAAAAGTCAACGTGAAGTGCATCCCTCACCCTTCCTATATTCCGGATTTAGACCCATGTGACTTTTTTCTATTCCCTAAGTTGAAGAAACGCCTTCGTGGGAGGCTGGGGAGGCGATTTTGTAGGATCTCTCAAAAATAGTTTCCAGCATGTCTTTGAAAACTGGCAGATGTGCTGGGACAAGTGCATCGCATTCATGGGAGACTATTTTGAGAAGAACCATCAAAACTATGAGGATGAGTAAAGGTACGTTGTCAAAAATAGTTTGTGATCATTCTTTATTGAACAGACCTCGTATATTAAAAGTCCGTATCGCAGCAAGATCAGAGACGATTACCTCGCTTATCTTTTGAGACTATGCACTTCGACTTTTGCACCACATGTTGCAGGCCCTGTAAAACATAACAATACCACAGAAGTCATCCTAACAAGCATTAGTTAGTAAGGAGTAAGCTATGAGTTCGAACGCTTATTATTTCCTATACGTCAGAATGACAGCGATGTTCCGCCACTGGAACTCAGTAACCACAGGTAAACGCGGGATTCTATCGCAGCGGGTGGAAGGAAGTGATTTCAACTTCTCCTTTCCTGCTTTGACTGAGCACCTCAGCATACTATAATCTCTTTGCCTGTCGATTACCTTAGTCCGATGTTCAATTTTTCTTTAGTTATCTAAAAACAAGAAACTCACGACATTTACAATGTACAGAAATATTCATACAGGATGTTACAAAAAGGTACGGCCAAACTTTCAGGAAACATTCCTCACACACAAAGAAAGAAAATATGTTATGTGGACATGTGACCGGAAACGCTAAATTTCCATGTTAGAGCTCATTTTAGTATATCTCTTAAAATGTGAATTGAAATCATTCGTGCAGACAATTGTCAAAATACCCCATTGTGGTTCATGCATGATGGAGCTCCTGCACATTTCAGTCGAAGTGTTCGTACGCTTCTCAACAACAGATTCGGTGACCAATAGATTGGTAGAGGCGGACCAATTCCATGGCCTCCACGCTCTCCTGACCTCAACCCTCTTGACTTTCATTTATGGGGGCATTTGAAAGCTCTTGTCTACACAACCCAGGTACCAAATGTAGAGACTCTTCGTGCTCGTATTGTGGATGGCTGTGATACAATACGCCATTCTCCAGAGTTGCATCAGCGCATCAGGGATTCCATGCGACGGAGGATGGATGCATGTAACCTCGCTAACGGAGGACATTTTGAACATTTCCTGTAATAAAGTGTTTGAAGTCACGCTGGTACGTTCTGTTGTCGTGTATTTCCATTCCATGATTAATGTGATTTGAAGAGAAGTAATAAAATGAGCTCTAACATGGAAATTAAGCGTTTCCGGACACATGTCCGCATAACATATTTTATTTCTTTGTGTGTGAGGAATGTTACCTGAAAGTTTGGCCGTACCTTTTTGTAACATCCTGTATATTCTAATATTTCTATAATTCGTAATTCATATATATGTTTTCTAAGGGAGGGATAAAATTGCGTATGCAAGGTTTTATGTCTGTCATGCTTTTGAAATATAAAGCCTAATAAAGCCTAATAAACGCCAACTTACTTCTCAAGTCCCATGGATAAATAGTTAAGTTGCACTCCTGGATTAAAATTAAACTGTGTGATGATATCTCTATCGTGAACCGACTACATAGCGAGAATACGCATTCTGAAAGCCAAGTTGCCCGCAATGTATATATAAATTTGCATATGGAGTGACAATAGAGGTCACATGACTTCCCTTAAGGGCCGGAGTTGCCAATAATGCTTTAGAATGCATATGTAGCTCATTATTGCATGACCACGGGGCTAGAGCGATAAGCTGCGAACTCGGTCACTTTTGGTTCGACTTCTACCATAAGCAGGGGGACGATAAAGTGTAACCCGAAGGTAATTTCTGTTCATAATATCACCGATCACATGCGGTAATTGCGGTGGTTATAGAGAGAAGAGGGGAAGATAAGCTTGAAATTGTGGCTGGCTATTGATGTATCGGATTTTAGCTTTTTGTTTGTTGCTTATTTGTGGCGGTTGCTTTGTAAATTATACTACTGACATAATAGCTGTTTCGTTTATTTATTTTGCTTGCAGAACAACATTCACCTATCGGACTGGATGGCTAAGAAGTTAATGTCTTTAGTCTGAATTTGGTAGATTCCGGGTACGAATCCCAGTCTGACTGTTTTGAAATGGTTTCTCTTAATCGCTAAGGTAAATAACTAATTAGATGTTTTAAATTACGAGGGCTGTTCAATAAAGAAAGATTACACTCTTCTTTTAACAACGTACCTTTACTCCTCCTCATAATTTTGATGGTCCTTCTCAAAACAGTCTCTCCTCAATGCGATGCACTTGTCTCAGCGTTTCTGCCAGTCTTCAAAAACATGCTGGAAACCATTTTATAAGAGATCCTTCAAAATCGCCTCCGCAGCCTTCACCACTGCTTCTGATGTTGGATAATACTCCCACGAAGGCGTTTCTTCAACTTAGGGTGTAGAAAAATGTCACATGGGGCAAGATCTGGACTATAGAGACGGTGAGGGATGCACTTCACGTTGGTTTTTGCAAGATATTCAGCAACAGCATTCGAAGGCGAAGGAGATAGGACAGTCCAGATCCTTGGCTCCTCTCCCCACCCCGTTTCTCCTCCGCAATTGAGTAATACGAGGGCTATCCAGAAAGTAGATTACGTTTTCGTCTGTTTCCGCTAGGGGCGGGGCTAGCGCGGCCATCTTGGGGTCAGAGCGTTGCGCAGCTCAGTCGGCATCTAGCCGTGCTAGTGAGAGGTTCGTGCTGTGCTCCGTTCAGATACTGTGACGGTTTGAAATGTCTGCGTTAATTGAAAATCCCGCGAGCTGCGAGGTGCGTGCAGTAATAAGGTTTCTGACTGCAAAAAACTGTAAACCGATAGAAATCTATCGGCAGCTTTGTGAAGTGTATGGGGACAACATTATCACTGAAGGTGGAGTGCGTCAGTGGGTCATCAGATTTAAAAATGGCCGAACCAATGTTCACGACGAAGATCGAAGTGGGAGACCCAGCATAGTGACTGCCGAACTTGTCGAAAAAGTCGATGCTAAAGTCCGTGAAAATCGAAGGTTCACAGTAACGGAACTTTCCTTGAGTTTTCCACAAATTTCGCGAAGTTTGTTGCACGAAATCATCAGCGAAAAGCTTGGTTACCACAAGTTTTGTGCAAGATGGATTCCAAAAATCTTGACAGAGGACCACAAAAATCAGCGAATGGCTGCAGCGTTGAACTTTTTGGACGTTTACCATAAGGATGGTGACTCTTTACTCGATCGCATCGTTACTGGTGACGAAACATGGGTGAAACACGTGAACTGTGAAAAGAAATTGCAATCAATGCAGTGGGGGCACACAAGTTCTCCCCAAAAACCCAAGAAATGCATGCAAACAATGTCGGCAAGGAAGATGATGGCGACTGTTTTTTGGGACAGAAAAGGTGTGATTTTGGTGGACTTCCTGGAAAGAGGCACTACAATAAACTCTCAAAGGTATTGCCAAACTCTCCAAAAACTCAGAACAGCCATTCAAAACAAGCGCAGAGGAATGTTGAGCTCTAAGATCTTGTTGATTCACGACAACGCCCGGCCCCACACGGCAAATGTCACTCGTGAAGTTCTTGAATCTTTTAAGTGGGAGTTGTTTCCTCATCCGCCGTACAGTCCCGACCTGGCACCGAGCGACTTCCACCTATTCCCAGCAATGAAGAAGTGGCTGGCTATGCAGCGTTTTGATGACGACGCACAGCTGCAAGAAGAGGTAACGAAGTGGTTGAAGGCGCAGGCGGCCGAATTTTTCGACGAAGGAATTTCCAAGCTCGTACATCGCTGCGATAAATGCCTTAATTTGAATGGTGACTATGTCGAAAAGTAGTATTTGAGTGTGGCTTTCATCTGTATATAATAAAATTTGTTTCCTATACTTTGTTTACTTTTTATTCCAAAACGTAATCTACTTTCTGGATAGCCCTCGTATATATGCAGTTAAGCCCAAAAATTATTAGGATAAAATCGTTTCCATAGACAGTAATGAAAACAGGTACAAGGCTGGACAGCACCGTAGTGCCATCTGCCCAGCACTTCCGAAGCAGAGCTTCAGTCGCCCATCACTACCACCTCTGTGGACACGTGAGGAAGAAAGATAATATGGGTATAGGAATGAGGGAAGCTAATTGTCCATCACACAACAATTCACGAGGTATCTCCTAACAGATCTGTCGCTGTATGACCACGTAGTTAAAACTATATAAAGTAATAGAAGAAGAAAACAGATCATAGACATGCACTGTTTCGAATAATCAGAATGAACTTGCCAACCGGTTACAATATTTCCTAACGGCTATGCTGAAAGTAAGAATTCAAATCTTTGGTGCATCCCCTGCTGGATCTGATAATGCTCTGTCGTGAATGCAATTCAAGACAGCACAGTTCAGCTCTGGCCTTTTTACCTTCTAAATTCATGTCGCATTTAAACGTGTAAACGGGAGTTAGTCATTCATTATCTGAGAACCTACTTGGAAATATGAGACTGCAATGTTTGCAGCCTTCTATGCCCTTGTTTAATTGCCATGTCTTTTGTTTATTACAGTTAATCAAGATAGTGGAATGGAAAAAGCAATTCAAAATGGAAACACTCAGGCAGGAAAGTGATATCCCATCGACGGGTGGGACATATACCGTAAAGTAAACGTTTATATTTATCATTAATAGTTAATAAAATAAATAAATAACTGAGATCAGTTTATTGATCATAAAGTTAAGTACTTATGTTTCTTTGACCCAATTCATTTTCTATACTCACGCCATCTCCTGACCTGGCATTTAATTTGGTGAAAACTGTCTTTTGTTCAGTGATGCGAATTTTGATAGTGATTTGTGTTTGTTTATAGTTGTGTTATATCCAGTGATACATTTGTGGTTATAACTTTGTTTTCTAAATATCCTAGCTTGTTTCCCGACAGGATCTCGAACATATTCGTCGCCAGGAAGGCTTCAGGTCTTATTTTAACTTCAGTGTGTATTCAAAATGCCAATTAGAGGTTGTTTTCATCATTCTAAGATTTATAATACATCATTCAGTTGTTTCTGAGAAAACAAAAGAAGACATTCATAGCAGGCATCCAAGAGCTCAAAGCAAAAATCGAAGGAATTAAACTCTCATATCATTAAAGGGGTTAATTAAAAGGATTCATTCTTTAAGGATTAATTCCTCAATATAAATTTACATTAAAAAAACTCTCATATCATATTTACAAAGATGATAAACCACAGAGTTTGAGCTTCATTATATATTTGTAACAGCAACTTGTGAAGCTAAAATTCACTTAGAATATGAGTTAAAGTTTATCTCTCTGCCTCAAAGTGTGTAAGAGCTATGATTATCTTTCTCTTTCCTTCTTATGCATTTCTTTCCTTCTTTCCCTCTTTCTTTCTTTCTTTCTTTCTTTCTTTCTTTCTTTCTTTCTTTCTTTCTTTCTTTCTTTCTTTCTTTCTTTATTTCTTTCTTTCTTTCTTTCTTTCTTTCTTTCTTTCTTTCTTTCTTTCTTTCTTTCTTTCTTTCTTTCTTTCTTTCTTTCTTTCTTTCTTTCTTTCTTTCTTCCTTCCTTCCTTCCTTCCTTCCTTCCTTCTTTCTTTCTTTCTTTCTTTCTTTCTTTCTTTCTTTCTTTCTTCCTTTCTTTCTTTCTTTCTTTCTTTCTTCCTTTCTTTCTTCCTTTCTTCCTTTCTTTCTTCCTTTCTTTCTTTCTTACTTTCTTTTTCTTTTTTTCTATCTTTTTTCTTTCTTTCTGTCTTTCCTTATTTCTTTACTTAAGTTAAGTGACACATTTGGTATTATTTAAGGGTAGGCTTAAAGCACAATAAATTTACATAAAATATTAAAACGTGTATCAAGTAAAAGAGTTTGTAAGAAGTCCATAAAAAATGTAACAATGCCATTGTCCCTACATGAGGAAACACTAATTCATTGTCATTGGCCTACATAGCGCTGCACAGTTTTATACGCGACAGATTTTTATTTTTGAAAACAATCTGTAGTGAAGTATTACACATGTTGTATATATGTCTGATGCATTTTCCATGTCACACAGGTCTACGTGACATTCGCTGACCATCCCTTTCTGCTCGAGTTTTAAATTCGCCCCACGTGCTACCTTCCGCTAGCGGAAAACCAAGTTTAGAAACTTACCCGAACATCTTTCTAAATTCTGTAAAACGTCTCCAGTAATTTCCACTCTTCGGCTACCTGAATCTAATTTCCGTTGTTTTGCTCAACTGTGTAGCAGGTATTTATAGCCTAAGGAAATCGAAGATGTGATCAAGGGAGGACTTCTGCAAGGGAACAGCAAAGAACAGATAAAAGGAATCCAGCCAGCTGGTCAATCTGTATGCAGGAGTACACAGGGCTGAGTGCAAATAACATGATCAAGTCACTATACCAGTAGGGTTCAACTTGCATCAGTTCGTACGCGGTAGCTCAACTCAAAATGACGTATTGAATTAACTGATAGAAGTGACACATAGGTGCCTTGTTTAATAATTCTAGTTTAATTCGATCTATTACAAATGCACTACCTTAATTAATTTAGGTTATAATACAGACGTGTACAATTTAATAGACTCATTCGTGTTGTTTTACTTTGCTTCAGTTTAACATTCAAAATAATAGTTATTTATCGCCATAACCTATTTCAATTTGTCGTAATTCTTTTCCTTGCTATAATATGAAGCATATTCAATGAAATTTCTCTCTTAATAATAGCTGGGGATTTTTCTTTTACTTATAGTAATATGGCGGTATCTCTGAATTAAGAGCAGCCATTTTCTTCATGTCTGTTTATCCAACTGTTTGGTGGTATTGCTTTCATTTGGTGAATGTAGTAACTGAAGATTGTTAATATTTGCCTTTATTGTGTTTTATGGCTAATATTTCCTCAGTATTTATTATTAATTTATCTCAAGCCAGGTAACATCGTGTATCTTATCCTTAGCATTCACATTGATTCAAAAGTGAGGTTATGGGTAAACCTGTTGACTTATCCACAAGGAAAGTAGCTGTAACTGAGAGTCTTTTGAAGTAAACTCTTTATTCACAACGTGAAATAGCTAAGAAATTGTGTATTTCACAAAAATCTGTTAGTCGCATTAACCATGCTTTAACATTCGGTGAGACGTTGACCTCACAAAGGGATGGAAAATACGGGAGGAAAAGAAAGCTATCACCAAGGATGCAAAGAAAACTTGTGCAGGTGGTAAAACAAAATAGAAGAGCAGCCAGCATTGACCTCAGTAATCAACTAAAGCAGTACGGTACAGCAATATCAGCCTCAGTAGTTCGCAGAAGATTATGTGAAGCAGATTTACCAGCATGCAGGCCTCGTAAAAAGGCTAAACTGACAACTGCAGTGGCAAAAAAAAAAAAAAAAAAACGTTTAGAATGGGCCAAAGAGATGCAGAAACATCCAGTGGAATTTTGGAGAAAGGTAAATAGTATGAAAATTTCATATAGCATAAAATTAAAATATGTACATGTAAATTTTATGGAAATGAAATAAACAGCCTGTCCTTTGTTTCTCTCATTGCTGGTTATGTTATACGATCTTTGAGCAATTTTGAAACTGCTTGATATTAATAGATGTTTTTGTTGTTTCAGGTAATTTTCTCAGATGAATCCATGTTTGAAGTATGTGAAGAGAGCAGCCAATATGTGAGAAGGACAGATAAAGAAGCATTTTCCCCTCAGTGTGTTGATCAAAGAGTAAAGCACCCAACATCAAAAATGGTCTGGAGCTGTATGTCTGCCCATGGACCTGGAAGATTATACATAGTTGTGGGATATATGGACCGGAAACAGTATAAAAAGTGTATTGGAAACAAGACTGTTTCCGCAAAGTAAAGAATGGTTTCCAAATGAAGATTCTGTGTTCATGCATGACAGTGCTCACTGCCATAGAGCAAAATCTGTAACCCAGTTCCTCAAAGAAAACAATGTAAAAGTACTATCATGTCCGGGGAACAGCCCTGATTTAAATCCAATAGAGTATCTGTGGGGTATTTTTAAACAGAGACTGAAAAAAGGGTTGAGCTTATTAAGGGCCTGCAAAGCATTTGGCACAGAGATGAAGAAATAATGGAAAAGTGCTCCACCCTAGTAGAGAGGATGCCTAAACGCATCAAAATGGTAATAAAGGCTAAAGGAATGCATACAAAATACTAAGAGTTGAATAAAATATTTTGTAATATTATTTCTGTTAAATAAATAGAAAATAAACGGTATATGTTAAAAATTTCAGCATTGAGTCTAATAATTTGCACACGTTTGTAAAAGAGTGCTGTAACATTTAAAGCTAGACGGGAAAGCATATATGTACATATACTGATTTTGAAAACGAAGTTGCGTAGATATAAAAAAGCCAAGGTTATCCATGCGAGCGAAGCGAAGTGAGGTTAATAATAATACTCGCCTTTTAATTACTACCATTACAGTCTCGTTACATAATATACCATTAATAAAACCGGTTAAACGTTTGCTTTTGTTTAAGCCCATGCCTAACTGTTTACCAATTTTGTGATGTTATTTGTGTTATTTTAGAGTTATGTTAAAAATTTAAGAAATGTTTAAAAGTACTAAAAAGGCTTCTATCGTGAATGTGGAAGTCAGTGAGTGAAGGAGACGCAAAATTATACAGGGGGATATTGATGTTCGAATATGTGTGGAGAACTTTGTTTTGGAGGATCGTTGATTGAGCATTATCTGATGTTCATACAGGATTGTGTGCACAGATCCCACGGAAATGCCAGTTTTGGAGACCTTGTCTGTAACTGTCTTGGTTTGTTGCCACACGATGTTCTGCCTCCATTGAACTGTCGCAACCCAGAAACGTACATTAGACACATCCATGGTACAATCAGCACGTGCCTCTCTCAACTGTCTTGGTTTGTTGTCACACGATGTTCTGCCTTCATTGAACTGTCACACCCAGGAACGCACATTAGACACACCCATGGTACCATCAGCACATGCCTCTCTCAACTGTCTTGGTTTGTTGTCACACGATGTTCTGCCTTCATTGAACTGTCGCACCCAGGAACGCACATTAGACACACCCATGGTACCATTAGCACGTGCCTCTCTCAACTGTCTTGGTTTGTTGTCACACGATGTTCTGCCTTCATTGAACTGTCGCACCCAGAAACGCACATTAGACACACCCATGGTACCATCAGCACATGCCTCTCTCAACTGTCTTGGTTTGTTGTCACACGATGTTCTGCCTTCATTGAACTGTCGCACCCAGAAACGCACATTATACACACCGATGGTACCATCACCACATGCCTCTCTCAACTGTCTTGGTTTGTTGTCACACGATGTTCTGCCTTCATTGAACTGTCGCACCCAGAAACGTACATTAGACACACCCATGGTACCATCACCACATCCCTCACTTAACTGTCTTGGTTTGTTGTCACACGATGTTCTGTCTTCATTGAAATATCGCACCCAGGAACGCACATTAGACACACCCATGGTACCATCAGCACATTCCTCTCTCAACTGTCTTGGTTTGTTGTCACACGATGTTCTGCCTTCATTGAACTGTCGCACCCAGAAACGTACATTAGACACATCCATGGTACCATCACCACATGCCTCACTGAACTGTCTTGGTTTGTTGTCACACGATGTTCTGTCTTCATTGAACTGTCGCACCCAGGAACGTACATTAGACACATCCATGGTACCATCAGCACATGCCTCTCTCAACTGTCTTGGTTTGTTTTCACACGATGTTCTGCCTTGATTGAACTGTCGCACCCAGGAACGCACATTAGACACACCCATGGTACCATCAGCACATGCCTCTCTCAACTGTCTTGGTTTGTTGTCACACGATGTTCTGTCTTCATTGAACTGTCGCACCCAGGAACGTACATTAGACACATCCATGGTACCATCACCACATGCCTCTCTCAACTGTCTTGGTTTGTTGTCACACGATGTTCTGTCTTCATTGAACTGTCTCACCCAGGAACGTACATTAGACACATCCATGGTACCATCACCACATGCCTCTCTCAACTGTCTTGGTTTGTTGTCACACGATGTTCTGTCTTCATTGAACTGTCGCATCCAGGAACGTACATTAGACACATCCATGGTACCATCAGCACATGCCTCTCTCAACTGTCTTGGTTTGTTTTCACTCGATGTTCTGCCTTGATTGAACTGTTGCACCCAGAAATGCACATCAGACACATCCGTGGTACCATCAGCACATGACTCTCTCTCCACTGTCTTGGTGTGTTGTTACACGATGTTCTGCCTTGATTAAACTGTCGCACCCAGAAACGCACATTAGACACATCCATGGTACCATCGCCACATGCCGCACTCAACTGCCTTGGTTTGTTGTCACACGATGTTCCGCCTTCATTGAACTGTCGCACCCAGGAACGCACATTAGACACATCCATGATACCATCACCACATACCTCACTAAACTGTCTTGGTTTGTTGTCACACGATGTTCTGTCTTCATTGAACTGTCGCACCCAGAAACGTACATTAGACACATCTATGGTACCATCAGCACATGCCTCTCTCAACTGTCTTGGTTTGTTTTCACACGATGTTCTGCCTTCATTGAACTGTCGCACCCAGGAACGCACATTAGACACACCCATGGTACCATCAGCACATGCCTCACTTAACTGTCTTGGTTTGTTGTCACACGATGTTCTGCCTTCATTGAACTGTCACAACCCAGGAACGCACATTAGACACACCCATGGTACCATCGGCACATGCCTCACTCAACTGTCTTGGTTTGTTGTCACACGATGTTCTGTCTTCATTGAACTGTCGCACCCAGGAACGTACATTAGACACATCCATGGTACCATCACCACATGCCTCCCTAAACTCTCTTGGTTTGTTGTCACACGATGTTCTGTCTTCATTGAACTGTCGCACCCAGGAACGTACATTAGACACATCCTTGGTACTATCACCACATGCCTCACTCAACTGGCTCTAAAGTTCAATAAGTGTCACATCACGAAAATGGAGAAAACGAATGGTTGCACGCTGTACTTGCAATGAAAACGTCGCTATTTTAAGTAAAAAAAAGCAGTCGCTGCCACTAGAGTTCTCTGTCACGCCATCACTGTGTAACAGTAGTTTCGGGTTATGTTTGCAGGAGATATGAAATGTTTATAGATTTATAAAAAAAATGATTATGTAAATCTATCTATTTAGTCATTTAAATAAGTAAAAGTATATGAAATTTTGTATTGGCCGTAGCAATAACTGTATGACGTAATGTTGTGACGTGGAATTAAATCGGCCAATCACAAAATTAAGATAGGATTTACGATAGTTATGAAAAATCAATAATTTGTAGACATGTTTTGTAACCATGAGTGTGATGAATAGTGGTGCAGGATCAAGAGCTTTTATGTAATAATTGGAAGTGTTTAAATATAACAAAGTAAAAGGTTATCGATATGTTGGAAGTAACCTGCAAGTGACTGGGAAAGGAAGTTCAAGTAAAATGTAATCAAAATAATACAATTAAATAGTTACAAAATTTGACTTCTCCGAAACTTTATTCCGAACCACGCCTGAAAACTAGATGTCTAATGACTCTTATTTAACCAAACACAGTCATCAAGAAACAACTCAAAATACAACGAAATAACCCTGTATGACTTCTCGACGTGGGTCTTCGAAAAGTCAACGTGCATCCCATCTCAAATATAGAAATCCCGCACCAAATTGCGCCAGAACGTGTGGCTGATGAAGACGGAGACAAATGCACTACGAATAAAGAATTCCTGTCCCATCTGTCAGGCATTCATAAAAAGTCCACGTGTATTTTAAAAGATCCAGAAGTTCGTATCTGGTCGCAGTCCTTAAAATAAAGGAGATATTTTAACTTTAACGCACCTCGTATTAGGGTTTGGGAGAAGACTTCTTCACCCAACCGTCTCAAAACTATTTGAGCGGTTGCTCCTATCCCGCCTGACCCCTCTCTTCGAGGAAAGGCAGCTCCTACCCGATCACCAGTTTGGTTTTCGTCATGGACACTCCACGACCCTACAGCTACTGCGCCTGGCCGAGAGAACATCCCTGGGTTTCCAGGAAAACCTCAAGACAGTCGCGGTGCTGCTAGACGTAGAGAAAGCCTTTGCCACAACCTGGCACTAATGCCTACTGTACAAACTCAGGGAGGCCAACGTACCTCCTCCCTGTCTGGCCCTGATTAGTAGTTTCCTCAGAAACCGCACGTTCAGGGTGAGAGTGGAAGGACGGCTGTCATTTATCAGACCCATAGCCGCGGAAGTCCAGTAGGGCAGTGTACTGTCCCCGTTACTCTTTGCGGCCTACACGTCTGACTTCCCCTTAGAACCACAGACTGTTACGTGCCAATATGTTGACGACGTCCTCATAATGGCACGTAACAAAAACCTAAGATATAGTCATCCCCCGCTGCAGCGCCAGCTCCGTGCCATTGGCCGTTGGAGTGAGATGTGGAGAATGGCCATTAGCCCCGAGAAGAGCTCTGCACCTCTCCTGGCTAAGGTCCGAGCTAGGCGACCAGATTGGTCGCTGAGGTTGAGGCAGAGGCAAATCCCTTGGGTTCCCACTGCCAAATACCTTGGCGTCCACCTGGACCGCGGTCTCACCTACGCACCTTATGTCCGGGTCAAAGCCGGACAAGGGCATGCAGCGTTAACACAGCTATACCCTATCCTAAAGTCCACCATGCCTACTCACCTCAAACTACGCCTATATTGGGCGATCATACCGCCCCTGATTCTGTACGACTGCGAAGTCTGGGGATCAGCGGCTCCGACCACTATTCGCAGACTCCAGCGCGTCCAGAACAGGGCATTGCGCATGATCTACGATACCGGGCGTAGATTCCCGTCCCACATCCTACACACATACTCTGGGGTCCCGTATATCGTGGACGTGGTGCGGGAAAGATCCCGCACCATCTACAATAAGCTGGACTCCCATCCAAACATACTGGTGAACACCCTAGGCCGTTACGACCACAGGGTTCCTCGCCGGCGACCAAGCTACCGGTTACCCAAAGATGCCTTGGGTAACTAGTACTGAACAGGGCCATATTCCCCTGACTCCAACCTACTAAGCCCAGAAATGGGCTATGTAAACTCAATACCTTAACACTGTTCCTTTCCCTCTAGCCTGTTAATTGGACTGTGCTCAGATGCCTCCCAGGCAGGCGGAAGAGCGCAGCCAGCATTGGCGCATCCCCCCCCCAAGGGGCGATTGCGCACACAAAGGCTAGATATGACCAATGCCCAAAACAACCGCCTGAGACAATAACGACCCTTCTATACTGCCCAGATAAAGACGCAATAAGCGGCTAGGTGCTGGGCAGCATACACTCCGTCCAGGTAAACCTGGACGACTCGTCTCTTCTGCTCTGCTAGTATTAGGGTTTCAAAAATTAATGGAAAAGAAGATGGATTGTAAAAATTGGAACGTTACAAATTACTTAAACAAATTGTGTTCTCAATAAAAAGTAAAAGAGAACAGGCGTTAATTTGTTTAAATATAGCAACTAAGTACCTCTGTTTATTATTTTAAATGCATCATACTTCCCTGTTACATATTTTTTAAATTATGTTACACTTGATATAAATTGAAGAGGTTTTTCAGAAATTATTGTAAGTTGTATTACTATGATTGGAACAATTTACTACTGCACTGGTGACAAAAGGAAGGATTCATTAATGTATTTTCAAACACTGTACCCAATCAGAGAACTTCGTGACAGAGGTTGGGTTAGAGAATTCATTTTACAAGACGTAGTGCCGGCACACTTAAGTGAAACAGGTTTTAGATTTACTAAATTTTGGACCATAACTTTACACAAACCAGAAATCGTTGACGAATTACTCTCTTTATTGGTCGAAGAGGCAGTACACTGAGGTTCATTACTCAGTAACGGTATCATATGTTAATACTGACCTTGACTAGGGAAGTTTTACGGCATCCAGCCAATAAAACTATGCACAGTAACAACGCCTGTTAACCATCGATGGAAATTTAGATTGGCGTAGTAACGCCAGTCTAAATTATGCTCCTGTGAAGTAATGATGATCCAGTCAGCAATCTCGACAGATTAAATTACGTTCGGCAAATTTCTTCGGCTTTGAATGGTATCTGTGAAATACGATTTCATTTCTTGTTTCTCTTTATATGGAGTTAGAACAGAAAATATTCAAACGTCGCTCTATAAACTTCAAAGGGACTAATTTATGGCGAAATACTAGTAATTTTATCATTCTGTACTTCCCACTCTCACGTAAAGGAAATACAGTGCGATCCATATCAAACTGAACCATTTCAATAGTCCATTTGAAACAATAATAGGACACACATGCAACTTTGGGAGAATATGCGAGGGTTGTTCAATAAAGAATGATTATAATTTTAACGGTCATGATTTTTCGCACTAAAATTCAAACTTATTATATTCTGTTAGCTCAATGTAAAACAAACACGCCGTAGTAGTTCCATTGTTGGTACTCCTGGTTCCCGCCTGTGAGAACCAGTCAAGTTCAGACATGTTCAGTATCGCCTACCGCTGCAATAGAGGTAACATGCAGTTAAAGTTGATGTTAGAGGAAGATCCGGAGTTTGTTTCAAACATAATCAAGGCTGATGAAACTTGGCTATATCATTTTGATCCTGAGAGCAAAATAGCAAAGCTCAGTGTGGAAATCTCCTTCATCACCCACCCCCAAAAAAGTATAAGTGGTTGCTTCTGCTGGGAAAGTTATGGTCATCTCATTCTTTTATATTCGTGGAATGGTTTATAATCATGTTGTACCTGCACACACATCAGTAACTGGACAATACTACAGGGATGCCCTGAAAACATTGCAAGTCCATATCAGGCGCAAAAGACCGCATTTCTGTGAAGTAGGCTGGATGCTGCTCCACGATAATGCGCGGCTGCATATTGCCAATGTTGTTGCTGAATATCTTGCAAAAATCAACGTGAAGTACATACCTCATTCGCCCTATAGGGCGGATTTAGCACCATTTTTCTATTCCCTAACTTGAAGAACTTGAAGAAACGCCTTCGTGGGAGGCATTATCCATCATCAGATGCAATGGTGAAGGCTGCGGAGGCGATTTTGAAGGATCTCTCAAAAACGGTTTCCAGCATGTCTTTAAAGACTGGCAGAAACGCTGGGACAAGTGCATCGCATTCGGGGGAGACTATTTTGAGAAGGACCATCCAAATTATGAGAATGAGTAAAGGTACGTTGTCAAAAAAAGTGTCTTCGTTCTTTATTCAACATCCTCGTAATACACAATTGGGAGATTGCATTACACTATTTACATCTCAGAGAAAATGTTGGAAGTGTCCTCCAGCCGCATCTATACATGTTTGCACTCGTCTCACCATATTCTCTGAAATTTTACGGAGGTTATCCTCGCCAATGTTACTTATTTCGGTTCGAATGGGTTCCTTGAGGACATCAATTGTCCTTGGCATATTCTTGTGCACTCTGTTTTTTTTTAGATACCTGCACAAGAAAAACCTGCGGTGAGATTAGATCAGTGAAATGATGTCAAAAGATATGTGGCCACCCAGATCCTCTGACCCAACCCCACCGGAATTTTTCTTGTGAAGGTATCTAAGTATAGAGTGTACAAGAATAGGCCACGGACAATTGATGTTCTCAAGAAATCCATTAGAATCAAAATAAGTAACACTGGCGAGGATATTGTCCGTAAAACTTCAGAGAATATGGTGAGATGAGTACAAACATGTATAGATGCTGATGGAGGATACTGCGAACATTTTATCTGAGATGTAAATAGTGTAATGTAACCTCCCAATTGTGTATTATATTTTCCCAAAGATGTAATTGTGTTCTATTGTTGGTTTATATGTTATGGCTTATTGAAGTCGTTCAAGTTTATATAGATCGCACTATATTTTAATATGCCAAAAATTTTGAACCCTATATTTTGCCATAAAGACGTGCTTGGGAACTTCTGTATCCAAAAAGCAGCATTTTAAGAAAAGTGGCTGTGTTTCTTTCTATATGTGTATAAGAGGAGCATAATGCAAAAGCTAAATATGAGTTAAATGCCTTACTTTACGTTAACTTTCTATATTTTAAAAGTGGAGCAGAAATCTTCTAAGAAAGTCCTTACAATCCGTTGTACTCTTTATAAGAAAAAATTGAAACTATTAGTTTTCTCAAAAACTAATAAAGTACTGAATATTTAACATATGAAATAAAAGAACTCACCTTCATCTTCTTTGGCATATAAATGTTTGTATAATGAGCTGATGTAAAGGACAAAATCTAAGTGTACAAAGGTGTAGAATTTAGTTCAAATTTGCTTTTTGTGGTATTAGGCATTTGCTGATATCGGTTGGCTTTTGTTTAAATGTTTATGCATTTAAACGTTGCAGGGTCACTCTTCAGTTGTTGCTCTTGATGTTCTAGAAATAATATGGAGTTTGAAAACCAATATACACCAACGAGCTTTAAAGCTGTTGACTACAGATTTGCTTTTCCTTTCCCCTTATAAAAATAAAGGAATATGTAACGAAACTGGGCACAAATGACAATTGTCCAGGGCCCTTAAACCGTACGCACACGTTCATTTAATTCTGCAAGCTGTATCTCGAACAAAAGAAAGTAGATACCAAACAAACTTTTTTAAGAAGGCCAGGGATTAGTTAGTTATTCTACAATTGGAGGTGAAGTTTAATGCAACACAGTTATATTTAAGTTAATCGACTTAAAGCTTTCTGATAAACAATATTTTTTGTCTTCTTGAGTTGTCGATATAGAAACATAATGGAATTTGGACTTGCTAACATGCGATGTATAATTATCCACGTGGGAAACAGAGAAACTCCAAGTTGATTCAGCAAACTTCCAACGACTGCCCTTGTTATTTATTTATGATAACTGCATAGACCAAATGCACGAGAAACTGTAGACACTTAAAATCTAAAGGAAAATCCGTTTGAATCATCGGAATACGCGGGATCAAGATATCGTCTCCTTTGTACTTTACCTTAATCATTGTTGCCTCGATGACATAATTCATGAGCTTTTTCACTGTTCCATTGTACAGTCGTGGTTGGCTAATGTTACGCAACATGATCACAACTGATTCTACTTTTAATTTTAAATTCTGAGGTGGGATTTCAGGCAATTCTAATGAATTTCAAAACTCTTTTGGAATAGGCAAAAATCTAAGATGAGCCAAAACACGTCCAGGCAAAATAGCTATCCAAACCTTACTGGTGGAATCGAGTTTACTTAATGTACGAACAACCATGTAACCCATGTGGCTACAGTATTGTGGGACAGACATTTTGGAAATTTTAACGCCCTCTTGGACTTTTTACTATATTTTTAAGCAGCGATGATTATAATTCTGACTTTTTTGCATTTTTGAACATTTCATGGCTCAACCCACACAAAATTTTAGGATTAATTAAGGCACTATAATTTTTGAAGTGCATAAAAGCAATCATCTAAATTATTATATTAATGTAGTAAGTGGATGAATAAATTTTCCAGATACAAAAAAAAAAAAAAAAAAATGCGTTACATGTCCACCTCAAGATACTATTAAAAAGTTATTAAAATGACCTTTAAAATTGTACTTTTAATAAAAAAATTTACGCAGTCATAGTTTGTGGCATCCTAACCTCTCATATTTTTTATAACTTATTAACAACATTTAGCCATCAGGCGCCAGTATACTCATTAATGTTTTTAAAACACATAACATAGATTTACTCAACAAAAACGCCTAGTAGAGCCATCTCTGTTCAACTATTTTATTGCAAACGTATAGAGAAACAAAAGACAATGAAAAATTCATCAGGTGTGCCTAGAAACGCCTACGGGAACTTGAGCATGCTAACTAAATTCAACTTGCACGGAAGTAAACGACTTCATTTCCTACGAAGGAAGTCTGCCTTACTAATTTTTCTGGAGAGCCAATCCTCCCCACGCAAACTGTGACCGAAGCCGGAAGCATTGTGGATTTAGCTAAAAGCGTTTTAAATCTCGCCGCCTAAAGTGAATCTGGGATAAAGCAGTGGCTTTCGTTTAAATAATTTAAGTATTGGAAAGAGTATAAAAGTATCATACTAGGAACAGACGTTCTTATTCCAAAATACTAAATTATTGTGGCTAATGAAATTAGGAAATTAATTATTCTTTCACACTGGCTGTGTGTAGGCTAAATTGTGGAAACGTTGAGTCAGACTGAAAAATTCAATGCCATAGCCGGGATTTGAACCACGGATCTTCTGGTTTCCGTCCAGCCGCAGTACCATTGTGCTACTATGGCCAACGTGCCGATATGACATTAAATTCTCCAACTGACTCGTATTTTCCCGGTAAACCACTTAGGAGTTCTCATAAACACATGATATGACTCAACGTTTCCACAATTTAGCCTACACACGGCCAGTGTGAAAGAATAATTAATTTCCATTAATTAACCTAATAGTGGTTAACTATAAAGCCCGGGCCTTAAAGTACTTACATGTAGTAAGTCGCCATTAAGGTAGTTGTCTCGTGTGTTTATGAGAACTCCTAAGTGGTTTACCGGGAAAATACGAGTCAGTTGGAGAATTTAATGTCATATCGGCACGTTGGCCATAGTAGCACAATGGTAGTGCGGCTGGACGGAAACCAGAAGATCCGTGGTTCAAATCCCGGCTATGGCATTGAATTTTTCAGAATGAAATTAGGGTTTGGTAGTGCGATCCATATAAACCTGAACCAATAATAGGACACACGTGCAAATTTGGGAGAACATAACACACAATTGGGAGATTACATTACACTATTTATATCTCGGAGAAATTGTTAGAAGTGCCCTCTACCAGCATTTATACATGTTTGTACTCGTATCACCATATTCCCTGAAGTTTTATGAAGATGATATGGAATTGAGAGAAGATTATTTCCAGCAAGTTGGACCAAGGTGCCATACATCTAATGACAGTAGCCAGTTTCTTTGATAATCGAATAATCTGAAAAGGTGAGTGGCCTCCCAGATCCCCTGACCTAACTTCACCGGATATTTCTTGTGGGGGTATCTAAAAACAGAGTGTACAGTTGATGTCCTCCAAGAATCCATTCGAACCGAAATAAGTAACATTGACGAGGATACTCTCCGTAAAACTTGCTCGTGTGTCCTATCGTTGGTTCAGAAGCTATGTCCTTTTGAAATAGTTCAGGTTTATATGGATCAAACTATATAACCTCCAGAGATGAGTTCTCTTTTGTCATGAGTCATTTAAATGAGTCATTTTAATAATGTGCTACAATTTGTAAAACTTGAATAAAGGTTGCCCATTAACTTACCCATATATAAACATTTAGATTAATAAAGTATATATTCTGATTTCCAGAAATATCTGCATTTAAAAAAGAATCCAGAGAAAACGAATTATATTAACGTTATCATATTATGCTTTTTTGGGAAAATATTTTAATTTGTTAGTTTTAATCCTGTTTTGAAACGTTTTTCACCCAAAAGAAACCGGACTCCAAGGGCGCTGCCACTCGTAGATCTAGTGCAGGGTTCTCACGCTAGATGGTGTTAATAGAGATCTTCATGAAGCTGTGCAGACGTCGTCAGTGTAGAGCTGAACATGCAAGTGTGGTATTGTGTTTCTCTAACTGTTGGCGGGTTACCTCCGCGCAGTCGTAATGGCAATTTTAAAAGACCAAAGATTGTGAGTGAAATTTTGTTTTCTGCTTTTTAAAAAAAAAAAAAACTACAACGGAGAAACACCAAATGATTCAGGAAACTTTCCAGGAGGACGCTATAAGCCCCACACAGGTTTTCGAGTGGTTTGGGCGCTTTAAACGTGCTGAGATGTGTGTTGAACACCAGGTCGTTCTGGACGCCCTTCAACATCGCGAAATGAGGAGAATATCGAAAAGGTGCGCCAAAAGATCAACGAGGATCGTCGCCAAACGATCAACCAAATTTCAGCAGCGACAGGAATCAGTTGGAACTCGTGCCAGCGGATTTTGAGGGAGAATTTGCACATGAGACGTGTTGCTGCTAAATTTGTTCCGCGCCCTCTCACACAGGAGCACAAAGCCATCCGCATGAATGTGTGTCAGGACTTGAAAACAGAGATTGCACGTGATCCGAACTTCTTGAACAAAGTCATTACAGGGGACGAGAGTTGGTGTTACGGGTGTGACCTAGAAACCAAGCAAGCGTCAAGCCAGTGGAGGACTCCCAACTCTCCCAGACCAAAAAGAGCAAGGTAAGTGAGGTCAAATGTGAAGACGATGATGATTGTCTTTTTTATGTTCGTAGAATTTTGCATCGGGAATTCGTATCCCCTGGCCAGACAGTTAACCAGCACTTTTACTTGGATGTTTTAAGGCATCTGCGAGAGGATGTGAGGAGGAGACGCCCGGAACTTTGGCGATCAGGAGACTGGTTTCTGCATCAAGACAACGCTCCAGCACACACGGGCTTACTAGTGACCCACTATTTGGCATGCCAGAGGTGGTCTGTCGTTCCCCACGCTCCGTATTTGCTGGACATAGCCCCGTGCGATTTTTACCTATTTCCACGAATGAAAGTAACGCTAAAAGGGGAGCGTTATGACGATGTGGAGGCGGTAAAAACAACTTTGCAAAGGGCACTGAACAATATCAAAATTGAAGAGTTCCATACATGCTTCCAACAGTGCGAAAAGAGACTTGGGGAGTGTCTTTGAAGGTGACGGAAGTAAATTTGTAAAAAGCCTAATCAGTAAAGTTTTTATGACTAGTTTCTTTGGGTCCCCCCACGTAGATAATTATTTTGCATGCATTTGATTGAGAAAACTTGCTTATTATTGATACTAGGTGAAAAACTATACGAAATTCAGTTTTGTTATGTTGTTTAGATTATATAAAAATTGAGTCAGCCTCTGTAGCACAGTGCTGGCGTGTCCGCCTCACATCCAGAGGTCCAGAGCTCAAATATCAGTCAGGATGAATTATCAGGACAAGGTCCTGAAATACGAATTTGGGTAAAGCTCTTTAGATCCTGGGCTCATTTGAACATAATTTCATTCATCATCCAACGATGGAAGAAATGAAAGAGGAAGGGAAAAAAATAAGTCGTGAAAGGACCAGAATAATAATATTGTAGAATCAATGTGGTGATAATCTCTAACATCTGTTGATGCTTTGACATTACATTTTAGTACACTGACGCCGCAACTAAATACATTTTGTTGATAAACGTGACCTGGGCGTTTTACTGCTCGTGCCACTCCAGCACAGATAGGGATTAGTGTATGCCCATCAGAAAAGGTTTTAGTTCGTGTCGACGGCTATTGAATTATATCCCAATACAAATGTCATCATACAATGGTATTAACTCTATTGTCCCCTTGTGACTAGGCAACAGTAATCGCACAAAGTACTGGAACTTTTTAATAAAACCTCTGTGGCCTCGGTACAGAAATAAATATACCTTCACAGACATGAATTACTACTTTAATATCTTATGGACACAAATTTTAAAATATTTTACGAGGGTCGGTCAAAAAGTAATACCTCCTATTTTTTTCTCTTTTAAATTGCCAATAAAATTGAATCCAATTCACATAGCTGGAAAACTACAACATTGACAATTAATTTATCACTATTCAATATAATTTCCGTCCTTCTCCACAGTTTTGGTTCACCTTTTAACTAGGGCTTATATTCCAGTGTGATAAAACACACGGTCTTGCTTTCTAAGCCATTGACGCACGGACGTTTTCACAGCCTCCTCGTCTTCAAAATGAATCCCACGATGAGCTTCCTTTAGTGGCCCGAACAGAAGGGAGTCTGATGGTGCCAGGTCAGGGCTGTAAGACTTGCCATCCCAGTTTCTCAATTTCTGCAGTGGTGTAACGGCTGGTGTTTGGTCTTGCATTGTCATGCAAAAGAAGAACATCCGCCATAGTTTTTGTTGGGCGAACTCGCCGAAGACGTGCTTTCAGCTTTTTGAGAGTTTTGGCGCATTGCACAGAATTTGTTGTGCATCCCTGCTCCAAAAAAATCAATCATAAGCACAGCCTCTGCATCCCAAAACACTGTCGCCATAACTTTCCCCGCCGAACGGTGAGTTTTAAATTTTTTGTTCTTTGGTGACGTTGTGTGATGCCATTCCATTGACTGCCTCTTTGATTCAGGTTCAAAAAAAATGAACCCGCGTTTCGTCTCCAGTAACAGTTTTTTTCCAGAAACTCCTCTCCTTCCAAATTGAAGCGCTGCAGGTGTTCGGAGGCTATTGATTTCCTTGTTTCTTTGTTTTGGGTGCTTTACATTCTTGGTACCCAACGTGAACAAACTTTTGAGTCACCCAGTTGTTGAATAATCGTCATCACACTGCCTGTACTGAGAGAGGTATTGCGAAACAATTCACCTGTTATTACCCGGCGATCGCCACAAATGATGTCATCGACTCGCTGAATGTTGCATTGAGTCACTGCAGTCGCCGGCCTGCCTCTTCGCTTTTCATCTGCCAATGGTGTATGCCCTTCAGCTTCGGTACAGCGACGAACCCATCATCTAACAGTGCTGACATCCACCGTTGCATCACCATACACTCTTTTTAGCCTTTCGTAAATGTGAATTGGCGTTTCACCTTCCACAGTCAAAAATTCAATCACAGAACACTGTCTAATACGAATGTCGATGTCAGCCATTTTGCAAGGGGATGCAGTGCTGCCACCTGTAGACTTAGGAAGTTACTGCTGCAGGGGATTGGAGAAGAAGGTTTGTAGAATTGCACCAAATTCAAAGTTTTCACATAACTTACTTATTTAAGAGGGAAAAATAGGAGGCATTACTTTTTGACTCACCCTCGGATGACTGTACATAACTTCTAGGGCAAGATGCATTGCTAAACCTTGGCATGTAAGTATTAAACTTGGCATTTCTGTGGTTCTACGTTAAGATTGATACATTAAACTGTCAAACACAAAACATGTTTGCATTTATAACATGCTGATGTCTTTAGAACATGAATGCGATACAAATAAAAGCACATTTCCGCACATCAGAAAGTCACGTGCAAAGTACGTGGGGGAGTTTTAAAGTTTTAGGTATCACCCTGTAGTTTTTATGCTAGCCTGATGAACATTTGCTAGTGTTATTATTGATACCTCGGACATAAGGTTGGTAGCTTCAGTAACTTGAATCCTTTCTTTTTTGTATAGTAAGTGCCAGAAGTGACTGAGGTGTGAGGTGGAGAAAATTGAGGCTTGTAGTGCAATCAAGTTTCTGCATTTGAAGGGCCAGGATTTGGACCTGGGTATTCGTGCGAAAGTCAAATTACTTCATTATTTCAAGATTTGGCAGATGAGGTAGATGCAGGGGGAAGAACTGATGCAGTGGTAATTGACTTTTCTAAAGCTTTTGATGTAGTGCCACATAGTTTACTTATTAGTAAGCTATCTAATACAGGAATTGACAAACGCGTAGTATTATGGGTTAAACATTTTTTGAAAGGGAGAACGCAAAAAGTTAAAGTAGGTAAAGAGCTGTCCGATAGTGGAACTGTAAGTTCGGGTGTGCCGCAAGGCTCAGTACTAGGGCCTTTACTGTTTCTCATTTTTGTTAATGACATTGCTGTTAATATTAACTGCCAGATAAGGTTGTTTGCAGACGATTGTATCATTTATAATAAAATTTGGAATACAGTGCATGAAGCCGCTCTTCAGGATGATTTAAATGAAATCTGTAATTGGGCTGCGGCTAACAAAATGTCAATTAATGCCAAGAAAAGTAAGTCCATTGTTTTCAGTAGAACTAAGGGAAAAATTATTGTTAACTGTCACATGGGAGGGGTGCAAATTCCACAGGTGGACAGCTGCAAATACTTGGGAGTGTACCTGGCAAGTAATGCTGGATGGGACGAACAAGTAAATTCCACATCTAGGAATGCGTGGAAGGCATTACATTTCGTAATGAGAATATTGGAAAAGGGGAGCGCTAGATCCAGGGAAATTGCCTACAAGGCCTTAGTGCGGCCGGTTATGGAATATGGAGTAGCATGCTGGGACCCGTATAGAGCTAACCAAATCGATCCATTAGAAAAAATACAGAAGAGGGCAATAAAATTCATAAAAAGAGGCAAGTATTTTGGGCCTATAAAAGGAGATGAGACTAAATGGGAGGAATTAAGAATTAGGCGTAAAAAACATAGGTTGGTAGCGTTATTCAAAGCTAATGCTGGTGTAAAGGCATGGGTGGACGTTAGTGTAAGGTTAGATAATCCGGATTATTATGGACGAAACGATCATAGGTATAAAATTAAGGGTAGAAGATACAGAACCGACGTAGGAAAATTTTCTTTTGTGAATAGAACCATTGAAGAATGGAATGAATTGCCTGTAGCAGTCTTTCAGGGCTGTCCCCTGTCGTTGAAGAAATTTAGAAAAAATCTAAATGGTTTATAGTTTAACTTTTGAATTATAATGGTATATAATATGTAAATAGAGAAGTAATTAGATAAGTTTTAAGTGACTAAAGTAAAATAATATCATGTTTGTATTGTTTACTGTATTATTGTTGTAAATCTAGTATATGTAATTTGATCTGTATTCTTAACTCTGCCACCGGGTAGTACCCAATTGCAGTTAATAAATACATACATACAAACTCCCCGGAAAATACATGAAGAGATGACGGCTGTTTATGGAAATTATTTCTCAAGGTATGGAACTATTTTGAGGTGGATAAGGAGTTTTCAAACTAGTTACATGTCCCTGAAAGATGAGCCAAGAGCTGGTAGACCGTCAATGACAGACGGTGTTGACACAGTGAAAAAAGTGGAGTGTTTAATACTGGAAGACAGAGGAGCAAATATCCAAATGATCATGAATGAGACACATCTTAGTTATGATAGTGTGTGGAAAATTATTCATGACAAACTTTACATGTCTAAAGTGTCCGCAAAAGCAAAAGCAAACACGGCGTGACCTTTCGAGACAGATGTTGATGCTGTTGGAACAGGCTGAATATGACCTCTTTGATCGTCTTGTAACAACGGATTAATCCTGGTGCGTGTGTGTGTGTGTGTGTGTGTGTGTGTGTGTGTGTCTAGTGTTTAACGTCCGCTTTTACTACATACGGCACCGCAGGCGATGACACTGATGATAAATGAGATGAAGATGGAGCACCGGTGAAATGAGATGGCGGGGGAAACCGGAGGTCCCGGAGAAAACACGCCGCAGCGCCGTGTTGTCCACCACATACCTCACTTTGTGGTCAACTGGGATCGAACAAGGACCGCCTTGGTGTGAGCCAAGCGGTCTAACCACTGAGCTACGGCGCGGCCACGATTAATTCTGGATCTACCAGTATGATCCAGATACAAAAACCATGAGCATGGAATGGAAACATACCGATTACCCCCCTCACAAATAGGCAAAGTTCCAAAGTCAGCTGGGAAGTTTATGCTTTCAGTTTTCTGACACTGTTGTGTAGTCATCCTTACAGGTGTAGTCATCCTTACAGATTATCTTGTCAAGGGTCAAACCATCACTGATAGACACTACTGCAATCTTATGGACAAGTTACGAGCAGCTCTGATTAAGAAACGACGCGATGTGCTCTCCAGAGCAGTTCGTCTTCTGGCTGACAATGCACCAGCTCATTTATCTCAAGTTGTAGCTGACAAAACAAATGAATGTGGCTTTGAGACCGTACAGCATCCACCTTATTCGCCCGATCCCGCAACAAGTGACTTTTTCTCGTTCCCAGAAATGAAGAATCCATTGCGTGGTCGCCAATTTGACAACACAAATGACGTCAGTAATGAAATGGAAGAGTCTTTTAAAGTGATTTCTGCAGAAATGTTTACGATTCATTTTATTGCCCTTTGCAGTTTACGAGTCCTTTGAGGTAAACGTTATATTTCAAAGTTGTAATTACATAGTTTTAAATCGCATGTCAAATAGTTTAACAACACCTTAAATCCAATCAAAGTTCCGGTCAAGATATTCTCTTGTCATTAATCTGTAATGCGTACGAAATGCCAAATGTATATCGTATTGTACAGTTCAGGAAATTTGCATCTTGTACAAATCAGCCTTATTCTGCCATTTTCACTCGCTTCAACGGACATTTGTGTAGTTTAAAGTGTTTACAAAGGAAAAGAGAATAAAAAAGATTATCTGGTAAAATTGACCTGCTTTCTGGGCGCCAGAGACAGACAGCTCAGGCCTTGTTCTATTTGTACTGTGATGAATATGCGTATAGAAGTGATACAGAAAAGTGGCAAGTCTCGGTAACTGCTACGACAGCCTGCGGTACCAACTGATTCCAGCAAGTTGCCGGTAGAGGGCTCAATAGTAAATTAAAAGTGACATACTCTGAAATTTTATTGTTAATGATACTTCAGGCTGTTTTATTTATAAACGACGTATCACATAAGTTCAGTTTTGAGAGTTATCGAAATATATTACCAAAAGTAATACTTATATCTTATTTAATTAAAGAAACGAAGGTATGTCAAACAGTTTCTTCGGACGGAATGGACATGTTCGGGTGTACTTTATAAGATGTACGAGGTTGTGAACTCTATTCAATTATTATAATACAATCTTCCAGGTCTTTAAAATTTGGTACTGAAATGGTAAACATCGTCTTCTATTCTACAAGCAAGGTATTCGGAAGGTGAAGAAACGCTGAGATAAATGTGTATATCTTGATGATGACTACGGAGAGAAGCACTAACAAGCACATATCAACACAGACTCTCCATCACAGTTTAAAAGGGTGATAATTAAAACTTTGCACTCCCCCTGGTGGTTGAATCCTCGCTTCTGCAGCAAACTTTCGACTAGGGTACATGCCTAACAATCCTTGGTACCAAGTTGTCGACTATGGAAGGATAAAGGTAGGTAGGGGTAACTGTTACCAATGTGACCCAGTATATCCCTTGTGCTCCTACTGCTACCTTTTTGAAGAAAGGATCAGGGGAAAGGTCCAAAGATTCAGTAACCTTATTTTGTATATGTGCTACTCGTTTAGTTTCTAGATCCATCTATTGTGAGGTCTTCCTATGTCTCAATGTGCTAATTGTCTGTATTGTCGTACCAATATGGTAAGTTTATTAGGGTCCCTATCGCACAAGTGTGCTCTCAATTATTTTTATTTCTAATTCCATTAGTGTGCAAATTATCCGTAATTCATTTTTCTGGTATTTTAATTTCGTACGTGATCTAACCTAGTACAACCTTTAGTCCTGCTCAAGAAAGCCTTTCTAGAATTTGGATTCCACTGTTAATTTTCTTATTTCAGTAGCTAAAATCTAAGAATGAACCTGGGTTGGGCCAACACGGTTATCCCACTGTCTTGGTGTTGCCAGTTCCACGGCTATTGGACGACAGAGATGGAAGATATATCTGTCCTTGTCTGAACCTAGCAAGTATCATACAGATGCTGACAGAGAAGTTCACTTAATATTTCAGCTTATGTGTGACAACATACACAATGGTTATCTCATAAACTGAACCTTAAAACCTTGAACTGGAGAACCATTCGCTTACACAGCTATCGTTCATATGTACACAAAACAAAACTATTGGTATTAGATGCGTTCTACGAAATAAGGTGTGAAACAAAACAGTGACATTTCAACTGTTTGTGAATATAGCTTCTATTTTACTGATATCATATTTGTATACTGCCTGTAATGGATTTTAAACCAGTTTTTGTTTCATTAAAATACTTAATAAATACGGAACATATGAATGCGTATTTATGAAGCATTTTTACACCATGAATCTCATTCATAATGCGCAGAAATTTTAGTCTTGCAGCAATAATATCGCTTCTTTCAAGCAGAAATTTGCTACATCATTTGTTCCCCTATATTGAACCCAAGAGATTTCAGAATACCATGCATAGAAGATACAGAATCCGTATTTGTGTTTTCCCACTCATTAAATTAGTCAGCCTTTTGGCAGTTGGATATTCACCCTAGTGATATAAATCATAAATTGTTGTATGTGAAATACACTTTTGAAAATTCTCTAAGGTGGTAGCAATTTTTTAGCTCCTCGATGTTTCCCTGGAGATCTAAATTTGGAAACTTCTAATTAGGTAGACTGTTTGCCTTCTTTAACAAAGTTCATCACAGAATGAGCACTCACGTGACAATCTTGTAGCAATTCTCAAATGTGAGCGAAATATGTACTTTCGAAAATGTCTTTAATTGACTACTGTTTGAAAAAGGAATAAGGCTTGCTAAGCGGTATATTTATTAACTTTGAAAAGCAAGTGTGCGCTCTTAAAAGATCACCACTTTACTGAATGCAGGGTAAAAAATGCAACTGTAGCATAGCACCTGTGTACTTTTCTTCACTGACAGTTAATGACTCTTGTACTTCGAGTCAGTACCAATATCTTTCCCTATCTCTGAAACCAGATGTGCAACAAATTTGGGGTTTGGACAGTAAACATCAGAAAATATAGCTCTGTAACAATGGGAAAAGAAAATGATTCTTTAATTGGTATCTTTAGAACGTGCAGAGAAATTATCCTATGGTTCTGCAAAGCGAGCCAGTATCGGTGCTTATCTGTACAACGTTGCACGCACCACGTTGGCTAGTAGGCAGAGCGCTGCCTTATGTTCATTCCTATTTTGTAGCTACCTTAGTCACCCAAGTTTCACTGTCAAAGGCTTGGCCCGAGGCCGGGTGGATCTCGTTCAAGAAGATTCTACTGTAGGTGGTGTACATAGTGCAAGCGCTGAAATCAACAACGTCAAACAATTGAACAATGATGCCCTAAATCTTTGAGCTCACCTTTGATATTGTCTTTACTATCTGATCTTGGAGTGTTCGGCTGGCTGCTACAGCAGTTGCGATCTGTATTTCAAAATATGCATGGTTGAGGTAAGGATGATAACAACTCCAGTTAAGATGGCTAATACATTTAATATAGTCTACATATAGACGGAACTTGGACATGGATCTTCTTCTTCTTCTTCTTCTTCTTCTTCTTCTTCTTCTTCTTCTTCTTCTTCTTCTTCTTCTTCTTCTTCTTCTTCTTCTTCTTCTTCTTCTTCTTCTTCTTCTTCTTCTTCTTCTTCTTCTTCTTCTTCTTCTTCTTCTTCTTCTTCTTCTTCTTCTTCTTCTTCTTCTTCTTCTTCTTCTTCTTCTTCTTCTTCTTCTTCTTCTTCTTCTTCTTCTTCTTCTTCTTCTTCTTCTTCTTCTTCTTCTTCTTCTTCTTCTTCTTCTTCTTCTTCTTCTTCTTCTTCTTCTTCTTCTTCTTCTTCTTCTTCTTCTTCTTCTTCTTCTTCTTCTTCTTCTTCTTCTTCTTCTTCTTCTTCTTCTTCTTCTTCTTCTTCTTCTTCTTCTTCTTCTTCTTCTTCTTCTTCTTCTTCTTCTTCTTCTTCTTCTTCTTCTTCTTCTTCTTCTTCTTCTTCTTCTTCTTCTTCTTCTTCTTCTTCTTCTTCTTCTTCTTCTTCTTCTTCTTCTTCCTCTTCACTCCAAGGGCTAGGCAATGCTGTCTGTTCCGGCTTAAAACATGTCTGACCATGGTTTTTGTGGTCTTCCCGGATGTCTCTTTCCTCTAGGTTTATAGCTTATAATTCTTCTTGGGATCCTATCTCTCGGCATTCTCTCAATATGCTCTCTCCATTCATTTCTATAATTTATTATTTTTTCTTCTAAAGAACTTATTTCTAAACCTCTTACTTTTTCATTTGGAATTTTATCTGAAAGAGTACATCCCTTTACTGCTTTTAAAAATGACATGAACATCTTCAAGTTAATCCCTGGCCACACAATGTCTTATCAATTTAAAAGTTTCATATAATTTTGATTTTCTCAAAAGTAGCTCCAAGGATTTTGCTTATATGCTTAGTCCTACGCCTGGGCGTTGTGCTAGAGAGTTATGCTTTGGTTCCCTGCATTAGGAAAGCACCCGGGTTGGATCCCAACGCTCGAGGTCCAGAGGTCCAGAGGTAGTCCTGGTCGGGCGGGGCAATTTTTCTTTTTCCCCGTCCGGGTATCTTCTGCCGCATTACCTAGCCGCTTTGCGGCTTAACCTGCGAAGTGAGTCAAGATGGGTTGAGTTTTTGTTCTGCTGGCGGTAGGTTTTTGTTTGTTTGAGATTTGGTGTTAACTGGTTGCCCTTGAGTGTTCTCTGAAGGCAACAGCTAGGCGGGTTTGTTACTTTCTCCCGTTGGGGGAGGATCTGATTTAGAGCTTTTGCCCCGTTATGAGTACGGGTGGCCTAACGCTTGAGCCATCAGGCGTTATGTGAGTTTGAATATGTTTGGGGTTTCCCTTGGGTTAACCAAGGGGCCCCAAGACGTCTCTAGGGAGTTTGTATGATGGCAAGCGTCTTTGCTCCCTCTGGTCATACCTGCCCAGTGAGTTCACCAAAGGATTGCCATGGGTTTGAATTTTGTCGTACATTGAACGAGCCCTCTCTCGAATGACGTCGACAATGTACGGGATGTTCGAATGTTCATGAAGGATATGGGCGGGAAAACTCCAGTCATTATCGTAGATGACCCGTAGCGCCCTGTTCTGCAGCGTCTGGAGTCAGACGAAAGTGGTATTCGCCACTGTTACCCAGATCTCACAGCCATACAAGATCATGGGCGGGATGATCGCCGGATACAGCTGGAGTTTGAAACGGAGTGGCATGGTTGAACGGAATATTGGATATAGGTTCCTGAGTGCGACGTGCCCAAGCTGGACCTTGCCTTTGACGTGCGGAGCGTAAGTTAATTTGCGGTCCAGCGTCACTCCGAGATGCTTCGCCGTTTGAACCCATGGGATTCCACGACGCCGTAAAACGAAGTTCTGCTGCAACCGGTTGGCTCTGGTTTTCACCAGGAGAATCGCAGGGCTCTTCTCCGGGTTAATTGCCATTTGCCATTTTGCGCTCCTTTCGCCAATGGCCCGGAGCTGGGTTTGGATCTGCCGAAAGCTATACCTTGGGTTTCTGTTGACTGCGAAGATCATAAGATCGTCCGCGTATTGACAGGTGTGGGTCTTGTGGTGCGTGGGTATGTTCACCCCTCGAGGGTGCGGGTTTTAAGGTTATTATGTGTTTCAAATGGGAAGAGTTCTCACCTGTAGCCAATCAGATGCGTTAGAGCCTTCACCGTTGCCACCTCGTTATCCCCACTCTTTTTATATTTCCCTCTCTCTCGCGCACTTGCGAGTGCTCGTGCCGCTAGACGTAAGGGAACGCAAACTGAATTTTCCAAAGCTTTATAATAATGCAGTCGTAATTACAGTTGCAACATGAATATTCGTACACAAATGTTTTAAATATTTAGTGTACAGTTAATTATAAATTATGAATTACTTACTTTACTAATCCAACGAAAATACGAGCGGTGCATCCGTATAACTGTGAATGTTGCATACGTTCGTCATTGTTATTATCTTCAACGTCTGAGTACTGCAAATTTATGATGATAGGGTACAAAATCTCATTACGTGCTATTTCTTTCCAAAAGTTGTCTTCTTGTAGTTTAACTTATGTCTCACACAGTTTTCCCAGTCTTGTTGTGTTCCTTGTCAATTTCTTCGTGAATAAGTCGTTTAACGTCAGTCAGTTTAAAAATACTATTTCTGTTTGCAACATAATTTAAGCCCACATTGACTCTATTAGATTGTTCTAGCAGTAGTAAGGGGGAGGGAAGGTGGATCGCGTTTCATTGATCCAACTGATATAATTTTTCATGGAATAGTAACTGAATAATGCTGCTTTGAACTCTAGAGTAAAGAGAGATTACGAACCATTCATAAAAAAATATACAATGTGACCAGACACGTTCTGCCAGACTAGCGAGAAGTGTGTCCACCCGTTAAGTGTTTTACCGCAGGTAAGGTATTTGAACGGGATTTTGTAGGATGGTTATGGTGTAGGTTTTGAGATTGAAGAATTTTGTGTGGTTACAATTATTGTACCTTCGGGAAGAAAGGACAGGATGCAATTTCCTGCACCCTGGTGTTTTAATTTAGTTTTGGTTTGGGGAGAAATTTTGTTGCCAAACAACTTAGGAGATTATGAGGAGCTCAGCTTTAGCTGCTGTTAGGATTAGCTCCTGGGTTATCTTGGGTGCCCGCATGCCATGAGGGGGACCCGATGTTGTCTAGATCGGCGTCTAGTGGGGTCATAATCTCCCAGTAATCTAACAAGAGCGCTTCTATGAGTTGGCAAAGTTGCGTAGAATTTTGATGCCCGGCGCCTAACTTCGTCCTCCCATATGGAAGTCCCGAGGTTTCGTGAAGTAACCTTGTAGGAAAATAGCGACCCACAGAATAGATAGACCGTAGCCCTCTATTCTGTGCACGTTGAAGCCATGCCAACCAGCTATCTGCGGCCATGCCCCAGATCTCGCAGGCATATAGCATCACGGGGATTACCAGCGCTCGGAAGAGGTATAACCTCAGGCCAAGCGGCATCGTGCTCGACCACACTGCCCCCTCGAGTCCATCCCAATCCGAACAGCACCACTGCTGTGTGAGGCGGAGGTGTCTCTGTATGGGACTGAAGGCTCTGAGTATGTGTCTGTCTTTGCAGAACAGAAGCACTTCATCAGCGTATTGTGCCATTACGACTCGTGGTTCTGTGGAGAGATCTGCCATAATGACGTTGAATAAGGTGAGAGATAGTACAGAGCCTTCGGGGACTCCGCCTCTCACTGGTCTAACTGTTGATGTTTTCCCCGCAACTGTGACCTTAACGCTGCGGTGTCGTAGGAAGCTGTGTAGCATGTTGATCATCTGTGTTGAGAGCCCCAGTTGGATCAACTTATACAGTAGCCCGGCATGCCATACCGTAGAAAAGGCCTTCTCGACATCCAGCGAAACCGCAGCCGTGTTCTGAGTAATTTCAATTATATTATACGTTCACGCATACATGCCAACCAATACTGATACTCTGCATTTTTTTTTTTTTTTTTTTTTTTTTTTTTTGTAATTTACCTCCTCCAACATTAAGTCATAACGGACGATAGATGGAATAGATGAAATGATGCTCAAATGAGACAAGAGTCCATAGAGCTTAGAGTTACCCCACATTCCTCTTGCAGGATAAGGGGAAACCCTGGAGAAACCTTAACCAGATAACTCACCCTGACAGAGATTCGAACTTGGCACCTGTTGAACGTGAGGCAGACATGCTACCACCACGCTGCAGAGGCGGGCAATGCATTGTTATAGTACAATGGTATTTACTTCAAATATTTGTATTTACGACTGCTACATTTCTATAATATGTGCTGGAAGAAGCAATGTATCCCAGAAGATTGGCTTATAGCCCAAACCATCTCTATCTTTAAGAGAGGGAAACGAAATGACTGTAGCAATTACAGAGGAATATGTTTACTGGATACGGCCTATAAAATATTTGCTAAACTAATAAACAAAGGGTTGCAGAATATAGCTGATTGTCTTCTCTCGGAAGAACAAAGTGGATTTAGAAGAGGCAGATCCTGTGTAGATAACATTTTTATTGTTAAACAACTAATTGAAAAACATAGGGAGTTTAACAAAGAACCGCACATGGCGTTTGTTGACTTTGAAAAAGCCTTCGATAGGGTAAACCGATGCAAAATGTGGCAAATATTGGAAGAACGAGGATACCCACAACAATTAGTAAAAATGATACAATGCTTCTACTTCCACACAAAAATGAATTTGAGGAACAATGGTAAAATTTCTAAAAAAAATTCTTACTTATCAGGGTTTCAGACAAGGGTGTAACTTATCACCTACACTTTTTAGTATTTATATTGACGACCTAGTGTGCAAATGGAAGCAGCTAGTGAACGTAGGTTTTAAAATTTCAAATAAAAACTTTTTAAATATTTTATTGTTTGCTGATGACTTAGTTATTATACAAAATAATGAAACCGCCCTGCAAAAATCTATTTTTAAACTTATTGAACTTTGTAAGCAATATAATATGAAAAGTTCTTTTATAAAATCAAAGGTAATGGCATTCATTGGGAAAGAGCCAATTAGAACAAAAATAGTTATAAATAATCGTTGCGTTGAACAGGTAAGCCATTTTAACTACTTGGGAACTGATGTTAGTTATGACAAGGAATATGATGTCTACAATAAAATATGCAAATTTCAAAGAGTGTGTGGAAACATAAATAGAACATTTAGAAACAAAATACGTAAAGAAACAAAATTAAAGTTCTACAAAGTTATGGGTGTACCTATACTGACATACGGAAGTGAGACTTGGACGTTAACTAAAAAGCAACAGAGTAAAATACAGGCTTCAGAAATGAAATTCTTGAGAAGTGTGAAAGGATGCACGAAGAGGGACTTAATAAGAAATGAAAATATAAGAGAAGAGCTGGACATTTTTAGTATGAATGATGGGTTAAAAGATCTCTAACAAAAATGGAAGGAACATGTTGAAAGAATGCGAGATAATAGATTTACAAGACAAATATTACAGTATCATCCTAAAGGTAGGAGATCGGTGGGCAGACCCAGGAAACGATGGCTGGGGGATTTCGAAGGTGGAACAGGCACTTGATTGCCTATGCCATGCAGTGAAGAAGAAGAAAGAAGAAGAGATTGATTAGTTTGCCACTCGTCACGCACCACTTAGTGGGAATGCAATACGACAACACCGCAGGACTCTGATTGGTTGCTCACCTAGTAGCGCTCAAGGACAAACACCTTCACATTTGAAACACATAATGGGACCGGTGCCCACTCTGCATTGTGAGAAATTTGAGGATGTATGATAGGTAACCAATCACGGACGAAGGAGGCCAACTTTCCGGCCGGCCACATCTTGTATCGGCTGGGTGATCGCATATATTTTGCTTTGCATGTGTGGTCGTCAGAGCGGCAGTCGGGTTCGCCGACCCAGGCCAACTTCGAGCTGTTCCCTGGAGATTATCATCATATGCTTAAGGGCACTGGGAGGTGGATAGGTTTCAAAAAATCCATTTTTTAATGTTAAAGGGGATGTAGCATCGAAAACCCCAAATCCAGTAATTTTCAACCAATCTTGCTGAAATTGTTACCACTTAGTTCTGATGCATATTGGACACAGAATTCAAAATTTGGTTTTTATATCTTCAAATTTTTTGAGTAATTAATTTGTGAAATTCAAAATTTGGGCAAAATTCAAACCGCTCCACGTGATGAAAATTTTCAAAATTTTAATTTTTTTATTTCTAAAAATATTTAGATGTTTATGAAGAAAGGATCTATCATATTAATTTCTTATACTACTTTTAGTTCCAGAGTAAAAAAATAGGTATGGAGCAAACAAAAAAAAGGCAAAAAATGATTAAACCTGTGACTTTTTATATCAATAACTTTAAAAATATAATGACTAGTAAAAATTCATATGATAGAAACCTTTGTTTGCTTTCTAAGAACATGTGTTGAAAATTTTAGAGGAACTGAATCAAAACTGCATCGTGTGGAACATTTTGAATGACAAAAGATGTTGAAAAAACTATAACTGAGTAAATCAAATTTTAAAATCCAAAACATTTTCCTTCTCAGCTACATGCCTTAAAGGAGACTAAAACCCTCCAGATACCCTCCTGCCTCTTCCTTCTCTTTTCTGTTGCAGTGTTCTTCAATTTTAGTTTCCTTCTGATTGTTTTAGGAGTTACTTTCGCAGAAATTGCTGAATGAAGTAAGCGTAATTGGTCCTTCCCTTGGTTAATTTTTAGAGATGCTGCTGAAATCTGTGTCCATTATGTCTGACTGCAGCTTGAGTGAGGCAGAACAACCAAAACTGAATTCACTGATGACTGATGTCACAGCAACCTGAAGACTCTTCTTTGACGCAAATATTTCTTTTGGGCATTTACGCCATATCATGTTATGTAAACCTTCATTTGCATTTTGTGTCTTACCCAATGTTCATTTCATTAGGATTTCATCTGATACCAGCCTTTGGTACATAGACAGTAATTTTCTTGTCACATCAGGCCTCAAGTATGTTCCCATTGTTGTGTTATGTTAGGTGTTTCCTCCCATGTATTGTTTGGGCTATTCATGATCCTAACTATGTACACAGTCAACAAAAGGTCAGTTGTTTCAAAGAATGTTTTACCTACAACCTATATAACAGTTATATGCAGGTTTTGATGTATAAAATACCTTTATAAATGTTAAATGGCACACTAAAACTTATCAATTATATATAAACAGTTTGTAGTTTAACGAGAAACACAAGAACATCCCGACCAAGTTAGAAACTCGCACAAAAGCAAAATATAAACATTACTATTTGTCTTCATTGTTTGCAGCCAGTGTTTTGTTTCCATGGTGCCACATATTGTAAGAAATAACCATCATACCAACACAAAAAATTCCACCAGAAACTTTGCCCGCTAATTTCAAATGTATTAATTTAGTACGTTCAATCGAACTCAAATGACAGAATTCTGTGAATCCAAGGAGCGCACGGGCATTTAAATTGTCATGTGAAGGTATTTAAATGCTTGAAACTCATAAATTTAGTTGCATTATGATACTATAAGGTTCAAAGTGTTTTATTAGCTTAAAAAAATATTACTTTTTCCAATATTTTTAGCCAATTTCGGTGCTGCATTCCCTTAAAAGTTATATGATTCTTCAGATTTAAAATGATATATATATAACATAGGTTGTCAGCTGGTATTAAAGTCCTTTAATTCGTCAATTTAAAGATGGCGGCGTAATGATACGCCCACTTCCTGAGAATGGTGCTTAATCTTTGATCGTGATTTCCCAAAACCTTGATTTTTCATACTTTAGGTGCATGTTTCTCAAAAAATATAAAATATATTGCCACAAAATTTGTAGTGATTATTTTTCAATGTTCCTTGAACACATTTGGCTAACATTTATATTCTTGTGATTTATAAAATGGATGAAATTAAATACTCAGTCCTTGAAAATACTATCTTCTTTTATTATTCAAAACTAATTAATTTTTCATGTACATAGTGTAAACTATGTGTGATTTTCATTTAGCCTATATTATAAAACTGTATCTTAGATTATTTAGGATAAAACTTGGTGCATGTAGCTTTAAATTCCTACAAGTAAAGTGCACCTGAAGTATAGGGTGCAATATTTTTTCAGGACACACGGTGTGATTTGTGCCCCTTTTGCATGGACCTATGTGAACGTAATTTAAATATTATACATTAGTTAAATACACACATCCTTTTCAGTAATCATACCGAATTTAAATTTCTGATAATGTTTAGTTTTCTATATACTCTAATTTTAATATTGGTAACCTCCCAGTGTCATCCTCTGAAGTGTTCTTCATTCGGAATTGTTCAGGTATAACTGAAGGCACATAGGATAATATTTATTTATTTTGTAAATTTATTCATTTGTTCTTGGTCTTAAATATATAGCAGTTTGGTATTGAAGGCCAATAGCAACGCTGTAATTACTGAATGGGAATTGCACCAAATACGGTGGCAGATTAACCTGCCACCAAGGGAGAATAATTGATATAACATGTCGTTTAAACAGTTGCCAGACAGTGAAGAATCAAGTACATTTTATCTAACAAGTTTGCTAATTGAGTAGTTTTTGATATTCATACGTACACGCTCGTGATGCATACACTGCAAGAATCCGGTTGGCTGTTAGTACATGGGTGTCACGCCTTCTCCGAACGCGTTATGAATGACAAGTCATTTGTATATTTTACAGACCTGCCTTGACTTCCCCTCCATTTGCCAGTGTTTTCTCCTTCATTTCCTCCAACAAAGTAACTGTTTTATATAACAAGACAGCACCAAAAGGGGAACAGAGGTTTCCACATGAGAATATATTTACCACACGTTCATTAGATCACCAGTAACTTTCCAATCGAACATATGGTTAAACATTTGAAAGCTTCTATGTATAGTTGGTAAGAATCTAAAGCAAAACAACTCATACTTTCCACCTTGAAGAGTAGTTCCAACTGTTTTCAATTTGTAAATGAAAACTATCTCAAAATTTATCACTACACAGGACATTTGATATATTTTCATAGAGTCTGTCTAGTGAACGGGAGTGCAGTTGGCCCGTCAAAAGAAACTCGCCCTCCCGCCCACTAATGACCGTCATAAATCTATCTCCACACTTCAGAAATGGAACGCTGTCGTTGAGGACCAATGGCAACCCTGATTTTCTCGAAGTGACAGTCGCGTGTCTACTCCACGTGGAGTCTCAGTTGCTATAGTTCCAACTTCCAGTTCATCTGTTTCAATACGTGCAGAAATTCGTTGTGTGTCACGATGTGGAGACCGTGGGAGAGAAATGCAGTGGTAAATGCAGATGGAGTAGTAGATAACTTTCAATCAAGTGAAAATAGTCAAAGTGATGGCAATAGTGTGAATAACTGGGCCGAGTAATATTACTGGAAAAGACTCAAAAAACAAAGCTATAACGGGAACTGTTTCTAAGCAAATTCAAGCGCTTGTTTTGAACACATATAAATATGTGCTGACAAATAATCTTGGTAAGGGGTCGTGCAATGAACCTGATGATAAATTCTGGGTATTCACAGAAAAACAGTAAGAAATATTGTGACGAAAGCAATACCAAAGAGGCCGATCAAGTGTGAAAACAAAAGGAAACATTTCTCTAAAGTAGATAATTTTACATGCGATTTAATTCGTCGAGAAATTTATAGATTCGATGCAAAAGGGAGAGCGCCCACCTTAGGCGAATTGGGTGCACATTTGCAAGAAATTTGTGATTTTCCTTATGGGCACTGCACTTTGCGCGGTCTCCTAAAGGAGCTGGGTTTCAAATACCGCACTTTGAATAAGTTAAGGGTTATTATGGAATCCATCAAAACAAAGGAAGTTTTGCAGTAATTGACATAAGATAATTTATTTATACGAAACCTCGTATGATACGGTGTATCGAGAAAGGTGACAACCTTACAGAAAGGTCTGGGAGAAGGAGGGTCTGTCTTGTAAAAAGGTTCGTCAAAGGCAGCGGCCGATGTGCACATGAGTTAGCTAAAGAGACTCTAACTGCCAATTCATACGAGATTTCGTAATATGTATTGATGAATAAATTTATGTAATAGATGAATATAAAATGTTTGCAGCCTCAAAGTTGTGGACATCGAACTGGTTAACCACACAATAGGAGCTCTGATGTTTTAAGTTTTCAAAAAATGAAGAAAAAAAACAATGTCCCGTTTAATTTAATTTAAGGCTTTAAGATATATGTGTATGTATTTGTGTGAATACAAACTTAAATTAGAGAAGTCGGTTAATCACCGAAGTTGGAATTCGTTCTTATCTTCTCAGGGTGCGATGCGAAGGCTATCAAGAAAGTTTCAATAAATGGAACCTTTCAGTACTTCTTTAATGTATTAAAAATGGCACTAACAATTCTTTTAAATATCTTTTAACAGAGTCCTACGAAAAATGAAATTTAGACCATGAATTTTTTGACAAAGTCTCTCATGTCCTGTTCATTTCAGACTACCTTTGTATAACTGGTAAAATTTCGTGCAGCAAAAGTATATAAGTCATAATAATTATTGTTATTATTGTTATTGTTGTTGTTATTATCATTATTACTATCATTATAGCATCACCATCATGGAAGCACCCGACCAGGCCAGGACAACACATTCAAAAGGTCCCGAGTTCCAATCTCAGTCAGGATGAGTTACATTGATAAGGTTTTTCCGGGGTTTTCCCTTATCCTGATAGACGAATGTCGGGTAACTCTAAGCTTCATGGACTCCGGACTCATTTCAGCATCATTTCTCCCATTTCATCCATCGTCCGATATGGCTTAACGTTGGAGGACGTAAATTGCAAAAACAAAAGAAGAAAAACAAAAGAAAGAAAGAAAAAGAAAAAAGGATAGGACAACGGACATCACAACCTTCTGTGGTTTCAGAACAGCCCCACCACGAAACCGGGTTTGGAGACCGGCAGCTGTCCAAACGAAGTACGAAATTTGTACTCAGAGCATATCCTGCCATGCACCCCGAGACACCCGCTGACACTTCTACCCTGTAAGAGACCACCAGATGAGAGTCATGATGTAAAATGATAAAAGAGAGACAGAAAATTTGGGTGGTGTAATTAACGTACCCAGGAATCAACTGCCGACCCGGGAAAACCCCTGAAGAACCCATGGGTCAGGTACCTCAGCCACCCGCACCCGTCATCCCGCTCGGTCGGAAAAATGGAAATGAACGAGGACTGTTCAATAAAGAATGATCACAATTATTTTTGGCAATGTACCTTTACTCATTCTAATAATTTTGATAGTCCTTCTTAAAGTAGTCTTCCGTGAATGCGATGCACTTGTCTCAGCGTTTCAGCCAGTCTTCAAAGACATGCTGGTAATCATTTTCTGAGATATCCCTCAAAATCGCCTCCGCAGTCTTCTCCACTGCTTCAGATGTTGGATAATGCCTCCCACGAAGACGTTTCTTGAAGTTAGGGAATTGAAAAATGTCACATGGGGCTAAATCCGAACTATAGGGAGGGTGAGGAATGCACTTCACGTTGATTTTTGCAAGATACTCAGAAACAACATTTGCAGTATGTGGCCACACATTATCGTGGTGCATTCAGCCTGCTTCACGGAAATGTGGTCTTTCCGCCTGATATGGACTTGCAATGTTTTCAGGACATCCCTGTAGTATTGTCCAGCTACTGATGTGTGTACAGGTACTACATGCTGATAAACCATTCCATGAATATCAAAGAATGAGATGATCATAACTTCCCAGCAGAAGCAACCACTTTTGCTTTTTTCGGGGGTTGGTGATGAAGGCGATTTTCACACTGAGCTTTGCTGGTTGCCCTCAGGATTTAAATGATGTAGCAAGTTTCATCAGCAGTGATTACATTTGAAAGAAGCTCCGGATCTTCATCTAACATCAAGTTTAACTGCATGCAGACATGCATGAGAATGTCCTTTTGATCGGGAATCAACAGTCCTGGAATCCATCGCGCTCAAACACGTCTCATTGTGTAATGTTTCTGTTACCAACGTATGGGTGGCACCCAATGAAAAGTTCAATATTTCAGAAAGTGATTTTAAGGTAATTCATCGATTCTCTCTCGCAATGACAGCAGCAGTGTTGATGTTTTCTTCTGTAAGAGCAGTAACTGGAGCACCAGATACACCTACCTTTGCGATTGATTGTCTCCCGTCTTTAAACAATATAAACCACCTTCGAGCTGTGCTGTAGGGAAGAGCAGACTCTCCAGAGGCCTCCGGTAACATCGTGTAGGCCTCAATTGAAGATTTGTTGGAACAAAAGCAGAATTTCAAAGCCCCATATTATTCCTCGCGTGTTACCCCTGTTGCAGTGGTAGGCGGCAGGAACATGTCTGAACTTGCCTGGTTCTTACAGGTGGTAACCACGAGTAAATGCGAGGATCTACTCCCATAATCCTGTCCCGTAGGACCAGAACCCGGGCTTCTCGGGCCTATTTACCGTAGGACAGTACCTATTTTATAAACTGCCCCCCCCCGCCTGCACACGGCAGACAGGACGGAAGTGGATAGGCCACTTACGCGCCGGTCCTTAATGAACCAGCTACCAAAAACCTTGGTAGGGCCGCCAGTGTCTAGCTCACCAGCTACGAGCTCTGCAGGCTAGTTCCCGGGACTTATGAGGCAACACTCTAACCCCTCCGGGCGGCCAGTAGCCTGCCCGAGGTACCCGATTGCCCGTGGGTGGCGGGAACACACTGCCCCCTCGGGTCCAACCCAATCCGAACTACTCCCCAATGGGAGGGGCTCGGTATGTTCGGTCCGAGGTTCCTCTAGTAACGTCAGAGGTACCACGAGTGTTAGGGGTCCGCAGCGCCCGCACCATAGCAGCTGAAAGGGACGAATCCCTCCCCCTACGGGGGGTAACCAGGAGTAGCAACAATGAAACTACTACGACGTGTTTGTGTCACATAAAGTTAACAGAATATAATAAGTTTGAATTTTAGTGCGAAAAATTATGCCGCAAAAAATTATGCTCATTCTTTATTGAACAGCCCTATGTACATTTGTAATTTTCAAGGTAACACTGAGGCTTTAATCATCCTTTAAGTGCAACATTTGTAACCTGTGTCAGCTCGGTGAAATAACTAACTAGACCTGGAATTTGATTATCACTCACGCAAAATGACTTTACAGCTCGCGCTGCTAGCACTTCGTTCATTAAGTTCTGCCTATTGTGCATGCTCTCATTCAAAGGTGATTTCTGCCGCACAATTCACAACCCATAATTAACCTTTTGGCTTGTCTCTCAGCATTCCCACCATTTGTCTTTTCTGAAGCTCTTCGAGCAATTTCTGTGGAATGTCGGTTTCAAACAAAAGCCGCTACACGCAATTTAATGCAGGATGAAATCACAGATGCTCTGGACGCATTCCTCTATGCAAAAAAAGAGCATCGTATTTGCTCTTTGACCGCTTCCATTGTACGAAATGCCAAATACACCGCTTTTCATTAATCCGATATCTATTTGTGAATACTGCGTCATTTATAAAATATAAGGTACCATATGTATTGGAAATGCTTTGTTCCAGGGATAAATGCCAGATAGCAGGTAAATTTTTCCCCCCTGAAGGGCAGCTTACATAGAAAAAGGAACTGTGGAATTCATATTTAAAATACTTCATTCATTTCAGTTAAATATATTGGGTTTATCGTAATTGAAAAACGAGAAAGAATGCATTTTAATGAGCCTACGTGCTTGTGTGGAATTTTGAAGTAGCCTATTATTATAAACCTTTTCAGCTTAGCATAGTCATTAGAACATACCTATTAGTGCATAACCATTAGAACATCATTAGTGCATACCTATTTTTGTGTTTCCGTGGCCACGAATATTTTATATACACTGTGCCTTCGTGGGCTCGTGAAATAAAAAGTCCAATTACACCAACTTAACAATGTTCTATATTTTCACCTTATTCCAATTACAGTTTACTATACACAATTACGATTTACCAGTTTGTCCGTTACCGTTCCGATGCACGTACACAATTGCAATTTAATTTACACCATTCAACCTTGCCAGTTCGTCTTTACCCGTCCGCTCAACTCGACTACACGTCCGCCCGGCTCACGGTCACTCACTCAACTCACTACACGTCCGCACACCGCGACGTCCTCCACTCAACTAACCGTCGCCTCGCTTGTATCGATCGCCCCAAAACCTCCCGATTCTTCCATTATGGAGGGGGAAATCATTCTGGAGCCTTCGAGCACCTTCGCGCGGTAGGAGGAGGTGCCACCCCTTGCGTCCCCCCCCCCGCCACCACCGCCAGGCCGCATTATCGATCGGCAACGCGAGTTCGCCGTCTGTGTCACACTGCTCCCTCCTCAAGGCTGGTCGTCCCGAACAGCACCATCGTAGCGGGCTAGACGGTCCAGGTGCACCACCAGCATCTGCTCGGAGTCTCAGCCAGTAGTAGCGCTGCCGAAGTTTGTCAATCGTTCGGTTCGCTCCCAGGTGTCCTCCTGAAGTACCAGCGTGCACTTCTTCCAAGACTTCCGGTACCTTACTCCGGGGAAGTACCAACTATCCTCTCTGCGTCTTCCCATCGGGTGGTTCCCATACCCGGAACAGCACGCCCTCTCTGGTCTTCAACGAGTCCCATTGGGCCCAGTACGACTTGTAGGTGGCGCTCCTCGGTGCGATGTCCTCCCAGGTTGGTCTCGTCCCTGCCTCCACTTCCCTTAAGAGTGGCCCCAAGTCTGCGTCCGCCAGCTGCTCCCACCTCACGCCTGCGCTATCCCAGCCTTCAGCAGGCACTGCCACAACTACTCGGACTGCTGCGGCACGCCCCTTCTCTTCCACTCTTGTGCACTGGCCGCAATACACAGATATATTCGAATGTTTATACGGATTTTCTCAACAAACATAAAATTTAATACCGAATATTTACAATTACAATTACTGTAAGTAACATCATTATTTTAAGCCCGCCTCGGAAGCGTAGATGGTAGCGTATCTGCCTCACATTCAAGAGGTCCCGAGTTCGAATCTCGGTCAGGGTGAGTTACCTAGATAAGGTTTTATCCGGGGTTTTCTTTATCCTGATAGACGAATGTTGGGTAACTCAAAGCTCCATGGACCCCGGACTAATTTGAGCACCATATCACACATTTCATTGACCGTCCGATATGACTTAACGTTGGAGGACGTAAATTACAAGAAAAATGTAATTATTTTAAGAAAAGGATTGTGATTTCATTACGGACGGGATACGCTACGTAGGCCCATTGTTCCTATGCCCCCAATTGGGGGCACCCCCGGGAGGAAGGGTGAGGTGAAGGAGACAGAAGGTGGCCGACCCAAGGAGACACGACAGTACAGAGGGCAGGGTTCCTATAGTTTACGTAGATAGTGAATTCCCCTGATAGTCCAGGAAAACGGACAGTTAGTAGTTAAGCTCAGAGGTTCTACCCCCAAGAGTCCTGGACCCGTAGGACCAATGAACTGGACCTCCTTCTACCCGGGAGCGATGGAAACTCCGGGACTCTTTCAATAGGGCAATACCTGGAGTCAAAAAAGCCCCCCCCCCCCGCTGAGCACAACGTCAAGACGGGATGGAAGTGGATACGGCACTTACACGCGTCAACTCCGCAGGGAAGACTACCGATAACCTCGTTGGGCCCGAATGGTGATCTAGCACACCTTCTACTAGCTCTGCAGGCCAGGACTACTCAGACAACCCTCTACCCCCTCCGGGCGGCCGTAGCCTGGCCGGAAGTACCCCTTTACCCGTGTGTGTCGGGAACACACTGCCCCCTCGAGTCCAACCCAATCCGAACAACTCCCCTACGGGAGGGGCTCGGTATGTTCGGCCCGAGGTTCTTCTAGTAACGTCAGAGGTACCACGAGTGCTAAGGGTCCGCAGCGCCCGCACTTCGGCAGCTGAAGGGGCGGATCCCCTCCCCTACGGGAAGGAAAACGGACACGCTCCCCCAGAGCAGGACAGCAACGAGCCCAGCAGCCAAGCCCTAACGGTCCCAGACAGGCGATCTGGGCCCCAAAGATCCATGACTGGTGGTGCCGAAACGGTGCCAGCAGAGGAATGGAGAACGGCACCCGACCTTCCGGAGGAGGAAGTAGTTTTCCTCAGAGCATATCACCGCCGACACTCCCGCCGACACTTCTACCCATAAAGAGACCACTAGATGAGAGGAGATATTAGATGATAATTAAAATTGAGGGACAGGAAATTTGGGAGATGTAATTAACCCTCCCAGCATTCGCCTAGCAATCCGGAAAACCCCCAAAAAAGTCCATGAGTCAGGTAGGTCGGCCACGGGAATCGAACCCGGGCCTGCCAAATGCGGGCCAGAGACGAAACCGCCTGAGCCATCCCGCTCGGTCTTTTAAGTAAAGCAATTACTTGTCAATCAACTATTTTCAAGTTATAGACCAGTGATCAGCAGCAGCGTGCACCCTCGTGCTACCGTCTCCTATCAGCATGCACGCTCGTGCAATGTTAACGGGTAAGCAGTAGTGCAGTGACGGCTGTTCCGTAGCCATACAACTCCTTAGTAACCTTCAAAGACAATCGAAACATACAGTGTTCTCATGTATTTAAATAAGTTATTATATTTTATGTAATTAGGATACCAGTTATTCAGCTGTTTCTCATAGGAAGTTAACACAGATATATAATATGCTCTAGGACAGTCTAATGAATGCTGTGCCGTATAAAACAACTAAATAATAATATAATTGTGATGATGATGATGAAAAAAACACACCGTAGTAGTTCCATTGTTGGTACTCCTGGTTTCCGCGTGTGAGAACCACGCACGTTAAAACATGAATTAGTACTGTGTCATATGAAGGGTTACTTCTCTTGTCACTTAAGGAACTCGTACTACATTATCACTCCGAGATGATACCTTTAGTATAATGCAATATTTCCTTTGTTTACATGTTAGGATACATAAACAAAAGTTAGAGGTAAAAATAATAGAAACAAACAAACAAACAACACGCAGGTTCCACATGTCTATTGGTTCTGATGAAGACATATACCCAAAAGGAAGACAAGCAAAAAGAGAACCTATTGCATTGCTACTCCTTGGTCCAAACCTGCTTTATCCAGTTTAGACATCGCACAGTTTGACAGCTGAAGGGTAGATTGCAGACCTTAGCTTCCCTTCATACTCTTCATGAGTTGCGATGTTTATCTTCTAGATAGTAAAACACGGTTGCTAACCCTGACTGGAAGTTGTAAACGATATTTGTAGCTTCCCTATAAACTGGAAGCATAAAGGTTTAATTAGAGATGACCGATGGACCATGATATAATAGAGAAAACTGTTAAATGGAAATTTCATATGTATGGCTGCGAGTTAATTAAGATTTAGCTGTAAAATAATTGAAATTAAGAGCACAAAAAAGCGAAAGCTTTGTGCTCTCATTTATGAGAATCCAATAAAATTTTATTAAAAATTTAAAAATTAGAAATTAGAATTAAAGTTTCGATTTCTAGGTAGAACTTTATAATATAAAAACAACGACCATGCATTATAAAACTCAATACTAAAAAGGTCGTACTAAATTAATTAATGTTTTATTTTTTAATCTCTCAGTTTTTCTAACAGATGTCCTTAGTTTAGGGGGCGATGTAAACAAATGCACGTGTACGTGTGAAACATCTTTAGCTGTTTAGCGTTGTAACTCTATGCGAATAAAAAATACAGTTCCCATATAACTTTTAAGGAGTTTAAATTTAGTGCAAAATATATAATCGGCTTCACATCATTACAAAGTGTAATTAATTAGCATTTTATTTGACATAGTAAGCGTAGTTTTTATGCAGAGTGTAAACTACGCCTGCGTAGTTTATAAGCAGGAGGGGGAGAGAATCGGTTGTGCAACATGGCTGCTTTCGTGCAATATATAAACATCACACAGGGAAACTGTTTGAAGGTGGTGAAAAACAGATTATATGAACTGTTTTGCAAGTTTTGTGGAAATTACCCGACTTTAACAATTGAGAATATTAATTTGCAAGCAGAATATACTAGTGCCTCAGGGCAACTACAGTGTGATCCATCTAAACCTGAACCATTTCAATAGTTCATAACTTTTGAACCAATAATAGGACACACGCACAACTTTGGGAGAATATAATACACAATTCGGAGATTACATTACACTATTTACATCTCAGAGCAAATGTTGGAAGTGTCCTCTACCAGCATCTACCAGCACCCGTCTCACCATATTCTCTGAAGTTTTGTGGAGAGTAACCTCACCAATGTTGCTTATTTTGGTTCGAATGGATTCCTTGAGAACATCAATTGTCCGTGGGCTATTCTTGTATACTATTTTTAGATACCCCCATAAGAAAAATTCCGATGAGGTTAGGTGAGGGGATCTGGTGGCCACAGACAATTTGAGATTATTCGATTATCAAAGAAACTGGTTACAAGTTCGATGGTGTCAGATGTGTGGCACGTTGCTCCAATTTGCTGGAAATAACCTTCTCTCAATTCTATAACATCCAGCTATAACATCTGCTTACGTCCCAACAAATCTTCAGTTGTTACAGGGGGCCTATGGAGAGTCTGTTCTTCCCTACAGCACAACACGAAGGTGGTTCAAATTGCTTGAACAGGGGAGACAATCAATTTCAAAGGTAGCTGGACTCGGTGCTCCAGTTACTACTCTTACGGAAGAAAACATCAACACTTCTGCTGCCATTGTGAGAGAGGATCGACGAATTGCCTTAAGATCACTTTCTGAAATACTGAATATCTCATTGGGTGCCACCTTCACAATGGTAACAGAAATCTTACACATGAGACGTGTTTGTGCGCGATGGGGTCCTAGACTGTTGATTCCCGAACAAAAGAACATTCCCATGCAGGTCTGCATGCAGTTAAAGTTGATATTAGAGGAAGATAAGGAGTTTCTTTCAAACGTAATCACTGCTGCTGAGACTTAGCTAAATCATTTTGATTTTGAGAGCAAACAGCAAAGCTCAGTGTGGAAATCTCGTTCATCACCAACCCCCAATGAAGCAAAAGTGGTAGCTTCTGCCGGGAAAGTTATGCACATCTCATACTTCGATATTCATGGCGTGTTTTATGAGCAAGTTGTACTTGCACACACATCAGTAACTAGACGATACTACAGGGATGTCCTGAAAACATTACAAGTCCATATCAGGCGCAAAACACTACATTTCTGTGAAGTAGCCGGGATACTGCAGCACGATAATGCGCGGCTGCATATTGCCAATGTTGTTGCTGAATATCTTGCAAAAAACAACTTGAAGTGCATCCTTCACCCTCCCTATAGTTCGGATTTAGCCCCATGTGAGTTTTTTCTATTCCCTAACTTGAAGAAACGCCTTCGTGGGAGGCATTATCCATCATTAGAAGCAGTGGTGAAGGCTGTGGAGGTGATTTTGAAGGATCTCTCAAAAATTGGTTTCCAGCATGTCTTTGAAGACTGGCAGAAACGCTGGGACAAGTGCATAGCATTCACGGGAGACTATTTTGAGAACGACCATCAAAATTATGGGGATTAATAAAGGTACGTTATCAAAAAAAGAGTGTGATATGTCTTTATTGAACAGCACTCGTACTACACTGACATTTGTATCTTTAATTTGAACAAACTATATTTACTTTATACAACCCATAATTTAGTAATACTTACAATCTATTTTTACATTTTCTTCTACTCCTATTAAATAAATGTACATTTTTAGAAATGACTTTATGATATTTTCTTGTAACTGCAAAGGAAATGTGGGAATACATTAGATATTAAGGGGTAATCAAATATTTTAAAAGATGCTCGCTTTGTGCTGATATTAGGTTGTCTCATAAGTAAAAGTTGCTATTTTGTTTCAGAATATTTATTGTGTTTCTTCGGTTTGTACAATGGTATTTACAGGTTCTCGTGGCTAGTGTTGCGATCCTTACGAGCATGTGTCGGTCTTCAGTTGTTAATAAACAATCACTAAATGGAGATAACAAAGTATGAACTTAGAGCAGCAACTTTTAAAACACTAATGGAAACAAGATTATAAAACCGTTATCACAGCTGGAAGAATATGTGAAGTGGAAGGAGCGTGTGGCACAGCGATGGTTCCAACGTTTCAACAATGGAGACCAAAACACTAAAAATTTACCAAATTCTGGAAGACCTAAAGTGTGGAATATTGGGATATACGACAAGTTTTGAAAGATAATTCGCTAAAAGATACCCTAGGCCTTTTGAGAACTTGTGCAACAAAAGATACTTTATATCGCCATAAAAAGCCGCTCGGAAAAGCATACAGAAGCTGTAGATCTGTAGCTATATTTAAATTAAGTTTTAACTGAAGCACCTGGGGAAAAATGCTAACAAATTCCTGTTTGAGGGCAACATGAATATTTGAAACTCTAAACAAGTATCAAGAAATACCTTCCAAGTTTTTAACTGAAAAATAATTAAATATCTGGCATATATTGGTGCTTAAAACAAGAGAAGGATCAGACGATCAACTTTATCGCCGGTGGCCTCCCAGTTAAGTAAAACACAGTGTTTTAACACTATTATGCCTGACACTCTTGAAGATCTACAACATGGAATTGTTGAAGTTGTTAATTCAATAACTGGAGACCAGATGATTCGTGTGTGGCAAGACGTGAGCCACCGTTATGGCACTTGTCGTGTAGCACACGGTGGTCATATTGAATGTATAATATAAAATCGTAAACCTTATTCTTTCCATAAACGTTGGAAACATGTTTCCATCTTCCATATTTCAAAATATCTTTTTTCTTTCCATTTAAAAAGCCCCGTATAGTAGAGGTAAAACGCTAATAAAAATACTTATATCGCATCCCTAAAGCAATAAATATTCATATGTAGTTGGATGATTAATTGCATTTTAAATATCTGTGGTAAAAAGAAAAACACAGCTGTTGTAGAAAATCAAATAGTCATATGGGTGGGGACAGAAACAAAACACGTTCTATCTTTGAGATGGAAGAGTTAGGTATGGGACATATTTGGAGAAAAGAGGAGTATTATTATAGGGGCTTTTGGAAAGAGGTAGAATTAAGGTTGGAAAATTTAGATAGCCAAGTTATATTTACCAGTGTAAGGAAGAAAAGATCATTGAGGACATATAGGGAAATAAAAACAGTGTGGGGGAGGGAGAAGTCATAGATGTGTGTAATAAGTCAGGGCGAGAAGGATTTGTCTGGGCAAGGACAGGAGTTAGAAATTTGAAAGGTGTTAGATGTGAAAATGATACAGGGAAATTCCCAATGTGTGGAGAAGAGGATGCAAATTGGCATAGTATACTTTATTGTAAACAAACAAAGATATGGAGAGAACTAATTTGGCAACAAAAGTGGGACAGCTTTAGGGATGTGGGGGAGGTATTAATAATAAAGAAAATGTTATTTGTAAAATGGGAAAAGAATGTAAGAAATATAGGTGAATATCTGGGGCAAGTTAGAGAGAAATGGTTAAGATTTATGAAGAATAACTAACAATTAAGGGCTGAAAAACTAGAACGAGGGATACAAGGGAGAGGAGGGTCATCAATACACGGAAAACCAGAGGTTATGTGTGTTGAGACCGAGACTTGAGGCAAGCAGGTAGAAAGAGTATGCTAAATGTGAATAAGTCGTTTTATTATTGTGTGAAAGAAATGTTACAAATGTCAATGCATCAATAAAAATGTATTTAGGAATAAATAATATCTTTAAAAGCTATTTTTCTAGAACCTAGATTTCAAAATCACATCCAACAGACAGTGTGTATTTAAGCAAATAATTCACATTGCATCCGCTTGCTCGATGTTATCAATCATGACCTCCAATTTTGTTCTATATTTTGACAATTATTTCCGGCCACACTTTGGCATTGGAATAATGACAGGAAGAAGCATTCCTTAAGATTAATTAAACTGTCAGAAAACTTCTATCAAAGTTGTGGTTATGTTGCCACTCAAAATGTTCAAGGTCTGATTGAAGAACGCTAATTGAATCGACACGATCTCGTGAGTTATTTCCATAACGCACTACGAACGTCATGGCTCCTTCAAAGAAGTAATTAGGATTTTTAAAATGGCTACTGTATATATCACTGGAAGGCAATTTTAAAACTTCCTTATCGTCATTTCAGTTTCCTTTCACCTGTTGAGACAGCACACGTTATTATTAAGAATGCGTGACGTAGCTTATGTACGAATTTGCTGTAAAGTTTGTTTTGTGCTTGACTCCTTTGATGACGTCTATGGTCCACATGCCTTAAAAGGGGCATTAGCTAGCAAGTATTAAAATTTATCGAAGGGCTGAAAGGGCCAGTGCGCAGCACAGAGGAAGACAAAATTGTATTCTCTTTGGGATCTAAATCTCCTGAAGTTGATCAGTTTCACATTCTTCAAACTCCTTCAAGAATCTGAAAGTACCAGTAGGAATTTAGAGAATTGGATCACTTATATATAATATATTCACACATACGTTTCATGAACCAGAGCTCATACTAAATATCCAATAGAAACTTGTGAGGTGTAAGGAAGTAGTGAGGTCGAACCCAATTGAAAGGAACTTATCGACCCTAATAATGAACTACACATCAGGGATGTAGAGGTGACAAACTTTATGCTCATGAATAAAACAGCATAATGTACGGATGAAGTTAAACTTCAGATGCGGTCGTTGGTGATTGAAGTAGTGTATTGGTGAAACTCACTATTGTCTCCTAAATGTACTAATTAAGGAGATACTTTGGGTTTTTCACACTCATATGACCATGACAACTATGGTGGACGTAACGGATGGTATAAGTAAGCATGCATGACTAAAGGTGTGCCGAAAGAGACAGCCTAAATTTCTTACATACTGTAACGTCTTCAAATTTCATAGAATATTAAAAATATTCTAGTTGATACTAAATTGTTTTCTAAAAAACGGTAGAAACAGTCATAAACGTGCAGGACTCAATAGCTCCATAAACGTTTCATTTGTTTTGTTTTAACAAAAGTTGAGCTTTCTGCAAATATTTACACGTTTGCAGCAAGCATCTCAGGCAGGCGTTCTCTTATCCTCTGAAGATCTTATTGAAACAATAACTGAGCCTCCGCTTGGAGAATGTACTTATCAATCCCCCACTATGCTTCCATCGCTGGTCACATTGAATGGCGAGAATGAATTTTCATTACCTAGATCGAAAACAATACGCTGCGCAATTCATTTGTTTGGAACTAAAATGTCTGAGGAACAAGTTCATGGTTACGTATGAAACAATAGAACAAGTGAAACAGGATATGAGAAGAAGAGTAATTATGCTCAAACTTTAAGGCATTTGATACTTCCACACAGATTAATTAAAATTTCTGATTGAAATGAAAACATAATTTAGCTAACTACTGAAAACTGTACTCGAGAGAGAGGTCTGTTTTCTGCAATCTTACATTACCAGAAGAAGGGTAGTACGATAAAAGACAAAATAGTTAGTCTTAAAGCTTCCTTATTTTCACCAAAGTCCTTATATTGATGCTAACGTACAATCTCTCTATCTTTTATACAAATACAACACCCCAAAACGTTCCTTTATGTCTCTTAGCATGCAGCATGATTTTCACACCAATATCGTCGCTGTGCTTATCGCCACGCGAGCTCAGATATGTTTTGGTGTCTAATATGATGTGTTACCCCATAACTGCAAGTTAAATCTATAAATTAATAAATAAAACATTACAGGTAACCCCCGTAGGGGAGGGGAACCGTCCCCTTCAGCTGCCGTGGTGCGGGCGCTGTGGACCCTTAGCACTCGTGGTACCTCTGACGCTACTAGAGGAACCACGGGCCAATCATCAGAGCCCCTCCTTCGGGAGTTGTTCGTATTGGGATGGTCTCGAGGGGGCAGTGGTTCCCGATACCCGTGGGAATCTGGTAAGTCTAAGGAACGGGTTGAGGGAAGCCATTTAATCCCTTGGGTTCCCACTGCCAAATACCTCGGCGTCCACCTGGATCGCGGTCTCACCTACGCACCTCACGTCCGGGTCAAAGCTGGGCAAGTGCATGCAGCGTTAACACAGCTATACCCCATTCTAAAGTCCACCATGCCAACGCACCTCAAACTACGCCTGTATCGGGCGATTATACCGCCCCTGATTCTGGACGGCTGCGAAGTCTGGGGATCAGCGACTCCCACCACTATTCGCAGACTGTAGCGCATCCAGAACAGGGCACTGCGCATGATCTACGATACCGGGCGTAGATTCCCGTCCTACATCCTACACACATACTCTGGGGTCCCGTATATCTTGGACGTGGTGCGGGAGAGATCCCGCAGCTGGACTCCCATCCAAACATACTGGTGAACACCCTTGGCCGTTACGACCACAGGGTTCCTCGCGGCCGACCGAGCTACCGGTTACCCAAAGATGCCTTGGGTAACTAATACTGAACAGGGCCACATTCCCCTGACTCCAACCTACTAAGCCCAGAAATGGCTATGTAAACTCAATACCTTAACACTGTTCCTTTCCCTCTAGCCTGTTAAGCGGACTGTGCTCAGATGCCTCCCAGGCAGGCGGAAGAGCGCAGCCAGCACTGGCGCATCCCACCCACGACTGCGCGCACAAGGCTAGATATGTCCACTGCCGAAAACAAACGCCTGAGACGCATGATGACTCTTCTATACTGCCCAGATAAAGACGCAATAAGGGGCTAGGTGCTGGGCAGCAAACACTCCGTCCAGGTAAACCTGGACGACTCGACTCTTCTGCCGGTCTGCTGGTCTGCTGGATGCCATTAATTCTCCCGGGTACTAGCCTGCAAAGCTAGTAGAAGGTGTGCTAGATCACCAGGCGATCCCACCGAGGTCATATCGGTAGACCTCACCTTTGGTGTTGGCGCGCGTAAGTGGCGTATCCACTTCCATCCCGTCTTGTGTCCTAGGACCAGATGGGGGGGGGGGGGCTTGTTTGTTACCTAGGTCTTGTCCTATGGAAAGCCCCACGGAGGACGCCGAGCGCCCTTTGGGACAGCTCAGATAACTCCCTGGTTGAAAGAAGCCCGGGTCTTGTTCCTGCGGGTTCAAGGCTAGTGGGAGTAGAACCTCTGGGCTCAAACTACACGTATAAATGGCTGTTACATGTAAAAAGATAGCCTATGATAGACTTCCAAAAATAGCACTAAATTATGAACCAACAGGGAAAAGAGATGTGAGCAGATGGCAGAAGAGAAACTGTGAAAAACGAAGCAGACAATGTGTCTTGGAGTGAAGTTGATGGAATGAGACATTCTCCATGCTTGTACTATAAAATTGTTTGCTGCCTGTTGATACCACGAAGGCTGTAAGCTTTCTGACATACTCCCTTTCTTTCACCCTTGTTCAAAACTTATCCATATGGCCTCCAAGCATTTCTTTGATTTTGATGCCAATATCGAATTTCCTTCCACCATAGCGGGCTGACCAAATTAAAATTTGATCACCATAAACGATTCTCATCCAATATTTTAACGCTCTGATTCTGCATGTGTTGCCTCACTATCAGGGGCGGCTGGTGGCTCAGAAAGTTGGTGGTTCACAAAGTTATCCATGCAACTTAATTTTTTAAAGTAACAAAATTTTTTTAAGCCTGTCACTACAGACTGCTCTACAGACAAGTTAACGGTAATTCCTGTTAAAATATCCTGTATTGTTTTTTGGACTATCTGTGTGATGTTTAGTTTCAGCGTGGGTCTTCCAAGTCACTTAAGTTCAATTTTTTCTTCTAAGGTCATGTTTGAAAAAGGATGTGCTAAAACACACTTTATGGAAATCATTATTTCTTCTTATGGCACAAGTTATCTGTATTTATATAAATATTTCTGATGCACTACTCAAAACACGGCAGAGCTAACAAAACACGGCACAAACCATGTAGCTATGTACTCCTAGGTTACATTTAACACAGGCGAAATAGATGCCGCTGCTGTGATGAAAGAACGAGCAGGTTAGGCATCCACTATTCTCTGGCAGCTAGGTTAACCAACCACATGCAGCCATACGCCCCGCATCGCACCCCTACTTGCCTCGGCATATCCTAGGTTCGTCCTGCCCTATACCTCCCTATTGTATGCTACTGGTTTGCATCAGCGAGTGAACTACTTGGCACCTGCAAACAATACAGCGCGCTCAGGTCCCCTGCACTAGACAAGGTCGAAATGAACTCCAAATGGAACATGCCATTACATTAAAGGGAGACCCAACATTTTGGTTGTAGCGCAAACATGCTACCCGCTTCAGAAGCCGGCCCTGCTCACTATACACCCCGTAATTCCTCATTAGTCGCTCTATAGAATGACACCCCAAAAACTGGCTCCGCATGTCCTCATGTCCTCTTCACCTGCATGCGAATGTCCTTTTGTTCAGGAATCAACAGTCTTGGAACCCATCGAGCACATACACGTCTCATGTGTAGTGTTTGTCACAAACGTGTGAGTGGCACCCAGTTAAGAGTCCAGTATTTCAGAAGGTGATCTTAAGGTAATTCGTCGATCCTGTCTCACAATTGCAGCAGCAGTGTTGATGTTTTCTTCCGTAAGAGCAGTAACTGGAACACCGGATGCACCTTCATTTGAAATTGTTTGTCTGCCCTCTTTTAACATTTTAAACCACCTACGAGCTGTGCTGTAGGGAAGGACAGACTCTCCATAGGCCTCCTGTAACATTGTATATGAAAAATACAAAATACAAAAATAAAAAATGAAAAATCACAATTTTTTGCCAACATACCTTTACTCATCCTCATAATTTTGATGGTCCTTCAAATATAGTCTCCCCTGAATTCGATGCACTTGTCTCAGCGTTTCTACCAGTCTTCAAAGACATGCGGAAACCGTTTTTTAGAGATCCTTCAAAGACGCCTCCACAGCCTTCATCACTGCTTCTGATAATGTATAATGCCTCCCACGAAGGCTTTTCATTAAGTTAGCTAATAGAAAAAACCACATGGGGCTAAATCCGGACAATAGGGAGGAGGAGGAATGCACTTCACGTTGATTTTTGCAAGATATACAGCAAAAATTTTGGCAAAATGTGGCCAAGCATTATCGTGGTCCAGCATCCAGCCTGCTTCACGGAAATGTGGTCTTTTGCGCCTGATATGGACGTGCAATGTTTTCAGGATATCCCTGTAGTATTGTCTTGTTACTGATGTGTGTACAGGTACAACGTGCTGATAAACCATTCCATGAATATCAAAGAATGAGATGACATAACTTTCCTAGCAGAAGCAACCACTTTTGCTGTTTTGGGGATTGGTAATGAAGGAGATTTCCACACTGAGATTTGCTGTTTGATCTCAGGATCAAAATGATGTTAGCCAAGTTTCATCAGCAGTGATTACATTTGAAAGAAACTCCAGATCTTCCTCTAACATCAACTTTAACTGTATGCAGATCTGCATGCGAATGTCCTTTTGTTCGCGAATCAAAAGACTGGGAACCCATCGCGCACAAACATGTCTCATGTGTAATGTTTCTGTTACCAACGTGTGGGTGGCACCCAATGAAATGTTCAGTACTTCAGAAAAGTGATCTCAAGGTAATTCCTCGATCCTCTCTCACAATGGCAGCAGAAGTGTTAATGTTTTCTTCCGTAAGAGCAGTAACTGGAGCACCGAGTCCACCTTCTTTTGGAATTGTTTGTCTGCCCTATTTAAACATTTTAAACTACCTTCGAGCTGTGCTGTAAGGAAGAACAGACTCTCCATAGGCCTCCTGTAACATTGTATAGGCCTCAACTGAAGATTTGTTGAGAGGAAAGCAGAATTTCAAAGACGCATATTGTTCCTCGCGTGTTACCTCCATTGCAGCTGTAGGCGATACTGAACAGGTCTGAACTTGCGTGGTTCTCATAGACGGCAACCAGGGATACCAACAATGAAACTACTACGGCGTGTTTGTTTCACATTAAGCTAACAGAATTAAATAAGATTGAATTTTATTTCGAAAAATTATGATCATAAAAAGTTATCAGACTTTTACTGTTGTAAGAGATTTAACATTTTATTTATTGGTTTTAGTTAAGAAAACAGGATTTTGAACCTTTTTCCACTTACTATTGTCACGATCTCAGTAAAATAGTACCAGAGAAAGCTTTTAAACCGGTTATCAAAGCCCATAACTGTGTAACGTTTAATATATGACTTAATATCGCTAAATGCGGTTTATACCATGTTTAATATGCTGATATATAAATCACTACAGCAACATTCCTACCGAAGCTGATTTTGTGGACAACACTGTTCGGATAGTGTACACAATGTTACTACTGCCATAAACAATTCCAATATAAATATTTATTAGTTGCTGGATGAAATGTTACAAGACTCGCTCCGAAAGTTCCATTAGTTTTACTGCGGTACATCTGCAAAAAGGCGAGCCCAAGCTTTTAGCGGAGAATTTATCTGGCTTACTAGTTGTGTACGTATATATTTCGAATGTAGTTTATCACCGATGTAGTCCTTTTTGCTTCTGTTTGGTGGTCCTTAAACATTTGTCTATGCAAGAAGCTTGCTCCTTCAGCCACTTATTTCATTCCACATTCTCTGCATTCAACACACATATCACATACAACCTGTTTACAAACGCGTGATTCGCTTCTCAATTTTTTTATGCTGAATGTTTCATTGCCGTGGTGAATTCTTTTCTTTCCCATGGGGATTTATTCACTTTTTCGTTGTTCTGCTCTTCTTTGATTTGCCACAACAGGGGTTTCGTCATAAGCGCATGACCAGGAATGCTATTTTGAATATGTTTTGCTTTATATGTATGTATGTATGTATGTATGTATGTATGTATGTATGTATGTATGTATGTATGTATGTATGTATGTATGTATGTATGTATGTATGTATGTATGTATGTATGTATGTCTGTCTGTCTGTCTGTCTGTCTGTCTGTGTGTCTGTGTGTCTGTGTGCCTGTGTGCCTGTGTGGCTGTGTGCCTGTGTGCCTGTGTGCCTGTGTGCCTGTGTGCCTGTGTGCCTGTGTGCCTGTGTGTCTGTGTGTCTGTGTGCCTGTGTGCCTGTGTGCCTGTGTGTCTGTGTGCCTGTGTGCCTGTGTGCCTGTGTGCCTGTGTGCCTGTGTGTCTGTGTGTCTGTGTGTCTGTGTGTCTGTGTGCCTGTGTACCTGTGAGTCTGTGTGCCTGTGTGCCTGTGTGCCTGTGTGTCTGTGTGTCTGTGTGCCTGTGTGCCTGTGTGTCTGTGTGCCTGTGTGCCTGTGTGGCTGTGTGCCTGTGTGCCTGTGTGTCTGTGTGCCTGTGTGCCTGTGTGTCTGGTGTCTGTGTGCCTGTGTGCCTGTGTGCCTGTGTGCCTGTGTGCCTGTGTGTCTGTGTGCCTGTGTGCCTGTGTGTCTGTGTGCCTGTGTGTCTGTGTGCCAGTGTGCCAGTGTGTCTGTGTGTCTGTGTGTCTGTGTGCCTGTGTGCCTGTGTGCCTGTGCGCCTGTGTGTCTGTGTGCCTGTGTGCCTGTGTGCCTGTGTGTCTGTGTGTCTGTGTGTCTGTGTGTATGTATGTATGTATGTACGTATGTACGTATGTATGTACGTATGTATGTACGTATGTATGTACGTATGTACGTACGTATGTACGTACGTATGTATGTATGTATGTATGTATGTATGTATGTATGTATGTATGTATGTATGTATGTATGTATGTATGTATGTATGTATGTATGTATGTATGTATGTATGTATGTATGTATGTATGTATGTATGTATGTATGTATGTATGTATGTATGTATGTATGTATGTATGTATGTATGTATGTATGTATGTATGTATGTATGTATGTATGTATGTATGTATGTATGTATGTATGTATGTATGTATGTATGTATGTATGTATGTATGTATGTATGTATGTATGTATGTATGTATGTATGTATGTATGTATGTATGTATGTATGTATGTATGTATGTATGTATGTATGTATGTATGTATGTATGTATGTATGTATGTATGTATGTATGTATGTATGTATGTATGTATGTATGTATGTATGTATGTATGTATGTATGTATGTATGTATGTATGTATGTATGTATGTATGTATGTATGTATGTATGTATGTATGTATGTATGTATGTATGTATGTATGTATGTATGTATGTATGTATGTATGTATGTATGTATGTATGTATGTATGTATGTATGTATGTATGTATGTATGTATGTATGTATGTATGTATGTATGTATGTATGTATGTATGTATGTATGTATGTATGTATGTATGTATGTATGTATGTATGTATGTATGTATGTATGTATGTATGTATGTATGTATGTATGTATGTATGTATGTATGTATGTATGTATGTATGTATGTATGTATGTATGTATTCACTGCAATTGGGTACTACCCGGTGGCAGAGTTAAGAATACAGATCAAATTACAAATACTAGATTTACAACAATAACACAATAAACAATTCAAACGTGATATTAATTTACTTTAGTCACTTAAAACATATCTAATTACTTCTCTATCTACATATTATATACCCTTATAATTCAAAAGTTAAACTATAAACCATCTAGATTTTTTCTAAATTTCTTCAGCGACAGGGGACAGCCCTGAAAGACTGCTACAGGCAATTCATTCCATTCTTCAATAGTTCTATTAACAAAAGAAAATTTTCCTACGTCGGTTCTGTATCTTCTACCCTTAATTTTATACCTATGATCGTTTCGTCCATAATAATCCGGATTATCTAACCTTACACTAACGTCCACTCATGCTTTACACCAGCATTAGCTTTGAATAATGCTACCAACCTATGTTTTTTACGCCTAATTCTTAATTCCTCCCATTCAGTCTCATCTCCTTTTATAGGCCCAAAATACTTGCCTCTTTTTATGAATTTTATTGCCCTCTTCTGTATTTTTTCTAACGGATCGATTTGGTTAGCTCTATACGGGTCCCAGCATGCTACTCCATATTCCATAACCGGCCGCACTAAGGCCTTGTAGGTAATTTCCCTGGACCTAGCGCTCCCCTTTTTCAATATTCTCATTACGAAATGTAAAGCCTTCTACGTATTTCTAGATGTGGAATTTACTTGCTCGTCCCATCCAGCATTACTTCCCAGGTACACTCCCAAGTATTTTCAGCTGTCCACCTGTGGAATTTGCACCCCTCCCATATGATAGTTAACAATAATTTTGCCCTTAGTTCTACTAAAAACAATTGACTTACTTTTCTTGGCATTAATTGACATTTTGTTAGCCGCAGCCCAGTTACAGATTTTATTTAAATCATCCTGAAGAGCGGTTTCATGCACTGTATTCCGAATTTTTTTGTAAATGATACAATCGTCTGCAAACAACCTTATCTGGCAGTTAATATTAACAGCAATGTCATTAACTACATTTGTAGTTATAACTTTTATTAAAATATCCTGGTGATGGGAGAGATGCAGTCTCCCGAAACGTCAATTTCTATTCGTCTTTCCAGCTGGCTTGTTCCTAGAAAAGTTCTAGAAAATTTTTATCATAAGGAAACCTTCAGGCCTTATGGTACAGCCTTGTATTTCCAGTGTGTAATTAACACATAAAATGTCTACAGAAAGCAGCTTAAAATAGAGAAGTCCCAGGAAGTGATAATATTAACAAGGAATTATGGAAACGTTGAAGAAAGAAATTAAAGAATAAACTAGTACAACTCTAAACTAATTTGGAATGAAGAGAGTGGTGTAATCTCAAAATTATAATTCTTTAAAAAATGGAACTATGAGGCGTGTCCTTTAAATAACTTCTTCAATTTTATTTAATGTAGAAAATATTTTTATCGTGAATGAAAGGTACATTGATGAAAAGGCGCAACTTACAGCTATTTTTCAACGGAATCACCATTGTGATCGCTGCACTTTCGCATGCGCTGTGGCAGTTTTTGTATACCCTAGTCATATCACTCTCCCGCCCAGTTGCACAGGTAGCGCTCAACCTCGTTTTTCAAATCATCATCGGTCTGGAAATGTGTTCCACTCAGGTGTAACTTCAACTCAAGAAACAGATGATAATCACTATGTGCTAAGTCTGGACGTTAGGGGGGGGGGGATAGTTGAGGATGTCCCATCAAAATTGGGCCAGGAGATCAGCCTTCGGTGAGCATTTTGTGGACTCACCTCCGCACACACCTTGCGATAATGAAAATGGTCAGTCAAAATCTTGTCAATCGTTGTCTTAATGACTTCAGGAATAAGTTCGCACAGCTCGCGAACTGTCACACGCAGGTCTTTAAGCATTTCTTGCTCCAATTTTGCATTTATTTGGCTGAAACCGAAGGCCGACCACAACGCTGTTCGTCATGGACGTCTGTACGTCTGTCTTTGAATTCTCTGACCCACTTCCGCACGTTTTTGAGGACCGTACACTGTGGCCCATAGACTTCGCACAACTGACGATGAGCTTCACTGATTCTAAGTGCCCTTGGCACTCAAAGACGGATCACTGCACGCAACTTGCACTTGGCGGCGGAAGTGATTGGAAGCTCCAACACAAACGGCTGCCCAGTCAAGACTAATCGTTATAACTGGTTCCTTATGGTGGGGATTTGAAGATGTGAAACCAAGCTACGCGCCAGTGTTGCCGGATCTCACGCAATAGCGTTGCTCACGGCTCCAGCGCTTTGTAGACCTTATTTTATGGACACGCCTTGTAATTGTGAAAATTACAGAGGAATCTATCTTCTAAACACAAAATATAAATTAAATGCAGCGCTTTAAAAAAAATGTATAATAGAGAACGGTCAGGAGAAGAACATAGAGCCTATAGAAAGGGGAGGTCATGTATAGATGACATTTCTACCGTTAAACAAATAATAGAGAAGAGAAGTATATATAATGTAGAAAGTTAACTCCTGTTTTTAGATTATATTGTCACCTAAGTAACGGAAGTCACGGCCAGCTAACAGCAAGTTGGCCGGCAGGACTCATTCAGACCACGTCTACCCATTTATCTTGCAACGGTAGCGAGGGGATGGTTGGAAAAACATCCCCAGGAGTCTGGAGCAGTCGGGATATTTCATCTAACCGGGAACCTTCTAGATAGGCCAGTTGGTCTTATACAAGCGACGCGCCGGGCTGGAGAGAGTCAGTTCTGTTATACAAGCTCAAGGAAGCACAACTCCCCGCCCCATACCTCACCCTGATCAGTAGTTTCCTCCGGGACCGAACCTTCAGGGTGCGGGTCGAAGGCAACCTCTCCACCGTCAGACCCATAGCGGCGGGAGTCCCGGAAGGCAGTGTACTGTCACCGTTACTCTTTACTGCCTACATGTCTGACTTCCCCACAGAGCCTCGCACTGTTCTGTGCCAATATGCTGACGACGTCCTCATCTTGGCCCAGAACAAAAACGTCCGCTACTGCCTCCCTCCGCTGCAACGATCACTCCGGGCCATCGGCACGTGGAGTGAAAGGTGGAGGATGGTCATCAGCCCGCAGAAGAGCTCTGCCCTTCTGCTGGGGAAGCTTCTCCGCTGGCGCCCGGAAGGAGACCTCTGGTTGAGGCAGAGAAGGATCCCTTGGGTCCGGACTGCCAAATACCTGGGTGTCCGACTGGACCGCGGCCTCACATTCACCCCACATGCCCGTGAAAAAATCGGCCTCCGCCATGCAGCGCTCAGGCAGCTATACCCCATATTCCGCTCGACCATGCCCATCCGTCTGAAACTACGGGTGTACCGTGCGATCATCCCGCCCCTGATCCTGTATGGATGCGAGGTCTGGGGATCGGTGGCTCGTACCACCAACCGCAGACTGCAAGCCATGCAGAACAGGGGGCTTAGGATGATCTACGATACCGAACGTATGTTTCCTTCATACATTCTGCACACCCATTCTGGCATACCTTACATTGAGGACGTTTGCGCGAACGCTCGCGCCCATTGTATGCCAGGATTACATTCCATCCCAACCACCTAGTGAACACACTAGGGCAGTATGACCATCGTTTACCTAGGAGGAGAAAGAGCTACCGCCTCCCCAAGGACACCCTTGGGTGATGAGACCAGCCTCTCATCCCCTCAACTCTACACCCTGTTCCGGCCGCACTGGGGCTGGACCCGGTCCGCCGGCTGAACCCCGGCAGCCGGGTCCCCCGGTGTGACCCCGATGAACACTATAACATAACTATCCCCAACTTACCCGACCTCTCGCTCCTGGCCCCACCACGCTGGACGGACCCTGCAACGCAGACCGCCAACAGCGTGGCGGTTCAGGGCACTGGCCTCCTTGGGAGCTACCCCCGCCACCAGGAGCATTAGCAGAGGTCGAATCAGGTCCTTCAGTTGACAATGACATCCAAGCTTTGGAGAAATGAAAAAATCTTTAAAACCGCACGGGTATATCCGCTCAGCGGATAGGTACCTTGGCGATCTACCCACCGTCCGGGAGCACCCGGACGACTTGTTCTCGCTCTTGGCTCTCTTGGAGAGAGTCAGTTTTTGGTGAGCAGCCGTGAGGAGCGCCAAATTGAGTGAACGGACCGGAAGACTTTGTACGTGTATCAGAAGAGTTGTGCGTAATTGCGAGTGCAAGGTGGACCTGGATCAGACGAACTGGTGAATTGTAATTGTGTGCGCTACGTAATTCTATGTAATCGGCAAGTGTTCCAACTATAACTCGGTGGAAATAAAGAACATTTTCTGTTTGTGAAATTGGACTTTTAACTTCAGGAACTCACAAAGTCACAAAATTAAGACATATGATGGACTACAACCTGGAAAGTTGTGGGAAATAATGGCGGAAGGATACAAAATTACCATATAACTTAACTAATGACATTAAGTCTATAGCTTAATGTGAAACAAACACGCCGTAAAAGTTTCATTGTTGATAATCCTGGCTCCCGCCTGTGAGAACCATGTAAGTTCAGACATGTTCAGTATCGCCTTCCGCTGCAATGTAGGTAACACGCGAGGAGCAATGTGCGGCTTTGAAATTCTGTTTTCGTCTCTACAAATCTTCAGTTAAGGCATATACAATGTTACAGGAGGCCTACGAAGAGTCTGTTCTTTCCTACAGCACAGCTAGAAGGTGGTTTAAAAATTTTAAAGAGGGGAGACAATTAATTTCAAAGGAGGGGGGACCCGGTGCTCCAGTTATTGCTCTTACGGAAGAAAACGTCAACACTGCTGCTACCATTGTGAGAGAGATTTGACGATCACTTTCTGAAATACTGAAAATTTCATTGGGTGCCACCCACACGTTGTTGACGGAAACATTACACATGAGACGTGATGGGTTCCAAGACTCTTGATTCCCTAACAAAAGGACATTAGCATGCAGGTCTGCATACAGTTAACGTTGATGTTAAAGGAAGATCCGGAGTTTGTTTCAAACGTAATCAGTGCTGATGAAACTTGGCTACATCATTTTGATCATGAGAGCAAACAGCAAAGTTCAGTGTGGAAATCAACCCCCCAAAAGGCAGAAGTGGTTGCTTCTGCTGGGAAAGCTACGGTAGTCTCATTCTTTGACATTCATGGAATGGTTTATCAGCATGTTGTATCTGCACACACATCAGTATCTGGACAATACTACCAGGATGTCCTGAAAACATTGCAACTCCATATCAGGCGCAAAAGACCACATTTCCGTGCAGCAGGCTGGATGCTGCACCACGATAATGCACGGTCACAAATTGCCAAGTTGTTGCTGAATATCTTGCAAAATTTAACGGGAAGTGCATCCCTCACCTCCCTATAGCCCCATGTGACTCTTTTCTATTTCCAAACTTGAAGAAAAGCCTTCGTGGGAGGCATTATCCGTCACCAGAAGCAGTGGTGAAGGCTGCGGAGGTGATTTTGAAGGATCTCTCAGAAAATGGTTTCCAGCATGAATTTGAAGACTGACAGAAACGCAGGGACAAGTGCATCGCATTCAGGAGGAACTATTTTAATAAGGAATATAAAAAGTATGACGATGAGTAAAGGTACGTTGTGAAAAAAAGTTGTGATCATTCTTTATTGCACAGCCCTCGTATGTAATAACACTTCTTTGATTTGCATTAAATTGTCTCCAAATTTGCGCTGGCATGCAATGCATCCTGCGTTCTTACTTTAGTTCTCAAATTATATACCAACAAAGGATGTGAAAACGTTAATATCAGTGGAAGCAGGGAGCAATGCGCCCTTCGTTTATCTACATTTTACTGGAGCAATGAACAACAAAACGACAATTCCGTCGCGTACAAAAGGAAACCACTTTCATTTGAAGTAACGGAACGAACAACCGAGGCCACGTGTTGTAAAGGTTATAGTTGGCGTAGTGCAGGAAGCACATGGGGGAGACAATGTTTATCCTAGACCTGTGGTGTCGTCGAGACTGAAAGTCATAGCTGCATTATTTCAGGTGTGTGTCTCGAATATCGTGGTGGCAATCCATTATTAGTAAAATGATAACCCTGTCTACTCACTCTGGTAAAAAAAAACTACCCTTCCCAATGCTTGACGTAATAAAAATTTAATTTTTTATCTGAAGATTTATGTGTAAATTAAATTTTAAAGCTATATTACTAAAAAATAAATACCCTTCGACATAGCAAAGCTAGATAATAGGATACCAATTTCAAACTTTTGCTCAATTCCTTCTTGGGCAGCAGCCAGATGAAAATACGATTAGAAATCAACTTTTTGGGTATTTATTTAATGTTATAACCCCAAATGAAACGCTGGATATAACACAGCTATAAACAAAGACAAAACACTATCATAGTTTGCATTACGGAACAAAAGACTGTTTTCAGTAAATTAAATACCAGGTCAGGAGATGGCGTGAGTATAGACAATTTATTGCCCCCCAAAACGTAACTACTTAACTTGATTATCAAGCTGTATTGATCTTTGCTTCTTAATTCGACGGAATTGCCATTTTTAAGGCGGTTTCCTAGAGGAGCTGAACTCCAGGTCGAATACTGACAGGCTGTTAACAGCGAGAAGGTTTTTGCTGCGTACCCACCCAGGTTTTGGGTCTGACCGCAGGTTGATAGTTTAGATGGTTACAGGATGATGTGGGATTATTTTGTTGAGGAAATTTTTGAGGTAGCTTTTTGCTCCTCTTTGGTTTTGTACAGGATGCCAAACCGCTTTTTTGTTTACACCCTGGTGTTTTATTTTACTATAAAGTGGGGTAAATGTTGTAGCCAAACAGCTCGTTTGGAGATTTTGAAGTTCAACTTATGCTGCTGTATGGATTAACTCCTTTGTTACCTCGTGTGTCCGCATGCCATACGGGGTACCCGGTAAAGCCTGAAGCGGCGTCTCGTAGCGTCGTAGTCTCCTAGAAACCGAACCAGGGCGCTTCTGTGAGCTGGAATTTGAGCGTAGAATTTTGCCGCCCGGCGCCTAATTTCGTCCTCTACGTATGGGAGAAGAGAAGCTTCGTGAAGCAACCTCACGGGGAAATAGCCAAAGCCTCCTTAATTCTGTGCTCTTAGTAACTTAAAATAAGATTCAAAATGCAACAGTTACTGAGGGTGGAGAATTAAGGAGTCGTTGGCTATTTCCTCTGAGAGGAACACGCTTAATGCTGGATTTCAGTTCAGCTCCTCTTGGAAACCGGCCTTAAAAATGGAAATCCGTCAACTTATGAAGCACATAACAATACAGCTTGATAATCAAGTTCAGTAGTTACGTTTCTTTGACTCAATAAACTTTTTTTTCCTCGCGCCATCTCCTGACCTGGCATTTAATTTACTGAAAACAGTCTTTTGTTCAGTAATGCGAATTTTGATAGTGTTCTGTCTTTGTTTATATTTGTGTTATATCCAGTATTTCATTTGTGGTTATAACAGTTTATAAATACCTTTTTTTAATCAAAAGTGGCAATTATTCTCAGAAATCTATCATCCATGGGATTAAAGATTTCCTCCTCAACGGAAGGAAGCCAAAATACTATTATTTCCCAAGCCGCGAAAGAGCCAATCGCTTCCAGAAAACTATAGGTCAATTAGCCTTCTAAATACAATGAGCAAGGTTCTGGAATAGATTCTACTAAAACGCAATAATACACACATAACAAAGAAAAACATATTGATCAACGAGCAATTTGGGTTTAGAAGCCAACACTCGACAACACTGCAACTGCTCCGACTAACCGAATCAATTACGAAGGGCTTCAATACTAATCGATCAACAGGTTACATCCTATAGAATAAAAAGAAGTATTTCAGAAACCGGAGTGCTATTATTACTAAAATTAGGCAAGTGAGTCAACCTTGTATATACTTTTCTCCACTTACAAGTTTTTTATGAAGACTAGTTTCTGGGGACTTCTCCCCTATCGTCAGCTCTGTGGTAGACTGATGATGCATCCGGTGTCTGCATCTGGCTTGGTGTTGTGCTGCCAACTAACGTCCTGGTAAGTTTGATGACGTCATCTACCGCGGGAATTTCAAAATTCATCAAACGTCCTGGTAAGTCGTCAAACTTACCAGGACGTTAGATGGCAGCACAACACCAAGCCAGATGCAGACACCAGATGCATCATCAGTCTACCACAAAGCTGACGATAGGGGAGAAGTCCCCAGAAACTAGTCTTCATAAAAAACTTGTAAGTGGAGAAAAGTATATACAAGGTTGACTCACTTGCCTAATTTTAGGTTACATCCTACTACACATCGAAAGGGCTTTCGACCGCGTTTGGCACGCTTATTTATTTATTTATTTATTTATTTATTTATTTATTTATTTATTGATTGATTGATTGATTGATTGATTGATTTATTGATTTATTGATTGATTTATTGATTGATTTATTGATTGATTTATTGATTGATTTATTGATTGACTTATTGATTGATTTATTGATTGATTTATTGATTGATTTATTTATTGATTGATTTATTGATTTATTTATTGATTGATTGATTGATTTATTGATTGATTGATTGATTTATTGATTGATTTATTGATTGATTTATTGATTGATTTATTGATTGATTTATTGATTGATTTATTGATTGATTTATTTATTTATTCATTCATTCATTTAAATAGTTATGTATTTATGAATGTATTTATTTATTTATTGTTATCTAACTATATTAATTAATGTAATCTAATATGGGTGAAATCATCTCAAATGAGACGGGAGTCCATAGAGTTCAGTTACTTGACCCTCATCATTCAGTTTAAGGAATAAACCCAGCAAAATCTTATCCAGATCACTCATCCTAAACGAGATTTGGAATTGGGACCTCTTGAATGTCAGGCAGGCAGGCCACGCTAACACTAAAGACGTGGAGATATACAATTTTACTTTGTTCAGGGGGGATGTATGCACATATTCAGGATCTTACATAAATAGCCATAACATCAAAAGTTTTCATGTTAGAGAATTAATTTCATAGCTGTTTCTGCACCAGCGATGCGAATGTTGTCGATACTCTGAAAAATTGTTTCCATAAACACACCAGGTTGCTACCCTAACTGGTACATAACTTTCTTTCTGCCAACATTCCCATCATTAAACACTATTGCAGCATCAAATGTAGCAATTTTCACCACTATGGAAGACACAAATGATGTTTTGGGACACCTTTTCCATATCAAACTGTTGAGGCTTTCATTTGGGTTTTGTGTCTCCCCAGAGAGACATTTGTTTAGCAAGTCTGGGTGTGCTAAGAATTGGTAGGTGGGCTTTATAGATTCCAAGACAGCTGATGGAAGACTGTGTGTTGCTACTATGCAACACTAGGGCATTTAACTTTTTAATGGTACATATAGACCACGTACACTCATAATATATTAGTGTTTGATAACTAACACTATATACTATTTTACAAAACAATAAAAAAATTAGAATTTTTGAACGTTTTCACGTACGTTCCCCCTTAAGTCAGTCAGATGTATATTCTTGTTGGCGAAGTTACTCGCTTTACGAAAGAATGTTTCCAAGCCTTCTTGGGATGCGATTACCTACCAGAGATCGAAATGTTTGTCAGCAGTGGGGAAAAGAAACATTAGTTCCAGAGATTGCCACCGTGTATAATGTTAAAAAGCTTTCAGAATCCCCATTCCTTCTGCCACAATTTCCTTCATACTAGAGAAAGGCAATTTGTCTTCAGCTCTTTCTTGTTTGCCATTTTTATACACTCTTCGTAACAAACGAATGTAAGTGATATTACGTTCGACTTCTAAGTCCCTTTGCCCTTTCACCCTCTACTTACCGTGTGGTCCGTTGGAGCTTATGTCATTCTGAAAATACGATTGTTACAGTCGATTTCTCTTTTTGTATTGATTGAAACCGCATTGCTTTCTCGTGCTCTCAGGTTCCCACGTGACTGCCAAGGTTCCTGTGAGACGGGCACTAAATGGAATAAATTATGTAATGCATTCACGGTAGCTTTCGGAGGAAAAGGAATGGGTGTTACGGATGAGTAACTCTGAGGCATGAGTTCGTAGCATGACCGTTCGTAGTTGCTGATTAATGGGTGGAGGGAGTCAGAACGATTTATGAGCATAAATATTAGTAATTTAGCGTTACTAATCACTACAACTATCATCTGTTTTTGTATCTGATCTACAAATTACTGAAAAACATGCTTTTCTTTGTAATACTCTTTAATCAGATAAATATTTGCCATATATATAAATACAGATACACGATATTTTCCAGGATACGCCTTACTTCGATGCGCGATGTGTCATTTGTACTATATGCGCAAGATTTCTTGAGCGTTCGGGTACCAAATTCTCATTCGGTAGGTTTCGCCTATTTCGGTAAACACAGATGTCAACTTTTAAATAGGAAATGCACTACACACTGTGACATCTAGTGGCTAATATGCTAAGCTTTCACACGTAGACCATTTCATTTTGAACAATTTTGAGGTAAATTATTAGATAACCAGTTTACAACAAATCTGACTATGTTGTCAGTGTTGTGGCTCTCGAAAGGGGACACACTATTTTTCGTCTACCTCCGTATAACTGTGATCTGAATGCAACTGAGCTGGCGTGGGCAAAAATAAAGAATGTTTATAAAGTACGCAATGTTAACTAGAGCCACAAATCTGCGGAAACTTGCTATAGAAGCGACGGATTGGAAAGGATACACTAAGAACGTTCAAGAGCTGGAAATGCAATATTGGAGAAACGATGATGTAATAGAAAATGCAGATAATGAAATTATTAACACATTAGAGGATACAAGCAATGAAAGTGATGCAGTAGACTTGGAAATCGAAGAATCACAAAGCGAGTGTGTGTTTATAGCTATCATAGTATTTGTTTAATACTTCCTTGTGTTTTACAACAATAAATACGAGGTATGTGTTTTAAGTCAGTACCGTTTTGCGATTCCCCCGCCGCAGCGCTACGGTCAGCGTTCCACGCATGCGCGCTGGCTACCTAAATCACTTGTCTACGCACTGCCGCCATTACAGTCTGATTCTTCATTATATACGTTAGTTACTGAGTGTTTAAGATGCCTCCGACAATCGTGAGTCCCGCCGATTGTGAAGTACGGGCTGTTATACGATTTCTTAGTGCTAAAGGCGTAAAACCGATTGATATTCATTGTGAGATCTGTGAAGTTTACGGACAAAACATTGTGAGTGATGGAATGGTAAGGAAATGGGTGAGAGCATTTAAAGATGGCCGCACAAATGTGCATGATAGAGAACGGAGTGGGCGTCCGTCGGTCGTTACTGAAGATTTGGTGCAGAAAGTGGACGAAAAGGTGAGAGAAAACAGACGCGCCCAGCGGCTACCATTTGTTCCTGCTCTTGAAGAAACATCTGGACGGTCAACGTCTTCAAGACGATAACGAAGTCAAAACAGTTGTGATACAGTGGTTAACACGTGAGGAGGGTATTCAAAAACTGGTGCCACCTTATGACATGTGCCTCAATATTCACGGAAATTATGTAGAAAAGTAGATTAAGGTACAGGCTTTCATATAAAAATAAAATTATTGCGATATCTATGCACGTCTTTTTTTAATTCCAAAACGGATATCATAGCATATCGGATGGAGCTCAATTGTTTGTTGACGCATCTCATTCCTTCGGCGTATATCCTCGCTTATCTTACCGCAATTTGGCTGACTTGTGCTTTTCTAGGTTGACCACACTGCAGAAACAAAAGCGTGTTAGCTCTCTTTTCTTCCCCTCTGCCCGCACTACACCGTAAATCCAGCGCTCAAGAAATCTTGTGCATATAGTACTTCTAGTTTCAATTCAAAATAGAATTGATAGAACTGTGTAATGGAAATATAATTAATTAGGTGCACATATTTAATTAACAAAAATTAAAATCGTCAGTGTTCTTATTTTTAAACTCTACGTTACACATTTAAAAGCAAAACAGGCCACTTTGATAGGCTTTTGTTAAAAATAATAGCTTTTTCACCCTTTCTGTTACATATGAGTCATGCTATATTAAATAGCAGAAAAATTTTGCTCAATTGTACATGACTCAGCAAAACTAATCTCTGTTTCATATAACCTTGCCCCGTTAACATGTATCACTCCGCGTACAACTAACTTCTCCCTCATCCTAATTGGCTAATGCTTTCGCTCCATAGGGCATTTACGGTGCCTTCCCGTCACATTGAAACCTGCAGTAAACGTCATCATAATTGCCAGGAAGATAGATAAAATCATACAAATAAGAATATGAAGGCATGCAAAAATACAAGTTTATAATGAAACTGAGCAAGTTGAAACTGAATGAATGCGCAATGAAACTGAAACAAGTTTATAATGAAAGGCCATGGGCCATTTTCACTGGAATTTTTTAAAACCAGTACACATACCTTGTAAAAATGCTTGTCTTTCTGTTTTAAAAGTCGTGTCACGCCATACTTGTGTGTCCTTCATTCACCCAAGTCTCGTCAAGGTAGTATATTTTGCGATTTGTATTTCGGTACAGTCTGATTGTCCTTAAATAACGTCTTCGTCACACAGCAATATCGCCCCTGGAGTGGTAAGTTTTCCTGTTGTCTCAATTTCATGTCGCGATGTTCTTGCGCACCTAACACTCACACCTGTAAGTTCAGAGCACAGCTGTACGACTTCTCTCACTGACAAAGACGGATTCTTCTCTGCGCATGCACCACTTCTTTTTTCGCCGCTTTGTAAAAGTTTACCCTTGCAATACTTCCGCGAAAAACTGGCGGTAGACTCTGCCATTATACATATAATAAGTACACGCACAATAAACATTCAATAAAATAATTTAGCTCTCGTACTCGGCAAAACACACCTTCGAATGGCGATATATGACTAATCCAGTTCAAAACAAAGTCAGTGATAAAAGTCATATAAACAAATATGTCATCACTACCGCTAAATCACGTGCTATCGTGTCATGTGCTTGAGAGCAAAGGAACCTCCTCTTCACTTCGTTTAAAAATTAACACGCATTTCAGATAAATCAACTCTGTTGCGTAATATATTTAATTCAAAAAAGTTACGAAAATATAAATTTGACAATTCTCTTCCAACATATAAAGATATATCACCATGTTAAATAACGGACAAATTTTTACCACACAACAGTCTATACTACAATAGCAGCCAATGAGAGGTGATAAGGTCACGTGACCGTTAAGAGATACGAGGCGAACTTACGTGAAACAAGGATTAAATAAATAATTGAAAATACTTGCAATTGGAATACACAATTATTTAGCGGCTACTTTTTCTTAATCCTGGAAGCTTTTTTTTCAATAATCGATCATCATTACATGCTTTACATATCCTTGTTAACTAATTGAATGTTTATAAAATATATAAGGACATGTAAGGAAAACCAAGTTGGCACCTATTATCTGCAAAACTCTGAGAAACGAGAATGACATACAAGAGAGAGGAAAAACAAGTAATCAAAGAGATAACAAGAACAATATTCATTGTGAATCAATATTCATAATCCTGGAAACCTTGAATTTGTTTTTCAGTAATCCAGTGCACTAGAAATAGGTGACAAATGTGCGGTTTTGATATGCAGTGATTTCTTCTTAGGAACCGTTAGCTGGCCAGGAATTTGACACGCGGTTATTTTCTTGCATATTATATGCAGGTACCACATTCATGGAAACTTCTCGGGATTTACAATGTACTACTTGCGTCAATAATATTGGAAAACAGCCCGCTTAAACAAAATAATATAGAGTTAAACTACAGAAGAAATAATTGATTTAAAAGAAACTACGTAAATAAAATACTGAAAATAAATTAAATTTCAAACTATATGTGGCAGTCATTTGAACATAAGGTAGATAATCTTGGAAAAGAAGGAAAAGAAAGTTTTTACAATACTTTATTTTTAAGTTAATCATTTTTAACGCGTATTTGTTTATGTAAGCTGAATTTACAATGCATTTGTCAGTTCCCATGTCAAGAAGGACAAAACAGTCGTTAATACTTAGGGTTCTAGGTTACTGGTTATCAATTATGGCACCAGTGAGATGTCGCTCATTTTTATACAATTTTACAATTTTATAACTATAAAATATTGCAAGATTGAATTCTGCAACATAAACAAATGACCTAAAATTTAAGTCATGTGTTACTTTATTCAATTAGTTAACAAAAGAGTTTATAAGGAGGCTTTGGACATATCATTTAGTTGCAGATCTTCATTTGTCACCAATTCAATTCATTGTTTTTTCTTAATGTCCAAAAGCAAAAGCAAGATATAGGCAAGATAAAACCTAAATTCAAACTTAAATAATATATTTATAAAGCTAAAATGATGTACTACAAAAGAGTACATAAGAAACGAAGAATTAGAGAAATGCTATGTGTGTATGATGTCACTGAGGAAGGAGGATTATAAGGAAAGCAAGATATAAAGAATAAACAGATGGATTATGAAATAACATTTTAACTACGAAGTGAAATAGAGAAGACCAAGAAATAGGAACAGCATATTCAAACGTAAACAAGGTGAATATGATGCTGAAAATATAAAAATTCAATGAAAATAGTATTTATGAACTGAAAACAGTACATTTTATTTGTCATTCTTTCCATTGTTACAAAATGACATTTTAAAACGGAACCTTTCTTGAAGAATATAGGTCTTGAGTACGAGTTGACATTTCTCTGACATTTTAATTAGGAATTAAACTTTTCCGTGGTAATGGAGGTATACCCGAACATTGTTCTGGTTCTAAAAATATTGTCTTTGTTTTGGAGAAGTTTCTGATGGAATAGGACGTAGTGCAGGTGGGTTTCTGCTTTGTTGTATAACCTATGCATTTACTCTATCCTCTCCTTCAGGCTCTCTAGCTACCTTTATTTTATAAACCGAAGTAAACAAGAGATATCAGCATACCTTGAATACATAAACCATGTTTAAATTCATATTTTAACTCTGTCACAGTCTTTAGATATATCTTGAAATGGATGAAGTAGAAGAGGAATAGAGAAAGCTATCCGAATGCAATGACTTTAGTTATACTGCTTAGAAACAAATGATACCATAAAACCAACCCTTATGGAATCTAAAAAGGTAATTTTGGAAGCTTAGGGTATCTCAAAACTTGAATATAACATATACAACTTTACTTCCAGGTAAAGTGTGTAAACATTTATTCAAAGAATTATTGACTGTACTTAATAAGTTAGGTGATATCGTTAATTATTGAATGAATTGAGTGAAATGATGCTCAAATGAATCCAGATCCATATAACTCTAAAGTTAACAACCACTTCTTTAGCATAAGTGAAAACATTTTTTACTAAACACACGGTAAGCAAGATTCAAACTTGGGACGGCTTAAATGTAAGACAGACACGCTACTCCTACACCTCCAAGCCAATTAATTCTGGCATTACTTGAAAAACCGTACAAATAAATAATAGACAAAAATTTCTTTACCATACTTTAATAGACACTGAGAAAAAATAATGAATTTAAATGAGAACCAATGAAAAACTACCTATACATCTGAATTATATGATCAAAGCCTTCTTATACACACTTTTGTTAATGAATTAACAGAAGTAACACATGTATTGGTAGTTAGGGGCAATCCTTGAGTATTTTTTTTTATGGTTTGTTATACCTATCCATCTTTAACTATAATATTGTTCTGACGACCTTCTGGAACATTTTCTCTATACGCAGTGATGCTATATACTTAGTTTTTCTTTGGATTGCATCCAATAGGCCACACCTTTTACACCCATATTAATACTTCCAGACATCCAAACGTAAGAATAATTTAGAAATAATTTCGGCTAGCACGCAGGTTACCGCCCACTATGGTTATATTTGTGGTTTTGGTTCCATATATTACGTGATATCAGTTTTGCTGATAACCTCACGTGCAGTGTTGCCAGCCGTAGTGGAATGCCGCTTTGAGCTTTCGGGTGGCACTGGAGCGAGAAATGAAACAAATTGGAAAAGGTAGTTATTTTTTTTAAGTTTCACTTTAAATAAGACGTTTATGTTTTATTCTTACGATATGTAAAATTTTTCATTTGATATTCTATAAAATGAATTGAGTCATTTTAAGTTTTGAAATATTCCAAAATTGGTTAAACTATACAGCTGCCACATTCAAATCCTGATGTGAAAGGAGTGTTTCTTGACATTAATGCCCGATTTCACCAACAGTTGTTAAGACTTAACAAAAATTGTATTTCACCAACAAGTGTTAGGTTAACACTGGTGTTAAATCTCTTGTTAAACTAACAAGTCAAATTTCTGTTGTTAAGTCATTAACAAACGCAAATAGTCAAAATGGCGGACGTGAACGCAACTGTTGATGTCGATTTGTTATATTTAACACAGTCGAAATGACATTCGTAATAGAGTACGGCCTCTGAGGAGATATGACTTTGAGTACTTATCAGAACATTTTCTACTGTCGAAACACGTTACCACGAAGGCTACTGTGGAAGTCCAAGAGAGGTTAGAAGATGCATCGAAAGGAATATATGGATAATACACTGTACACCTCCCGTCTTGAAACGTTCAGATAACTCGTCACTTGCACTTCTTCGCTCCTCGTTTTAAATTTACGTAATACTGAATTAGAACATGCATCGAAAGGAATATGCCAATCTCGCCTTTGCTTCAAGTATTAATAAATTTGCTATTTTATAATTCACTGAATTATGTGGATAATACACTGTCCACCTCCCGTCTTGAAACGTTCAGGTAACTCTTCACTTGTTCTTCTTCGCTCCTCGTTTTAAATTTACGTAATACTGAGTTCGAACATGCATCGAAAGGAATATGCCAATCTCGCCTTTGCTTCAGGTATTAATAAATTTGCGATTTTATAATTCACTGAATTATGTGGATAATAAATACACTGTCCACCTCCAGTCTTGAAACGTTCAAGTCACTTGTCCTTCTGCGCTCCTCATTTTAAATATACGTAATACTGAGTTAGAACATGCATCGAAAGGAATATGCCGATCTCGCCTTTGCTTCAAGTATTAATAACTTTGCGATTTTATAATTCACTGAATTATATGGATAATACACTGTCCACCTCCCGTCTTGAAACGTTCAGGTAACTCGTCACTTGTCCTTCTTCGCTCCTCGTTTTAAATTTACGTAATACTGAGTTAGAATATGCATCGAAAGGAATATGCCGATCTCGCCTTAGCTTCAAGTATTAATAACTTTGTGATTTTACAATTTACTGAATTATATGGATAATACACTGTCCACCTCCCGTCTTGAAACGCTCAAGTCACTCGTCGCTTGTGCTTCGCCCCTCGTTTTAAATTTACGTAATACTGAAGAAGTTGTTTCGTGCTTGTAGTAGTGACACATGCATTTGAATTAAATCGTTTCCAATGCTTTCCCACGTGACATCTTTCCCTTTTACATTCACCGCATCCGTCCTCTTATTTTCCACGATATCCTTATAACTTCGTCATCACTTCAATTAACAATTCTTTCTCTATCGATGAGAAATTTGTCTCACGGCTTTTGTTTAAGCTTTTGTTTACCCGCCATTTTTTCAGCTGTGTGCACACGAAAATGAAAACAAATGCGTATCGTAGTATGTTCAGAAAATTGCACCACTAATGCATAGCCTTCTATAGCTGCAATATTTACAAGTTTCTTGGCGTTAACACGTGTTTGTTAACATTTTCAGTTTTGTTAGCGCTGTGAAATCTGTTACGTTACATTTGTTAACGTCGATTTTAGCTTTTGTTGATGACATCAGACATAAGTCTAATAAAAGAAAGGTGCTAAACCCTCAAATTTTGAATGCTCTCTTCAAAGAGTAATGCATAAAAATTGATATTTAAAAACAAAAACAATTGCTTTGATATTCTAATTACTATCAGTAATGAAAGCATTTTGAAAGATCCATGTCCCTATTTAAAAGAACTGCTACAATTACATTGAAATCATTTAAGGTGATGATTCAAAATAGTGCAAATGTCTTTAGTAGTTAAACCCATCAATGATTTGCAGTGATAGTAATTTACTTTTATTGTGCTTTTAATTAGTCCTTTAATATTATGAATTCAACTGTTTTTGCTCTTCACAATGTTAATCCGTTGGCTTCTTCATCTGGCATTTAGTAAAAGTATACTTTTTATAATTTTTGTAGTGGAATTTTGTTTGAAATGTAGCAAGGTTCAGTGATAGTGGGTTGGCAAAACTGGTCATGTGTGACAAATGAAACACAATGTTTACAGTTAAGTCTCCTACACAGTGCTTTATTTATATGCGTCTAGGGTGAATGGATCAGGCACTCCTTGCGGGTCTTTCCTGCATCACAAGGTTAAAACGTCCAGCAGATTCTGTTGCAAAGGTCCATTGTTTGACGCAAAAGCCTGGTTTAAATCACTAAAGCGACCCAAAGGCATTTCCGTCATAGGCGCGATGACTTAATCCAGATAATGGCGTGTTCCTTTGTCTGCGGTTACCGTGAACCCAAGTTGAAGGAAATCGCTCACATTCCTAGCCCGAAGGTCAATACCCATCAGTGGAGCAGGCGAGGTCTAGAGGGCGGATCTCACTCGTTAAACTGATAGAGATGACGAGATTAACCTCACATTCTCTCAAAGTACATTCTTTGTGAAACAGTGATCCATATACCTCGGCCATGAGACCGTGACTTTGTAATCACTTCACAAGTATTACAGGAGGTCATGTCTGTCGGTGTGACATTGAAGGGTGAATGTTAAATTGAATAAATTCCTCAGTTTATTTGTTTACCATTGCCTTAGCCGACGTTACAAGGTTAGCTTCCTTAAATCACTATAATGAAAGTATTTATTCATTAATTATTTTATTATCTTCCTCTTCTTCTGCATTTCAAGGATTAGACATAAGCGTCTGTTCCGGATTTTTCTAAGGCTTTTAAGGGTATGTATGAATGAAATTTCATGAAAATCGTGAAAATAACGGCTTTTTTTATTTTAATTCTATAAAGTAATTTAGACATTCCCGAATGTAAAAAATGCATAATTTGCCTCCGAACGCCATTTTTAAATGCTTATTTAAATGTCGGTGGCCTTTAAACTCTGTCAGAGTCACGCCCTCTTTTGCTTACATCCACATTCTTTGTCTGTTTTCCGTTCTTAAATTTTCAATTCGAGAAAAGAAAAATAAGGCTTTCAGACAAAATAATTCCTAAAATGTTGCCAATACATCAGAGGCTGGCTTCTACAACATTACTAGAGAGGTGCAAAACAGGAAAAACACAGAATGCCAATGAATCTTTGCATCATGTCATATGGAATAAGTGCCCAAAGGAAGTTTTCATATCAAAACAAAAATTGGATCTTGCTGTTATTAAAAGCATCAGTGTGTTTAACATGGGTAGTCTTAAGTCATTGGAGCTGCAGCAAAATATCAGAGGTGAAAGTGTAGTAGACTCAGCAAGGAAAACTTCAGTGCAGCGAGATCAGACTCGTATCCTGCAAAGCAAGAAACGAAGTTGTGCAGAAGAAAAGCAACATCTAAAGAAGAAAATGGTGGAAAAAGCAGCAACAGAGGAGAGGAAAAAGAAATCTGAGGGTCCAGCCTATCAGCTTGGTGGATTTTAATGTGAGTTACGCATTCAAATCATTAATCGCTGTTTTCTCTATGTTCATATTTTTAGCATTTTTCTTCCTGTAAAATGCTCCTTGCGATGCAGTTTTTGTACTACATTAATGAAATTTCCTACACAGGTTCAGAATATCATGAGGAATGGAAATTGCCCTAGGTTTTATTGTGAAATGTATATAAGCATATATTTTTAATTTTCAAACACAAAACTTACAGTTTTTTAGACGAAAAAAGGATATTCGTAAATTAAAAAATTGTTGTTACCGTAACTAAAGGAGACACAGAAAAACCCAGAGCAATTTCAAAAAGTATGTGTATTATGAACATAGGGTTAAAATATTAGACCAAAATTCAAAATATTTTGTCGCAAGGGACTTTTTTAGTGACGTAACAAAAAACATACAAAATTTATCATAATTTCTAAACTGCTGGAGAAAAATGGTTTAAATTTAGGTTGTAACATGTTTACATTATACTACATCTATGGTGTAAATTGGAAAAGCTAGCATTATTAGTTCAGAATTTGAAAATTTGAGTCATGCATACCCTTAAACGTGCTTTCCCATTCATTAGTGTAATGTATGAGGGCCGTTCAGAAAGTAACCTCCGGTTGATTGCAAAAAGTTCACCAAGTTAAATAAAAATATTTTAATATATACATCTTACAGCAACATCTTAGCACTATTTTTCTACATAGACTCCATAACGATTGAGGCACTTATCGTATCTGTTCACAAGCTTTGAAATTCCTTCTGCATAAAAATCACCCGCTTGTGCCTGGAGCCAGCCTGTGAACTCATCTTTGAGCTCTTCGTCGTCATCAAACCGCTGGGACCGGAGCCATGTCTTCATATGAATGAAGAGGTGATAATCGCTTGGCGCCAGACCTGGGCTGTAAGGTGGATGGTTGACAACGTCCCACTTGAAGGACTCAAGAAGGGCTGTTCTTCTGCGAGCAGAGTGAGGACGGGTGTTATCGTGCAAAAAACGACACCGGAAGTCAGCATACCACGGCGTTTGTTCTGTATAGCCCTTCGTAATTTTTCTAGTGTTTCACAGTACACGTCTTGATTAATGGTCGTCCCACGTTCCATGAATTCAACCAACAACACCCCTTTTGCATCCCAAAACACCGTTGCCATCAATTTTCGGGCAGAAAAATTTTGCCGGGCTTTTATTGGTTTGGTAGGCGAATTTGAATGTGCCCACATCTTTGATTGTTCTTTTGTCTCAGGGTTCTTGTACTTAATCCAGGTTTCGTCCCCGGTCACGATTATGTTTAACAATGGTTCACCTTCGTCCGCATAACGTGACAGAAAGTCTAATGCAGAGGCCATTCTATGAGTTTTTTGGTGGTCGGTAAGAATTTTGGGCACCCATCGTGCACAGAACTTACGGTAACCCAATCTTGCTGTCACTATCTCGTACAAGAGAGTCTTAGAAATCTGTGAAAAATCAGTAGACAACTTCGACATTGTGGAACGTCGGTTTTCACGAACTTTTGCATCAACTGTCTGAACGAGTTCGTCCGTCACCAATGATGGTCTACCACTCCTCTCTTCATCATGAACGTTTTCTCGTCCACTTTTAAATAAACGTACCCATTCACGGACCACTCCTTCACTCATAACTCTTGGTCCGTACACGGCACAAAGCTCACGATGAATAGCTGCTGCAGAATATCCTTTGACTGTAAAAAACCTTATAACAGCACGCACTTCTCATTTGGCGGTGTTTTCTATTGCAGCACACATTTCAAACGGCCACAAACACTAAACTAGCGCAGATACGATGTTCACTCGACCACGGCTTGATGCCGACTGATCTGCTGAGTGCGTGAATGCACAGATGACGTCGCTACTCCCCCCACTACCCGCACTGTGACCGATCGGAGGTTACTTTCTGGATGGCCCTCGTATAAAGTATAGGAAGATATTATGGAACAGTCGGGAAATATGGAATGCCAAGATTTCGGCAGTGATTGCTGCTGCCATCACGTGGGAGTTTAATGAAGTAGTCAAGAAAGACATGATGCTCTGCATTGAGAGTTGACTACTAATACGCATGTGACTTGAACGTTAAAGTTCAGCTATACTATATATACTGGTGGGCAATCTAGAAAATGATTGACATTTCGTCCGGAGAGAGAGGCGACGTTGCCGCTTATTCTTCCACGTGGAGAGTGCGAGGGTGATTCAGTTGGGACTGCAATGGGTATTTTATTATTATTGTTATTCTTAATTATTTATAATGTTGTACACAAAGACAATACTGCAGTCGTGGATCTGTATGCAAACGCTGAAACATGCAAGAACACATGAATGTAAAGATAATCGAAACAAAAGAGGCATACTTGTGACATTTTTATGCTTATAGAAGTGGGAAAATGCCGCTTACATAATTTTTCCCGGGAGTTACTAATTTATACCCCAATGTCTAACTTTCTTCTTTAAAATACTTTTCTTTCCCCGTCTTAACCTTAATGCCCTTACTGATACCTACGCACGTGAAGTCCTTTCAAGCACTTAGGATCCCCTTTCAATTTCTCCTCATCGAAGTTTTCTCTCACAGAGCATATTATTTCCCGTGTATGTCCTTTAATTGGAATACCTTTACCAAATACAGTTTTATTTGATTCCCGAGCACGTTCAGGTTTTCGCTTGTCAGTATATTTAGACATAATTAAACATTCATTAAGCACAATTGCAAATGGTCACAACACGCGCTCAGATACACGGACTTAGGCACACGTAAACCGAGGCAAATTGCCACAGATAAAATGCAAAGTAACTTGCCAATACAGGATCTCTAACTGTGAGAGCATTCTGTTTATGCAGCGTTATCAGAAGAGAAATAAAAACCTAATCTTTGTTTCACGTAAGCTTGCTCCGTATCTCTAAACGGTCACGTGACCTTATCACATCTCATTGGCTGCTGTTGTGGTGCAGACTGCTGTGCGGTAAAAATTAGTTCGTTATTTAACATGGTGATATGTCTTTATATGTTGGAAGAGAATTGTCAAATTTATTTTTTCGTAACTGTTTCAATGAAATATATTACGCAACAGAGTTGATTTATCTGAAATTCATGTTAATTCCTAAACGAAGTAAAGAGGAGGTTCCTTTGCTCTCAAGCACATGACACGATAGCACGTGATTTAGTGGTAGTGATGACATATTTGTTTATATGACTTTTATCACTGACCTTGTTTTGAACTGGATTAGTCTTATATCGTCATTCAAAGGTGTGTTGTGCCGAGTGCTAGAGCTAAATTATTTTATTGGTCGTTTATTGTGCGTGTACTTATTATATGTATAATGACAGAGTCTACCGCCAGTTTTTCGCTGAAGCATCGCAAGGGAAAACCTTTACAAAGCGGCGAGAAAAGAGTTGTGTTGCATGTATTTAATGCACTCACAGCGAAGAATCTGTCTTTGTCAGTGAGAGAAGTCGAACAGCTGTGCTCTGAACTTTCAGGTGTGTTAGATGCGTAGGAACATCGCGACATGACACTGAGACAACAGGAAAACTTACCACTCCAGGGGCGATATTGCTGTGTGGCGAAGACATTATTTAAGGACAATCAAATTGTCCAAATCCTTGACGAGACTTGGATGAATGAAGGGCACGCGACAGGTATGGCGTGACACGACTTTTAAGACTGAAAGACAAGCATTTTTGTAATATATGTGTGCTGGTTTAAAAAAAATCCCTGTGGAAGTTCGAAGGCCTTTCATAATAAACTTGTTCCAGTTACATTGCTCATTCATTCAGTTTCAATTTGCTCAGTTTCATTATAAACTTTATTATTTTTGCATGCCTTTATATTCTTATTTCTATCTTCCTGTCAATTATTATGACGTTAACTGCAGGTTTCAATGTGACGGGAAGGCACTGCCTATGGCCTATGGCGCGAAAGCATTAGCCAATTAGGATGAGGGGGAAGTTAGTTGCACGCGGAGTGATACATGTCAGCGGGGCAAAGATATATGACGCAGAGATGAGGTATTGTATTTACTGCAGCGTTTGCGTATCTCACTCGCCCGCAGGTCATGTTAAGAAGGCTAGAATATCGGCAACCAAGGTTTAGCGTCTAACGTTGTCATGGAAACGTCTCACTCTAATTGGTCATTTTAATCGTTACTATGGCAACCGTTATGACGTACTCATCCCCTCCCATTTATTTAGACCGTTATTCCATGTGGTTACTAACGGTCAATCACATTCTAGTTTGGCGACCAGTATAGTGTGATCCATATAAACCTGTACCATTTCAATAGGTCATAACGCTGAACCAATAATACGACACACGTACAGCTTTGGAAGAATATAATACACAATTGAGAGATTACATTACACTATTTACATCTCAGCGAAAATGTTGGAAGTGTCCCCCACCAGCGTCTATACATGTTTGCACTCGTCTCAGCATATTCTCTGAAGTTTTACGGAGAGTATCCTCGTCAATGTTACTTATTTCGGTTCGAATGGATTCCTTGAGAACTTCGCTTGTCCGTGTTCTATTCTAGTGCAGTTTGTTTGATAATGGATTAATCTCAAGAGGTCTGTGGCCCCCAGATCCCCTACCCAACCTCACCGGATTTTTTCTTGTGGAGGTTTATAAAAATAGAGGTACAAGAATAGGCCACGGACAATTGATGTTCTGAAAGAATCCAGTCGAACAGAAATAAGTAACATTGGCGAGGATACTCTCCGTAAAACTTCAGAGAATATGGCGAGATTCTAAGTTGTTGGTCTTTTGAAGTTAGAAAGCCATTAAGACCAACAGTTACTGGTATATTCATTATGTGTATTTATAACATCATTTCTTAAATAAGTTCTAGGTACTGAAAAGCAATGCATGTGTGTGAATGTAACTTAACTGTGCTTCTCTTAAACCCACATTACTAACTGCAGGCATGCTTCAGTAGCAATACGCGGAGTGAATAAATTAAGAGAGGCGGCTGCAACAAAGTGATTGCCTCAACGGTTGATTGCCAATTGAAAGAGGCGTGGTTATATCAAGACAATTAAGCAGAAGTTGCTAAGTGTTGAATAGCCTCCTTCCAATATGATGAACGCAGCTGCTTCAAAAGCCTTCCTTGCAGCCGTATTGACGATTGATTCAACACACTCCGATTTGGTTAAACACTTACTACAAGCAGGGGCGGTTCCTCCATAAGGTTGCAGGTTTGCGCTACAGCCACTGATTCTGAATATACAACAGGTGCATTTTGCACATTAAAGCTGGACTTGTTTGCATTGTTTTATATACAAACATGTTTCAATTACGCTTATCGTCTGTAGCTGCCCATGACCGCAGAAGTCGAAATAAACAGTGATTAGCTGTAGGAGCCGCAGGTTTGCAGCGAAGAGTTAATCTAAGATTTCGCCCAAATGTAGGCTCTCTGAGGGGGTTGCGGGAAGGTGAAGAGATGGGAGTGGCTTCTTATACATTGCTTAAATGGAGGTTTATAAACCTAGCTCCTCCTACTCTTAGCAACGGCTATAGCGTGACCTTCAGGCTTAGCTTCTGTGTGCTCTGCTTTTCGAACACAGGGAGAATTTAATTAAATGCATGGAGATTATTCAGAAGAGAGCTCTGTTAAACAACAACGCCACACTTGTTCAGGCTTCTGGGTTTATGGCCACTTTGAAAGATTATAATTTTGTATTCTGGCTGTCTTTTCTTCTACAAGATCGTGCAACATGTGGACATTTTGTACAATCAGCTGCAGAAACGAGACTGCAATGCAACGTTTGCCATCGCCCAGCTAAACGCATTTAAAAGGGAAGTGCAGAAGGTAAGAAATAACGTGGATATCGAGGAACACGAAGAAACTGCAATTAAGAGGAGAAGAATAGAAGACATGATGTGAAAAGAAGAGAAGCTCTTGAAGTATGTGACATTCTTAGAGAAGCAAAGGACAGATTTAGCTTCACGGGGCATCTGGTAGCCTCAAATTTGTTTCATCAAGAAAATTTCTAAGACATTTCCAGAGGATTCCCTTAGAGAAACAATAAGGTTCTATCCTTTTATCATTGGAACAAAAATTCGTAGAGAACTGACTGTAATTTACAGTCGAGAGGGGAATGTCCGACGCTTTGTGCTTGATGGACTTCAACAAGGAAAACAATTTATGTACTACATTCAGCGAATATGTCAAACTCCTCCGAGTACTGTTAACTATGCCAATGTCTACCGCTGAAGCAGAATGCTATTTCTCAACTTTAAAAAGAATAAAAACTTTCCTTAGGAAAACAATGTCACAGGACCGATTGTCAGCATTAGCAATGCTTTCAATTGAGGGAGATTTTGTTATTAAGATTAGCGACTTCAACGCAAAAGTTATCGATAGATTCGTCAGGTCTAAGGAGAGTAAAGCAGAGAATCTGTATAAATAGGTTAGTCTCTACAACTCTGTATTTTATTTTTCATTTGTGCACCACCAATAATTTAACCCACCAGCCGCCACTGACTACAAGGCAAAGCGAGGAGGCGTACCGGTAAAAATACCAAACACAGAGATGTTCACGTGAACTTATCGCACATACAAGGTGAATCCAGTGTATGTGCACTCTCTTCAGATACAATGACAGCAGCTTGTCATACATAGGCAGGCAAGGGAAATCATAAGGTAACTGAATATTGTAACAAGGAGAAAGATGGAATCATACTTCCTTTGTCATTTCTGAATAGCCACTACTGATGAATTGTCTGGTATTGTAGCTATAATATTTTAATCCACTGGTACATTGAATCAAAGTCCAAAAACTGTTGTTTATCTTTCATTTACTTGGTAGGTTTTGTATTCCTAACTATGTGGGGGTAGGCGATTTATACGAGGCGTAACAGTAAGATCAGATCTCCAATTTTATTTAAGATAGAAAACATGTTTATTGTCAACGAATGTTACATTGTTGGAAAGGTGGAATTTACAGCTATGTTACAACGTAATGGCCACTGCGATCGATGCACTATTGCATGCGCTGTGGCAGTTTTTGTATACCCTTGTCATAGCACTCTTCCGCCAAGTTGCGCAGGTAGCGCTCAACCTCGTTTTTCAAATCATTATCGGTCTGGAAATGTGCTCCATTCCGGTGAGACTTCAACTCAGTAAGCGGATGATAATCACTACAGTCCGGCCGCTCTATCTCCGGCTATGACGTTTAGTGGCTGCAGGAGGTGGAGGGGGAAGGTTAATATTACCAACATATAATAATGAGTAATTGAAAACATATCGTCAGAATTATCTTTATAATGAGAGTATAGGACTATATCAGTTTCAAAACATTGAAATACAACTTGTAATTTCATTATCATGCAAGATATTCTTTACAACATCACTCTATTCGAATATTTCATTCACACCTTTCACGCACACCAACTGCTTCTGTTGGTGGTACTGGGAGTCTGTACATCCGGTGTCTTGGTTAGGAAGTTAAAACTGTCTGCTAGCGCCAATCAGCGTTGTCGCTGCTGGGCGTGGCTTGCAAATCCAGCACCGTGTTGCCGCTGCAATTTTGTGTGGACCACGTGGCTTTTAGTTGCTTTTGGATCCCGCGCTGGTGGTTTGTTTAATTTTTTGTGTGTGCGTGAATTCCAACTTTTAGCTCTGTAAGTCTTATTACTATCACTATTATAGTAATATGGCTACTGGTTCGTCAGAATTCAAGAAAGAAATCGGCTCGTATAAGAGCCAAAGCCGTGAATTTATATTCAGGCTACGTGAGTACTTCGAGAAGGAGCGAGACAATGGTGGACCTCTACTACCTGTTACCAAGGTGCTGGACAGAGTTTGTGACGCCTTGAAGATGGGAAGAATGTGACCAAGGAAAAGTGCCAGCTGATGTAAGTTCGCCGTCTGCAGTTCTGCGTACACCGAGAAAGCAAAGGCAACGAGGCAGCCTTAAAGTTTCACTTGATGCTTTTCAAAAGGATGCTATAAGGCGACATGTATATCAATATTATATGAGAAAGAATTTCCCAATCGTGCGAAGTAGCCTTTTGTTATTTCTTTTCCAGTAAATGGTATATTGTCTCCATATGCAACTATTCAGGGATCATGTATATACACGTTGTCCACGTACATTTACGAAGTTACGATCTGCAAATGCGTGAAATATTTAAAATACACATGTTCCTCTGCTTGAAATTCCCGCTAAAGAACTGGCAACAACGCGGAGAACTCGTTGGCCATAATAGCTCAATGGCAGAGCGGCTGGACGGAAACCTGAAGAACCGTGGTTTAAATCCCGGCTATGGCATTGAATTTTTCAGTCTGACTCTACGTTTCCACAATTTAGCCTACACACGGCCAGTGTGAAAGAACAATTAATTTCTATATATTTGTAATCTACAGAGATGAAATTATAATAAAAAGGAAAATTAAAAAATGTATTTTAACCCAAAGTGAAGTACCATCTCACCTTATTTGTATACATATTTAATGCATTTATAATTAGTTAAGTATTTTTTATTATTATGCACCCTTGTGGCGTATAGTAGTTGGCTAACCTTCCATAACAGACACGCAGCTCCTAGGTGCTCCATTCGTGTTTTGTGACTTACTGCACGCCAACTTACTAATACTTAGCTCTTCTAATAAGCAAGATAAGAAGCATACACAGCGCTGGACACTGAAGGTCAATACACCTCTGTCGTGTAGTACATTGAAGTTGGGGAGTGAATGGAAAGATCAACTGTTCCGATGTGTTTAGCGAAATAGTGGATTCAAAACTTAAGCTTTGCAGAAATGGTTTTATTAATACTTCCTAGAGTGTGTGAAGAGATGAATATGACACAAAGACGCTACAGTCTACGGCGCTCCCAAGCGGATACGGAAATGGTGAACATAGAAAGCATAATTTGTGTAAATTGAATGCTCTAATGATATCTACATTTTTCTTTGTAAAAATATAAATAATTGTCTGACTCTTACGGCTTATAAGGTACACAAAAGCTTCATTCAGCCTGAGAAACCCTTCAAGTCAAGATATATACCTTCATTTACCATGACATTTCTTAAAAATAGAAATTATGTTTTAATAAAAATCTTTTGAAACATTTTGTGACAGCCGGAATTTTCGGACATTTTTTCCATATAATGTAGTTTTTTTTACCCGCCTCGGTAGCGTGGTGGTAGCATGCCTGCCTCACGTTCAAGAGGTCCCAAGTTCCAATCTCGGTCAGGGTGAGTTACCTGGATAAGGTTTTCAGGGGTTTTCCCTTAACCTGAATTACGAATGTTGGGTAACTCTAAGCTCTACGGACCCCGGACTCATTTGAGCATCATTTCATCCATTCCATTCATCGTTCGATATGACTTAACGTTTGAGGATGTAAACTTAAAAAAATGTAGTTTTGGGAGACTTTTTTGAACATATTCGTATGGTTATAAATACCAAATTTAGTATTTAGTAATTTTAGTTCTTACTGTACGCTACTCTTAGGCAAACACACCCACACACCCACTCATATGGAACCTATTTTTTTTTCACAGGACCTAAAAACGTACATTTTCAATTGAATCTGCATAATATTTAGGTGGTAGAGGAATAGTTTGTAAAAATAAATTTAAAAGTAACTGTACTTCTAAGGCTAAACCACTAATAGCTCATCTTTAGCAGATACACGATGTGCTGTGATATAATCTGCTAGTGGAATGCCGTTCACTGGCACGAAATTTCTCTCCCTTTCAAAGCCCATGTTCACATGTACTTCAGTTTCCATAGAAATGCTATTCACAGCGCCAACTCAGAGCTGGGAGAAATGGTGACAAAAGAGGAACGTTAACTTTAGAATTATTCTTATTTTATTCAAAAGAAGCCACTCAACGTTAAACTAGCATTTGCTTTTGATCTCGATTCGTAAGCTAGTTTCAAAAGATTTGGAAATAAATGAACAAACGACAGAGGGATTTCTTGCGACTGTTCAGAGTGTATTAGGGACAATACCACTAAGTAGCACTTGAACTGCTTTTTGGAATACTCTATTCTCATATGAGAGACCCTTTAAATGCTCAAAGCTTTGATATAAGCTAACAAAGCACACATAACCTCAAACGGTGACTTTACATACCAGTTCAACTGCTTCAAAAGGATAAGTGTTGCGATTAATAATTCTCATTTATTAGTAACCGTTGTATCCCTTCTATGGTCACATTTCAAGCTTTCAACTCACAAGGACTTTAAGTTTTCAGACTGACTGTTAGTTGTAAGTTTTACAGCATTTCCATCGCTCTGTAACTCAATTTTTTATCACACGCATCAACATTTTCTACAAACTCAGCATCAAATAAAAGCTTTCTTTTGGTAACACAGGAACCGAGGGTGTTAGGAAATGTTCGGGAAATATGGAATACCAAGATTTCGGATCTTTTATAACTTATATCTGATAAGAAGGGCAATTCAATATCCAACTTTAATCACCAAATCTATCCAAAGTATCTGAGCGTTTCTCATATGGACGACATTCTCTTCCATTGCATTTAATGTACCACAATACTTTCGCTAGTGTAGAAGATGAAACCAGAATCAGAATTAATCCTAAAACTGTTAAGAGAGTACCACAAAACGAATAACATTTTCAACAACCTTTGGTGGACTTCCAGTTATTTATCTAAATAAAAAATACGCTCACTTTCCTCTCGGGCCGCCAGCCAGGTGAAAAGGTGATTAGATATCAACGTTTCGGGAGTGTACATCTCTCCCATCATCAGGATATTTATAAAATGTTATAACCACAAATGAAATACTGGATATAACACAACTATAAACAAAGACAAAACACTATCAAAATTAGCATTACTGAACAAAAGACTGTTTTCAGTAAATTAAATGCCAGGTCAGGAGATGGCGTGAGTATAGGAAATTGTGTCAAAGAAACGTAACTACTTAACTTGATTATCAAGCTGTATAGATCTTTGCTTCTTAATTCGACAGATTTCCATTTTTAAAGCCGGTTTCCAAGAGGAGCTGAACTGTAATCCAGCATCACGATTAGGCATGCTCCTTTCAGAGGAAATCGCCAAAGCCTTCTTAATTCTCCACCACCAGTAACTGTTGCATTTTGCCAAGATGGTCATCTCCCGAAACTTTCCTCTATGGTCGTTATCAAAACAATGCTCTCCCAGCCCAGACTTCTCAGGTTGCATTAAACGAATGCTCCGTTCATGTCAGATCATTCTAGTGTTGATGGTCCTTCCGGTTTGACCTGTATACGGTGTCCCACATTCACAGGGAATGCGGTACACTTCCGGAACTTGGAAGTTCAGTTTGTCTTTCACTGGCCTTAACAGATGGTTAATCTTCGGTGGTGGCTTGTGGATGGTCCTGATGTTGTATTCGGCGAAAATTCTGCTGATTCTGTCGGATAGGTTGCCGGGGTGCAGGCTGTAGCGATAGGCTTATCTGACGCTTGCTGTATTACAGGTTTCCCTTTCCTAGCTTTGGTGAGCCAGGATTCAACGTCATATTCGGAGTAGCCGCTTTGACGGAAAGTGAGTCTCAGGTGCTGTCATTCATGTTTTAAATGGCTGGGATGAGAGATAGACAAAGCTCTGTGTGCCAGTGTATTGAGAACTCCCAGTCGTTGAGACTTATGATGGAAACTATGAGCGTTCAGATAGAGATCGGTGTGTGTAGGCTTGCGATATACAGCATGCCTCAGTGTACCGTTGTTGTTTTTTGAAGCAAGAATGTCCAAGAGTGGGAGAGTTCCATTCTTCTCCACTTCCATGGTAAACCGTATTTGAGGTATAAGGATGTTGAGATGCCCAAGAAAGCTAGGCAAAGTGTCTGATCAATGTGGCCAAATTACAAAAGTGTCGTCCATGTATCTATAGAAATGAGATGGTTTAAGCGGAGCTGTGGCAAATATTTCATGTTCTAGGTGTTCCATATAGAAATTAGCTATAGCTGGTGACAAAGGGTAGCTCATTGCTACTCCGTATACATGTTCATAGAAAGTACTACCAAACAAGAAGAAAGTGGACGTCAGGGTTTGCCGGAAGAACTCTATATCAGCCGGAAAATGCTCCTTCAGTAGTTGGATGGCTTCTTGAAGTGGTACTGTTGTAGATAGAGAAACCACGTCGAAGCTGACAAGAAGATCAGAAGGGCCAATGGTAATGTTCCTAAGTGTATGTACAAACTGTGTGGAATTACCCTACCAGAGGTTGTAACAGATCCGCCAGGTGACGTGCTAGCCGATATGTACGGCTGGACTAGTAAATAGTTCATTGGACTAGTATGCACTGTGCAAACTTCCGCAAAGCATGTCCAATTGTCAGTCTTCACGTAAAAGATTAAGTAAACATCATACATTTCAGTAAAGGATAGTAATATTTTATGTCCTCTTAATCAGTATATCTTAATCCCACGAATTAAGGAGAAATTCCTGTAAAAAGGAGAATGTTACGGGAGTGTCATTTATCGACCATCATAACAAAAAAGACTTAATTACTCCATACTTTTGTTACTGGAAAGTATACCTGTTATTGTTAGACATGAAGAATCTCTGCATAGAGTCGAATTATCTGTACCATAGTCAATATAGTAGGTCAAGCAGAAGAATAAGTTTAAAAGACATCCACACAGAGGTGTCGTTGAAGAGGACGAGCCTGCGACCTTTTGACTTTACGAGACTCTGTCTCTTACTGGCGTGATGAGGATTTATAATAATAGACGGTGGGTAGGTGGTAGTTTCTTTTTATAAAATGGCACAAGGGAGAATATTTTGTTAATTATAGAATACCACTGAGGTTATGATGGGCCCAAAGTGAGTCTGGGACGCTTGTAAGTTTACCAAAAGTCAATGTCATATTGCCCGAGGCTTCAGTTAAGTTGATTGAAGCTGTAGGTAAGATCGGAATAGGACTTTAAAGTGAGTTTGAGGATATGGTCATTTAATTTGGGAAAGATAAGTCTGAATGTATGATTTCATTGGGAATGTACCAATTTGCGAGACAAAAATACATAATTGTTAAGGAACACCTACTCTCAAAGGCATTATATTTTAATCCCTTTGACTATCGATTACTTCGTAGATACCTTAGTCCGACGTTCAATCTTTCTTTAGTTATTTTCCTGAGTTTCTTGAGATATAAAACTTTCTCGCCTGAATCACTCATTTTGTCATGTAGTTTAGCATTTGTTATTTTTGCATCACCATAGTTATGGCTCCTCGCTTTTCAAAGCCTCCATATCATCTTACACTTAGTAAACACATCGATTCTAAATATTTTGTAAAACAATTCTTAATATTTTTGTAATTCATTATTCAAGTCGATATTTTTCTTAAGTAACGGATAAAATTACATATTGGGCTACCGAGGGTTGATGTCATATACCTTGCAAGTCTCATAAACAACTATTAATATTTACATTAAGTGACTGTATGGAAAATACATCCAGTTAACTCAATTACACGAGTACGATATTCATCTGTCCACACTGTAAACGAAACAGCACGTCTGGATCACGAATCCTTGTGATTATATTTTACTAATCGCAACTAAAATCTCTATTAAGAATACTGTAAAAGATTAATTACAAGAAATACTTCTGCATAATAATGTCAAAGCAGTTATTCACATTCACTGCATATCTTATTGATATTTGGTAAGGGAGACCTACACTAAAACTGAGCACGGAAATAATAGTAAAGTGTCTAGTTCATTTATGAGTAAGCTGTTTGGCGGTTCGCCAAGAGATGGCAGCAGCATGCAACGCTTGTTTTCTCTTGTCTCTGACATGAAACCAATGTTAAGGGAAAACAAAATGGCGGACAGTAATAAAGCTTTGTGTCTTGATTCTGAGAAACAAGAGCAATTAAAAAGCTGTTAGCAGATTCTGTGAAAGAAATAACTCCATGAAAGATTTTACTTTGTCCCATATAAAAATAAATTGCTCCATTCACCCAAATGTATCGGTTCTGAGGTAAATATGGTTCATATCTTATTTAATGTCAATTCAGTTTTCTTTTGTACGTTAACATTGTTTATTTGCCAATGTACGATATCTATACCTACAGTGGCTATACGATAACACTATTTACTTCCTAATATGTAAGATTTAGAAACTTGAGTATAATTTTTAAGACTATGAGTACTTAACATTAACAGGCACCAGTTTCTGTTAATTTTATGTATGCTTTTCTGCTTTGCTAGTGCGAACATCAATGTTATCACTATGATTCTACAAGTATTATACCTCGAAGTAAAGGTGCAGATGATGCAGATGATGCTGATGATCTTATTGAAAATAAATTAAAGGAAAGTACCAACTCTTTTCATACTTGGCTCCAAGAAAAAGTCCTCAGAAACACTGCCAATACAGCCAAATAAACTAAATGGCATACTTTCTAGTCTGAAATAAATCTCTCCCATATACCATGCCTGGTACAACAACCTGAAATCTACAAGAAGTTTTTTTCCCCTTTTTAATTTACGTCCTCCAACATGACTGAAATGGGTCAAATGATCCTCAAAGCGTCCGTCGTCCATGGAGCTTAGAGTTACCCGACATTCGTCTTTCAGGATAAGGGAAAACCCCGGAAAAACCTTATCCAGGTAACTCACCCTGACCGAGATTCGAACTCGGGACTTCTTGAACGTGAGGCAGACAAGCTACCATCTACGCTATCGAGGTGGGCCACAATAAGTAGTGAACTTGGTCAAAATGAAGATGAGTAGTGCATGTTGATAAAGATTTTGTTTTAATTTAATGCAAAGGGTGTTAAGTAACCTCTTATTTCATGTAAACAATGTTAAGTACTACTTCACATGAATAAAAAAACGTTAATTTTTACAGTCACAATGCAGTCATAAAATTCTTAAATTGGAAATGGAAGTTCTTTAAACACAAGTTTATGGGAAAGCATGTTTGTTTCCTATAACAAAATAATTATACAATTTGTCTAAACTTTCAACTCTGTTTCTCTAAATATGCTACGTGTGCCTTACCATTGTTTACTGCCGAGCCCTTCAGTTGTTAATTTTAAGGAAGGGCAATAAAACAAAGAAAAGGAAGGGAAGTTCATAAACTATTTATAAAAGGTTCAAAGTCAACAATTCAAATGGTCTACTCATATTTAAAACGCTTTATATATTTAGTAGAAACAAATGAAAGTAGTTTGAGAATGAGAATATCTTCAACTTTTCCTCTTTAAGTTACGCTGAATGCAAACACGCGCGCGGGAAAATAAGCAGCTCCTTGGCCTCTTTTTGTTTAAGGAGGAGGGGGGTCGTCAGATATGCAAAATTATGTATGCGTTTTTTGTAGTGTAACTTGGTAAATTTATCAGGCGCATGCGCTCACTCAAGCGTATCAGACTTTGTCATCTGAAACAATTCTGGAGGAACGAAAAAAGACAAACGGCTTCTCACAAAGAAAAAACACTTCATTCTGACCTACGTCAAAGTATAAAAGTCTCTATATTGAAAACTGTAAGAAGAATTAAACTTGTAGCCTTGATGTGTAGATGTTTTATACATTATATTGCGTAATATATGCGAGGAAAAGCTTAGGGGTTTTATGTGATGGTAAAAATGCCCGCAGTTATACTTATACACGCCCCTTTTTCTTAGTATTTGTTAAGTGTTGAAAGTTCTACCACGTATTCTTGGAGACCTTTAGTTACGAGGGCTGTCCAATAAAGAAGGATCACATTTTTTTTTGACAACTCACCTTCATGATTTTGATGGTCCTTCTCAAAATAGTCTCCCCTGAATGCAATACAATTGTCCCAGCATTTCTGCCAGTCTTCAAAAACATGCTGGAAAACATTTTTTGAGAGATACTTCAAAATCGCTTCCGCAGCCTTCACCACTGCTTCTGATGATGGATAATGCCTCCCACGAAGGCGTTTCTTCAAGTTAGGGAATTGAAAAAAGTCACATGGGGCTAAATATGGACTACAGGGAGGGTGAGGGATGCACTTCATGTTGATTTTTGCCAGATATTCAGCAACAACATTTGCAATATGCGGCCGCTCATTATCGTGGTGCAGCATTCAGCCTGCTTCACGGAAATGTGGTCTTTTGCTCCTGATATGGACTTGTAATGTTTTCAGGACATCCCTGTAGTATTGTCCAGTTATTGATGTGTGTGCAGTTACAAAATCCTGATAAAGCATTCCATAAATATCAACGCTCACCTCGCTAACGTGGTGGGCGAGTCTGCCTCACGTTCAAGAGGTCCCGGGTTCGAATTTCGGTCAGGGTGAGTTACCTGGGTAAGGTTCTTTCCCGGGCTTTCCCTTGTCCTGAAAGATGAATGTCGGGTAACTCTAATCTGTATGGACTCGGGGCTCATTTGAGCGTCATTTCACCCATTCCATTCATCGTCCGATATGACAACGTTGGAGAACGTAAAATTACAAATATATCAAAGAATGAGGTGACCATAACTTTTCCAACAGAAGCAACCACTTTTGCCTTTTTGGGGGTGGATGGTGAAGGAGCCTTCCACACTGAGCTTTGCTGTTTGCTCTCAGGATCAAAATGATGTAGTCAAGTTTCATCAGCAGTGATTACATTTGAAAAAAAACTCTGGATCTTCCTCTAACATCAACTTTAACTGCATGCAGACCTGCATGCGAATGTCCTTTTGTTCGCGAATCAACATTCTTGGAAACCATCGCGCAGAAACACGTCTCATGTGTAATGTTTCCATCAGTATCGTGTGGGTGACACCCAATGAAATGTTCAGTATTTCAGAAAGTGATCTTAAGGTAATTCGTCGAAGCTCTCTCACAATGGCAGCAGCAGTGGTGATGTTTTCTTCCTAAGAGCAGTAACTGGAGCACCGGTTTCTTTGTCATTGATTGTCTGCCCTCTTTAAACATTTTAAACCACCCTAGAACTGTGCTGTAGGGAAGAACGGACTTTCCATAGGCCTCCTGTAACATTGTGTAGGCTCAACTGAAGATTTGTTAAGACGAAGGCATAATTTCAAAGCATTCCTCGCGTGTTACTTCCACTGCAGTGGTAGGCGATACTGAACATATCTGAACTTGCTTGGTTCTCACAGTCAGGAACCAGTGTACCAACAATGAAACTACAACGGCGTGATTGTTTCTGATAAAACTAACAGAATATAATAAATTTGAATTTTAGTGTGAAAAATTATAACCGTAAAAGGTTATGATCATTATTGAACTGCCCTTGTGCTTTTAACATGAGTATTTTTAAAAGGATTTAAGGTAATCGAGGGTAAATTTGATCAATATTTTGAAAATATTTCACAAAGCCCTATTTGTTAAGTAAATATGAGTGCCTTTACTTTATATTGAACCTGGAGATTCTAGATTATATTAAAAGCTGAGCTTTTGGATGAAGGGTTTTCTGTATAGTTCATTTTCATTGTTATTCCGAGTGGAAACTGATCTTAATCGCCCACAGAGAGTATATAGGATATGGATTTGGGTAAATACAAAGAATGCAGATGTTCTTATAAAAATTTTCGTCTTTATTTACATTTTTTCTTGTATTACAACAAGCAATACAATCTGTCAAGCTCACAGTTTATTCAACAATAAAAATGCATGCCTTTAATGGCAAGAGTATATGCTTTAACTTAGTAGAGCGTCATTTATTTAAGAGAGGGAATGTATGCTTATGATTGTACTTTAATACTGACGGTAATGTTGTGACGTAGCACCAAATATAAAGGGGCACCAATGAGGAAGATGAATTCTCATTTACAAAAATGGGGCGCATATTATGATTTTAAGACAGATCTGCGTGATTTTGTGTCAAGATATAGGGACTAGCATTTGTAATAAATAACAAATCTGATTTGATAGAGAATGAGTCAAAGTTTAGCCGTAATGATGTCCCTGAGCTGAGGCGTGTGCTGCGAAGTGGGCAGCCTTAGCGGCGGCAACTTCAGGGGTGTCATGTACGGGCAGAGGGGCGGCATGGGGAGCAGCGGCGTAAGGGTAAGCTCCAGGAACAGCAGCGGCTCCATAATAACCTCCATGGTAAGCTCCAGCATGACCTGCGTAAGCTCCAGCATGACCTGCGTAAGCTCCAGCATGACCAGCGTAAGCTCCAGCGTGAGCTCCATAGGCTCCAGCATGAGCTCCGTAAGCTCCGTCGTGGTGGTTGTAGGCTGGGGCATAATCTCCAGAAGGATCGTGCACGTAAGCGGGAGCGTGATCTCCGGTGGGATCATGAATGTAAGCTCCACTGTGATCGGCAGTACCTCCGTAATAACCTCCGTGGTGAGCTCCAGCTCCAGCGTGGGCACCGGCGGCGGCTACGGCGGCGAAGTGGGCGGCCTTAGCTTGGGCGACCTCGGGGGTGTCGTGCACGGGAGCAGCAGCAGCACCATAGTGGCCGTAAGCACCTGGTACTACAGGGGCACCATAGTGGCCATAGGCACCAGGGTAACCATGGTACTGAGGTCTTCCAGATACGGCAGCAATGGCAACAGCCAGGCAAAGGGCAATCTGAAACAGAAGTAGATAGTTTCCATTGTATAAGAAAAGTCAGAACGTTATCCATAAATAGTCATTAAAATACAACAATGGACGGACTGATACAGTGGCTACACAGAAAACGAGTCGTTTGCTACATACAGGCTTTCTCCTGACATGACCGATAAAGACAACTTCTGTTTGTAAACTGACCATTGTCATCCGCCTGCAAGAGGCAGGTAAACATAAGAGAAAATGATGTTTCATACTTTAAATTATGTTGAAATAACACTGAAAGCTAAGGTAGCTACAAAATAGGAATGAACATATGGCAGGGCTAGGCGTGGGTGTTCAATGGCTGCTAGCCAATGCGGTGTGTGCAACGTTGTACAGTTAAGGACGTATACTGGCTCGCCTTATCGAAACATGCAGCTAATTTCATTGCGCGCCGTAAAGATACAAATTAAAGAAATATTTTGTATCTCCCATGTTACAGAGCTATGTTTTCTGAGGATTACTGTCCAAACCCTATGTTTGTAGCATGTCTGGTTTCGGAGATATCGGAAGAATTATCTGTCAGTGAAGAAAAGCACACATGTGCTATGCTGCAGTTGCATTTTGTACCCTGATCTTTTAAGAGTGCACACGTGCTTTTCAATGTTAGTAAATATACCACATAGCAAACCTAGTACTGGTGCGTCTAGTAGTAACTGCGAAACAACTCATGAGATTTTGCTTAAATAGGCTCCAAATATCCTTGTTAATGTGTATTCCTTTTTCAAACAGATGTCAATTAAAGACATTTTCAAAAGTACAAATTTCGCTCAGAGTCGAGAATTAATGTTGCAATCTTGTCACGTGAGTGCTCATTCTGTGACGAATATTGTTAAAGAAGGCGAACAGTTTACAAAATTGGGAGAAGTTTTCATATTTAGATCTCCAGAGAAACACTGGGCACCTAAAAAACTTGCTACCAACTTAGATAATTTTCAAAAGTGTGTTTCACGTACAACAGTTTATGATTTATATTGCAAGGATGAATATCCAACTGCCAAAAGGCTGGCCAATTTAATGAGAGGGAAAATAGAATACGCGGATTCCGTATCTTCTAGGCATAATATTCTAAAATCTCTTGGGTTTAAATATAGGAGAACCAATGATGGTCGCAAATTTCTGCTTGAAGAAAGGGAAATGTCTGCGCACAATTCACCACATTAGTATAGGTGATTCATTGAGAAAAACAGTTTCATAAATACACATTCATGTCTTCCGTATTTATTAAGTATTTTAATGAAACAAAAATTGGTTTAAAGTCCATTACAGGCAGTAAACAAATATGGCATAGTACAAAAGTGAATCGAGAAGATATTGACACATTGCTTCACTCACACTGTTTATTCACAGGACATGTTTCAAGAGCTCTTGCTCCTATCATCAGCTGATACTCGACTAGTGCAAGTTGTAGTGGTTTCCTCTTTCTCCGTTTTGTCAATAGATGGCGTGATGTACTTGTCAAAGATGTCTGGTGGTGGAGTTTCAAAATTCATGACTCTATGACAATTTTTGTTGATGAAGATTTTTTCCCATACGGAAAGGTCTATGGGGTGATTGACGTATTTTATTAGAGATGTTTCCAAATTGATGTCATGTCTAGTATTCAAAAAATGAAAAGCCGCTGCTGATTTTTCTGTTTCAACATTTTTAATGTTTCTTAGAAGTTCTTTAGTTCTGATGTTAATATTTCTTTTTGTTTTTCCTATATAAATTTTAGGGCAAGTTTCACATTTGATCTCATAGATTCCTGGCTTTTCTTTGGTAGCGATTGAATTTTTGGGAGGGCCTTTTAACAAATTTCTGATATTAAACCTATTTTGAGGTGCAAGAGTTATGTTGTGTTTTGAGAAGATTTTTTGAAATTTGTTATAGGCTGATGGGTGGAAGGTGAATTTTTTAAAAAGTTTTTTCTCCTGTAGGTTTTACAAGTACATCACGCCATCTATTGACAAAACGGAGAAAGAGGAAACCACTACAACTTGCACTAGTCGAGTATCAGCTGATGATAGGAGCAAGAGCTCTTGAAACATGTCCTGTGAATAAACAGTGTGAGTGAAGCAATGTGTCAATATCTTCTCGATTCACTTTTGTACTAATTTGTGCACCACTGTCCCTACGGTTTTTCCAAGTTTATACTTTGAAATGTGGCATAATTTAAGTAGAAACTATATTCACAGATCGCTGAAGTATCACTACTTTGTTCCACCTTATTTCGTGGAACGCATCTAATTTGACTCACTTCGTTTTGTGTACATATAAAAGATAGCTACGTAAGCGAACTGTTCTCCAGTTCAAGGTTTTAAGGTTCAGATTATGCGATAACCATTGTATATGTTCTCACACACATGCTGAATTATTAAGCTAACTTCTCTGTCAGCATCTGTATCACTGTACATCTCAGCATCTGTATGATACTTGCTAGGTCGAGACAAAAACACAGATATATCTTTCATCTCTGTCGACCGCTCGCATGTTTACGCAAAGTGATAGGCTGTAACTGCAGAAACAGTTGAGGAAATAGTTGAGTGGAACCACTGATAATCACTGGATACAAACTTTCCTCTTGACTTAGCTTGATTTGTCTTCACTTGTTCATTACATAATCCTGTCCATTTAGTTATCGAGGGGTTTTTGTTTTTGTAATTTACGTCCTCCAACGTTAAGTCATATCGGACAATGAATTAAATTGGTGAAATGATGCTCAAATGAGTCCGGGGTAGATGGAGCTTACAGCTACCTGACATTCGCCTTTAAGGATAAGGGAAAACCCCAGAAAAAGCTTATCCAGGTAACTCACCCTGACCGAGATTCGAACTCGGGACGTATTGAAAGTGAGGCAGACTCGCTGCCATCTACGCTACGAGGCGGGCAATTACGGAGAGTATTTATTAACTAATTTTTCTTGCAGAAAATCAAATTTGGATTAGCAGAACCTTACGTTTTCAGTTCTTAGTAGTGATTGATTAATTTCCAGCATACGTATGCCTTAGATCTGCTGATGAACGTAAAATTTGCTTTACTTAGACTCCAAATGTTTATCGTATTTAGGCAGAAACAGATTAGCAAGAGTGTAGAATACTGTGAAAAAAATTTGCACAGATTGTATACCTTACTACCATCGAAAAAGAAAAGTATTAATGTACAAAAATCTTCAAGCAGTATTTCTGGTCATTTTAAGACGGTAAATGGACACATTGGACACAAGGAATCTATATATTTAGTAATATAATAACTAAAACTGCTGGCAGAGCGATAACACATATTTAGTACTACAAATATCAGTGCATGTCTGTCAGTAAAAAGAATATCTTATAGAAACTCACTACAATTTATTTTAAACCCTAATGTCTGTTACACTTGAAGCCAGTACGGCGTATCTTTGGGTTCTATAGTTATTTGCACTTCAGAATAATCGTGCACTTATTAAACTTTCGCGTGGGGATCTATGACAGTTAAAATTGTTTTTGAAACATGATAATTGCTTGTAATTATCCATGGACCTTGTAAGCCATAGACTGGAGCATGCCTCTGTCAGGTGCAAGGTCGCAAAGGACAAGTGAATGTACTCACAGCACACCTTACCTCTGGGTGCATGTCGAGGAACTCCATGAAGTGTGCATAATGCTTTAGCTACGGTCACGCTACCACGGCACAAAACTTTCACTGGTTTCCCTAACGCACGTGCTTTTAACCTAATTTGTTAACTGTGCTGTATAGCAATGCTATTGGCATTGTTAGTTACTGATAAGTACAGTGAAATGTACCAAAGTAGGCTATAAGTCTTACAATCAATTTCAGAAAATATATCTAAGGTAAGTAAAAGTTCCATTGGATCAAACAATAAAATATTAGGCAAAGATGTTATCAGATTAAAATATATAATTCCATAGTTGGGATGTTAACCATGAATCTTTGGCTTACCGTGTCGTTAGCTACCAAGGCAACAGATGGCGCTGCATGTGTATAATATAAAGAAATAGCATCTAATAACAAAGTTATACATATTTATGGGCATAGCTTTGATTTAATATATAATTACTCTATATTTATATATGGTTGTCATTTTATTAAGTTCACGAAAGTTTCCCTGAGGATTTCGTTACACAATATCTTGCTTATTTGGATGGTATACTGGAATAGTTTTCCGGCAGTACAGCAATAAATATTGCTTCGGTTTGAATATTGGTAATACTTTCGTCATAACTAATTCGATACGGTAATCTCCCTCTATCTTATTTTATTTTTAAATTTAACCCTCTCCAACGTGTATGTTCATGTTGGATGATGGATGAAATGACTGACATGAAGCTCAAATCAGCCCAGGATTCTTAGAGCGTAGTTACCAGATATTCGTGTTTGAGGATAAGAAAACATCTTGAAGAAAACCTTTTCTAGATAACAACCTGACCGAAATTCGAACAGGTATCCTCTTGAAAATGAAGCAGACATGCTACCAACTACGCTACACAGGCGGACATCTTATTTTCTCCAATGAATCACAAGGAATTCTCAAATGTATTTTGAGAAAACCTACATCTGTGGTGACTTACAATTCCACAAGTACCTTTTAGGATACAAGCTTCATACCTGATTACTCTTAGGTTATTATTGGAGCAAAAACTTCTTTAGGCGCATTTAGCATTTTTTGTGGGTAGTGAATTAAACTGAGCCGTCAGGCAGGAATATGTGACGCTCATCCGGGTGAAGTCGGCTCAATCCGAACTAACCCCCCCCCCCCACACACTCATACGTCATTTGTCTTTATGTTGTCCGTAGATTTTCTATGGCACTTAACAGCGTATCAGCAACACGTATCCAGGTATGTTTTAACATATTTCAAATACTCTGAAAAATTCATAAACCCTACAGAAATTTCATTAAAAAAGTAGTTGTCTTAGGACCTTTCTTACAAACGTCTGTGAAGTGCCGGTAACCGATCCGTTCAGATAACCTTCTGTCATTTAACAAGTCAACAACATGCCAAATTCCACTTTAAACAATAATATTCAAAAGGAACAGATAATATCACCGAAGTTCTATGTTTGAATAATTAAAACCATAATAACGAAAAGTAAAACCAGTGCGATAATTGGAAATAAAAGTGTAAGGAATTCGTGAAAGAGATGTTTCATTTAAGAACTGATTATTTTTATTGACAATTTGTCTTTATTGTGAGTAGTAAAACGTAAAACATCAATAAATTAAATGTAATAACACGTAAATCCTAAAACTATCACGCGTTAAAATGAAATTTTGCGTTTATTTTCATATACAACTTATAGGTTATGTTTTTCCACAAACTGAAAGACCGACTGAGGGTCAAAAGATTTGATATATAAATTTGATTTTTATAGAAAAGAGATTAAAATATATATTATTTAGTTTGGAAAATAAAAATTTAAAGACAAAATATCGAACAAAAACATTTGAATTGAACTGAAAATGTATTAATACCGGTATCAATTGTGACAAAACATTTGAAATGAATATGACATGTAATAAAATATGTACGAACGTGCAATAAAATATGGAGTAATGAGTATATCTACGGATATGTAATAACATATGTAAAATATATACCTAACCAAACATTTCCGAATATTCAAAAAATGTGCAAGTTAACAAATGAATATCATATAATTTTATTATAAGATATGTATGAACTTGTACTTTTATAAAAAACATAAATACAATGAAATATGTGTATCAGCAAGAAACAAAATATTAAAAATAATTGTGAAATAGCGTGTATTTTAATATAAAAATAAAATATATATAAAACAGTATATTAACCTTATTTGATTTCACTTCCTTTATACATCCTTTATGTATAGCCCTCTTCGCACGGTCGCAAGTCCGTCGTCATTCAGTTGTTTCACAGTATTTTCATTTGCGAGCACATTTAGCGTAAGGCATGAAATGTTTAACTCGCAACTCGCCTGTTTGCGCAAGAATATGTGTCAACATTATATCTTTTTAAATATTTTTTAAGAATAATTTATAATGAATAGTTTTTAGGTTTTCACATCTGTCGTGTGGTCTTAAGCACACACAATATTTTTTTTATTTTTTAATTATGCCATTAATTAAGAATCAAAAAGGAAAGGTGGATTTAAATTCAAATTTCTGTTTAAGTTCATCGCCTTTTAAGAATATGTCAAGAAGATTTAAGCAAAACAGTTTACTATCATAAATTACCCTTTATGTGGAACAATTTTATAAATGTTTTTTTAAAATATGGGAACAGTCTCTGAAGTTCTCTTCAGTTTAAATTATATTTCCATAACTGATAAACTGTAAGAGATAGACAAATATATTTATGTTGTTAGTATTTTGCATTCATTTGTAGTATATATGTATACATTTATGAAATTATTATATCTATTATTATGAAACAGAAGAATGAGGTTTTTTGTAAGAGTAAATTCTACAAGAATGAGAATGAAAATTAATGTAAGTCGAATATATCAAATTGCTGTTATTTAAAATCCAGAGCTGGAGACTCACCTGCAGATATGAGTTCATGGTGATCTTTAGCGCTGCTGTTCCCAGTACTCGCTAACAAGTGAAGTGTGCTGTCTGTGGAGAGAATGGAACCTTATATACAGTATGCCACACGACCTTCGTCTCGTAGTTTTTAAGGGACCAAGACACACCTTTTTCACTTTCGTTCCTGCTCCACCTCTAACTGTATACACATACCATAATATGTGCAACAAGTACCGTTTTATGCTAGTTATGTCACCCATGTCTAATTATTGACGTGTTCCTTTGTTCTCCCATTAATTGGCACGCAATCACATAACCACCAACTCACATAACACATTCCTCCCGTTTTCTCTCTACCTTTACGAAATACTTCTTAAGGGTTTCTATGACTACCCAGACCTACATTAATCTTTAAATTTAATGATTAAAATTTAAAACTAATATTTAAAATTACAGAAATACAGAGGTCGACAGAAGTATTCGAATAATATAACATGTAATATTGCCTTACTATAAATACTGTAATATTTATTTGGCAGCGTTGTATTGTTAAACATGTAAACTTTAACCTTTTCTGTCTCGGAAACAATATTTAAAATATCACTTTGCATGTATTTATTACTACTACTACTAGGGGGATTCTGGATTTATCTCACCCACGGCTGTTTTAGGGCTTATTTCGCCCTCTTCAGCCAGCATATTTATTGGTTTGGGAGGCGGGAGAGATGGCTCTTTTTTTTTAATTTTTATTTTTTACTTTATTTTGCTATTTATATATATCTATATGTTTTTTTTCCTTTACTTAGTTTCCGTGAGGTCGTCATCTGGATGTACTTTTGTCATTGCAGGAGTTGCCGTAGGTGTTGCTGTATTTGCCGTTCTTCTTCTTCTTTTGCTTCTTCGTGCTGTCTGATGATGGTTACCAGGAGAGGGTCGCATGGATTTTTTTCCTGGTGTATTTGTGATCTTTTGTATTGCTTTGCATCGTTGATGATCTCCTGTCTGTGTGGTCGGTCTTTTGCATTGTCTATGTACTTGGTGGTGTTCTTCTTAATTGTGTCTTCTATTGTAGCTGTTTTTGCTATGTCGTGGATTTCATTGCTTGTGGACCATGGTGGTAACTTCCTGGCTATTCTCAAACATTTCCGTTCGAACCCGGAGATACTGTCCTTTGTATATTTGGAGGTGATGGGCCATAAAGCGATTGCAGCGTATGTGAATGTTGGTCTGATGATAGTTTTATATAGCTGGGTTAGGGTGCCTGGGGATAGGCCTTCCTTTCCAATTTTGGAGAGGAACTTGAGGCGTGACGTTGCTACCTTTGCTTCTTGCAGTTCGATTTGGTAGTGAGTCTTGGTGGACAGTTTCTCGTTCGGTGTTACTCCTAGGTATTTGAGTTTTCTTTGTGTCGGTATGGTGTGGTTGTCGGATTTGATGGTAGATGTTCTGTATATATCTTTGGTTTTTATCCGGAAAATGATGTATTGCCTTTTTGCTGGGTTTATCGTTATTCTCCATCGTTTTGCCCATTTGCTGAAAGTTGCTAGCTGTTTTTCTAGTCTTGGCTTGCAGTCTCGTAGTCTTCCAGTCGAGCACCAATATGCGGTATCATCCGCATATTGTGCCAGTCTGATTGTCGGGTGGATTGGCTGGGGAGTGTCGGCGGTGTATATTATGTATAGTAGGCCAGATATGGCGCTACCTTGTGGTGTTCCGGCTTCTAGCTTGATAGGAGCTCATAGTTGTCCGTTGATCTTTATTTGTGCGGTTCTATTGGAGAGGAAGCTGGAGGTCCATCGTGTCAGTTTTCCTGGGATTTCCAGGTTGGTCATTTTGTGTAGTAGTCCATGTATCCAACACCGGTCGAATGCACCTTGAATATCCAGGAATGTGGCTGCGGTTGTGAATCCTCGGTTGGTTTTCTCTTTTATTTCGGAGATGATTATGTATTTATTACATAATCTGTACTGTATTTATTCTACTGTCCCTCTTATTGGAGGACATAGAGTTACTCCAAAAAGTATTCGTCTAATGCAAGGGTTTGTATTTAAGGATGTATGGATAGTGGAAAATCATCAGAATAAAGTATAGCAGGGACACTGTCTTATTTATTTATTAGTAAAAAAGAGAATACAATAAAGAAATTCATATAGTATCTATTCACATAAACAAAGTTAAACATTCAAAAGAAAAGATGCAATATAGGATGCAAATGAGTATTCGTCTGCATATTGTAAATGGTGTAGAGTGTTACGGCCCTCCATTACTCTTTATAATCTCTTGTATTCTCCTTGGAATGGTGTTCACCAAATATTGTATTGTTTCCACTGTAATTTTACGCCATTCCTCTAGTAGAGCGTTCTTTAGACCCTTTATATGAGATATATAACGATTCCTAATCATTTTGTCTAGTACACCCACAAATTCTATATTGGATTCATGTCTGGGGTTGCGGCATCCATCGTGGAGTATTACACAGCCACCATAGCCTTCCATCTAGAGCTGTGTGTTTTGGATCATTACCTTGTGTGAAAATATATTCCTCAGAAATACCCATATTATTCACACTTCTGGACAGATGTGTTTTTAAGATGTTTAATAAACCTTATGGTTCATAATTCCATCAATAAAACAAAAATCCTCCACACCATTTGCAATTATGCAGCCCCAGACAATTACGGAACAGACTACATGTTTAACTGAAGCTGTTACATTTTTCTCCTCAAGCTCGCAATTCATTTTCCCCCCACTATTACTCGCTCCTTTGCCTTAAGGGTATGTATGACTGAAACTTCATGAAAATCGTGAAAATAACGACTTTTTTATTTTAATTCTATAAAATAATTTAGACATTCCCGAATGTGAAAAATGCATAATTTGCCTCCGGACACCATTTTTAAATGCTTATTTAAATGTCGGTGGCCTTTAAACTCTGTCAGAGTCACGCCCTCTTTTGCCTACATCCACATTCTTTGTCTGTTTTCCGTTCTTAAATTTTCCATTCAAGAAAAGAAAAATAAGGCTTTAGAAGACAAAATAGTTCCTAAAATGTTGCCAATATATCAGAGGCTGGCTTCTACAACATTACTAGAGAGGTGCAAAACAGGAAAAACACAGAATGCCAATGAATCTTTGCATCATGTCATATGGAATAAATGCCCAAAGCAAGTTTTCATATCAAAAAAAAATTGGATCTTTCTGTTATTAAAAGCATCAGAGAGTTTAACATGGGTAGTCTTAAGTCATTGGAGCTGCAACAAAATATTAGAGGTGAAAGTGTAGTAGACTCACCAAGGAAAACTTCAGTGCAGCGAGATCAGACTCGTATCCTGCAAAGCAAGAAGCGAAGTTGTGCAGAAGAAAAGCAACATCTAAAGAAGAAAAAGGTCGAAAAAGCAGCAACAGAGGAGAGGAAAAAGAAATCTGAGGGTCCAACCTATCAGCCTGGTGGAATTTAATGTGAGTTATGCAATCAAATCTTTAATCGCTGTTTTCTCGATGTTCATATTTTCAGCATTTTTCTTCCTGTAAAATTCTCCTTGCGATGCAGTTTTTGTACTACATTCATGAAATTTCCTACACAGGTTCAGAATATCATGAGGAATGGAAATTGCCCTAGGTTTTATTGTGAAATGTATATAAGCATATATTTTTAATTTTCAAACACAAAACTTACAGTTTTTTAGACAAAAAAGAATATTTGTAAATTAAAATTTTTTTGTGACCTAAACTAAACGAGACACAGAAAAACCCAGAGCAATTTCAAAAAGTATGTGTATTATGAACATAGGGTTAAAATATTAGACCAAAATTCAAAATATTTTGTCGCAAGGGACTTTTTTAGTGACGTAACAAAAAACATAAAAAATTTATCATAATTTCTAAACTGCTGGAGAAAAATGGTTTAAATTTAGGTTGCAACATGTTTACATTATACTACACCTATGGTGTAAATTTGAAAAAGCTAGCATTATTAGTTCAGAATTTGAAAATTTCAGTCATACATACCCTTAAAGAGCTCAATTGGCTCTCGTCAGTACATACAGCCTTCTTCCATCGTATTTATGTCTCTTTGCAAAAGCAACTTGCTTCTTTCTGTTGATTTTACTGATGTATGGTTTTCTACGGGCTGTTCGGTCTCCATACTCAGCTTTATAAAACACGATTCTTATAGTTTGTGATGAAACGGTCTTTGTTGTGTGTGTTTGAACTGTAATAGCATCTTTTGGACTTTTCTTGACTTCTCTAAGTAACTTTCGTTTCTCCATCTCGGATAGAATTGCAGGACGACCGCTTCTTGATTGATTTTCGTAAGTTTTGTTCTGATCAAACCTATATATAATAATCTTCACTGTACTGGAAGGTCTTCCAAGGTTTCTCCAATTTCTTGAATAGATTTTCCTTTCTTAAATAACTTGATGCAAATTTCTCTCTCTTCTTTTGTAGTTTCACGACGTTTTCGACCCATATTATTTAATTAGCAGTCGGCTTTGAAAACAGATGGTACTGTCAACAACAGTAAATGAAACACAACTGCATAAGAAAAGGGCAGTGGTGTGTGTCAGCAGAACACCATACCTGGGATCTTGTTTACCAGGCAAATACTTGTTTGACATCAAATGGGATATGATTTTAAATGACGTAGTGCTGTTCACTAATTAAGCAATAGATGAAGCCAGATTGTGTTTTATTTTTTAATCCAGGTATCAACCGTTGTAAGGAAATACTCATTGTTCCTTTTTATCTATATTTTTCTGGTTGTGCTTGTTATAATCTATGTGAGATGATTAGACAAATACCTTTTGGAGTATATGTAAATATTCGAACGTACTCGGTCGAACAGAGATAAAGGTGGTTGGACATATGTACCCTAGACGCCCCTACCACATAGCAGTTGTGTTTATGCTATGCCTCGAGAGAGTGTGCTCAGTTATTCAGCCGATTGTGAACTCACAGGTAATATGGGGCGTCAAGGTAAGGAGACAACGGTGGCAGAGAGGAATATCGTGATAAATATGTACAAACAAAACAAATCTCTCTCTGAAATTACCAAAACCATTAACAGAAGCAAAACTATAGTGTTGTGCATAATTCAACGCTTCAAACAGACAAATACTGTTGTAAATAAACCTAGAAATGGCGCTCCTTCTAAACTCACCACCAGAGACAGCAGGCAAATAATAAAAATGGTGAAACAGAATCCGAGAATAACTGCATCTGAGATTAGAGGATGCGTTGAGCAATATTCTGGCATTGTGGTTCACACCAGAACAGTTGAACGGGTTTTAAATAGTACTGAGTACAATGCCCGCGTTCCTAGGAAGAAAACATATGTTAATAAGGTGAATAAGAAAAAGCGTTTAGAATTTGCTAAACAGTATGTGGTGAAGCCAACAGAATTCTGGAATAAGGTTCTCTGGTCGGACGAGAGCAATTCTGCTTATACAAGAGTGATGGACGTCTTAAGGTGTGCAGACTGCCAAATACAGAATGGGAACCTAAGAACATGGTAGCTACAGTGAAACATTGTGGCAGCAGTGTGATGGTATGGGGCTTTATAGAGTCATCTGTCTTTGGAGAATTGATGTTCATAGATGGTATTGTTAGTGTATAAGCTGAGCTAGATTTGGAAATTTCGGTATTCTGTAACATGTATTGATTCTAACAGAAATGTATGTCAAACGAAAATTCCGCTGACTAGCAGTCTGTTGGCATAAGGAAATTATCCACATGTGACCCAGACTGATTCTGCTGACCAGAAGAAATAATAGGTCAATACAGACTTAAACATTCTCGCAATGAGGCAAGCGGCATGATGCAAAATTAATAGTTAGTGGAAATCGCTGAATTGACTTTTTGTAGAACCGCTATTTAAGCCTAGTAGAGTTAACCCTCAGTGCGAAACTTCGCAGGGATGTCAGAGGAGACTCTATGTCGATCCCTGTGAGAGGTAACAGAAGTATTTATCTGACAGTGTGTCTACGAATACCATAACCCCCGCCGGACTCAGCAGATTATACCTCTCCGGACAAGCCCAGCTATACACCTGACACATCACCAACGGTAAGATTGTATTAAATAATTATGTCACCAAGTATTACCAAAGCACCCCTGGTCTCTTCTAGACTCAGCGGATACTCTGTATAATAACTAGATTTCTTAAAATACAGTTAGTCAGTTTAAGTTGATTTAATGTTTTATTCACCCTACCATCCTAATAGCTACACCCCCAGTTGTAGATTAGGTTTGTAAGTCTTTCAACCCGCCTTACAACCCTGGTATGCAACAGTATCATGGACAAATTTGAATAAACGAGGATTCTTGAAAACAATCTTAAAACAGTACAGAGAAGCTGTGATTAGGCCATTATTATTACTTCCAGCAGGACAACGATCCGAAGCATGCTGCTGAAATTGTAAAGCTTTGGATCGTGTACAGCACTCCTCACACTTTGAAGACACCGCCCCAATCTTCAGATTTAAATGCTATAAAGAGCATCTGGAAGGAACTCGAGGAGCGTGTGAGGAAGCATCACATCAGAAGTAAGGACCATCTGAAAGAACTTTTTCAAACAGAGTGGAGAAACGATTATCATCAGTAATTCAAAGAAAGGGGATGATAACCAAATACTAGATGTTCTCTGTTCGAATACTTATGTCCAGATGTAACTGTTTTATTTCTTCTTGTAGTGCAAATTAGCATTAGTTGCTATTTATGAATTTATATGTTAAATGGAAGACTCAAGTTTATTTTGTATCAGTTATATTTGCGTATGCTTACTCTGAGTAGCTTTAAAATAATATAAGTAATAAATATATTTACGTTCGAATACTTATGACGGCCTCTATATATTAATACATACAGTGATTTACATAAAATGTCAAACTTCTTTATTAATTATTTGATTGCAAATTAACTTAATAAGTGGTTTTTAGCATCGACTTAAGCTACATATTCGCGAGCTTCGATCCTCTGTAATGAGACGCGCGAATTATTACTCTACATCCCCTAAAGTTACACTAGCTAAATCGATATACTCTAAGGCAACTGGGCAATTTTAGGGTCCCTGCCCTCTGCATTACCATGACGCCTTTTGTCGGTGGCCCTCTATCCTTTCTCTCCTAGTCCTTCCTCCCGGGGAATGCACACTTGGAGCTTAGGTACGGGGGTAAGGCCTCCTATTTTATTTTTATTTTGCTCTTTTAACTGCCAAGAAAATTGAATCCAATTTACAAAGCTTGAAAACTACAACATTCACGATTAATTTGTCACTATTTAATATAATCTCCGTCCGTTTCCACAGTTTTGGTCCACCTTTTAACTAGGACATGTGTTCCAGTGTGGTAAAACACACGGTCTTGCTTCCTAAGCCATTGACGCACGGACGTTTTCACAGCCTCCTCATCTTCAAAATGAATTCCACGATAAGCTTCCTCTAGTAGCCCGAACAGATGAAAGTCTGATGGTGCCAGGTCAGGGCTGTAAGACTTGCCATCCCAATATCTCAATTTCTGCAGTGGTGTAACGGCTGGTCTGTGGTCTTGCATTGCCATGCAAAATAAGAACATCGGCCATTGTTTTTGTTGGGCGAACTCGGCGAAGACGTGCTTTCAGCTTTTTGACATCTCTGACGTATTGGACAGAATTTAGTGTGCATCCCTGCTCCAAAAAATCAATCATAAGCACACCCTCTGCATCCCAAAACACTGTCGCCATACCTCTCCCTGCCGACCGCTAAGTTTTGAATTTTTTTTCTTCGGTGACGTTGTGTGATGCCATTCCATTGACTGCCTCTTTGATTCAGGTTCAAAACATGAACCCAACTTTCGTCGCCAGTAACAATTTTTTTCCACAAACTTCTCTCCCTCCAATTTGAAACGCTGCAAGTGTTCGGAGGCTATTGTTTTCCTTGTTTCTTTGTTTTGGGCGGTTAACATTCTTGGTACACAACGTGAACAAACTTTTGAGTAACCCAGTTGTTGAATAATCGTCATCACACTGCCTTTAGTGAGGGAGGTAATGCGACATAATTCACCTGTTTTTACCCGGCGATCACCACGAATGTTGTCATCGACTCGCTGAATGTTGCATGGAGTCACTGCAGTCACCGGCCTGCCGCTTCACTTTTTATCTGCCAATGGTGTATGCCCTTCAGCTTCGTTGCAGCGACGAACCCATCGTCTAACGGTGCTGACATCCACGGTTGCATCACCATACACATTTTTAAGCCTTTCGTGAGTGCGAATTGGCGTTTCACCTTCCGCAGTCAAAAATTCAATCACAGAACGCTGTCTAATACCAATATCGATGTCAGTCATTGTGCAAGAGGATGCAGTGCTGCCACCTGTTGACTTAGGAAGTTACTACTGTAGGGAATTGGAGAAGGATGTTTGAGGAATTGTGCCAAATTCGAAGTTTTCACATAATTTACTTATTTAAGAAAAAAAGGAGACAGTACTTTTTGACCCACCCTCGTACAATAGATTTAGTCTGGTCACAATGCCCAGTCCCATCCGTAGCATACTACAGTCCAGACCAATCCAAATCCTTTATATTGAGCATTTTTCGAAAATTTGGTTTTATGGAACACGAGTATAAATATGTTCCATTACAGTATCATATATTTTAGGTATTTCCATAATAAATGAAATGTATATTTTGAATTTTCTTGGAATGTCTTCTGAAGTTCTCTTCATTCTCATTGACTTCAATAACTGGTAAATCGTAAAAAATTACTGGTACACAAGAAATGTAAAGTTCGTTAAAACACGCAGTATACGTCAAGAAATTGTGGGCTGAAACCTTTCAGAGCTATTCCTTGTTATCTGTCTTAATTTTCCAGCACTTATGCTTTTATCATATAAGTCGTTATTCAGTTTTACTCTTGGCCATGCAAAGAGAACGGAGTTTCGTAGGAAACATTTGACTCTCGTTTAAAGCCTATACGAAACTTTGATAACAAGGTAATTTCTGCAATTGTTTATCTCAATTGACATGTCGCTTGAAAGAACAACTTGTGTAAAAGAATAGGGGATGCAGTATATCAGGTATGCTTGTCTTATTGTTGGCAGTTGTTCTCGACATTTTGCTCTAAGCTCTTCCTTAAGAGGCGACACAGGCTCACGAATTCCATCTAGCTAGTCGAGGATACATCTAGAGAGGATATAGTGCTTCCAAATCTCTCCAAAGAAATATAAGTTGCTGAAGTTGTTCTTGGGAAGCAAGCCAGGGTAAAAGACGATTAGAAATCGACGTTTCGGAAGTGTGCATCTCTCCCATTATCAGGATGTTTATTAAATATTATATCCACAAATGTATCACTGGATAGAACACAAATATAAACAAAGACAAAGCACTATCAAAATCCGCATTGGTGAACAAAATTAAATGGGGTCAAAGAACCGCAAGTACTTAACTTGATTATTAAGCTGTATGGATCTTTGCTTCTTAAATCGACGGATTTCCATGCTTGAGTCCGGTTTCCAAGAATAGCTGAACTGAAATCCAGCATCACGATTACGCGTTCTCCTCTCGGAGAAAATGCCCAAAGCCTCCTTAATTCTCCGCTCCCAGTAACTATTGAATTTTGCCAAGATGGTCGTCTCCCGAAAATTGGCTCTATGGTCGTTATCAAAATAATGCTCTGCCAGCCAAGACTTCTCAGGTTGCATTAAACGAATGCTTCGTTCATTTTCTGGTAGTGATGTTCCTTCCGGTTTGTCCAATATACGGTGCCCCACATTCACAGGGAATGCGGTACACTTCCGGAACTTGGAAGTCCAGTTTGTCTTTCACCGGTTTCAACAGATGTTTAATTTTCGGAGGTGGCTTATGGATGATCCTGAGGTTCTATTAGGCGAGAATTCTGTTGTTTCTGCCGGATATATTGCCGGTAAAAGGGATGCAGGCTGTAGTGGTAGATTTACCTGACGCTTGCTGTATTAAAGGTTTCCCTTTCTTAACCTTGGTGATCGAGGCTTCAACGGACTATCCGTTTTGATGGAACGCGAGTCTCAGGTTTAGTTATTCTTGTTTTAAGTGGCTGGGATCAGAGATAGACAAAGCTCTGTAGGCCAGTGTATTGAGAACTCCCAGTCGTTGAGACTTGTGATGGAAAGTATGAGCGTTCAGATAGAGATCGGTGTGTGTAGGCTTGCGGTATACAGCATGCCCCAGAGTTCCATTCTTCTCCACTTCTATGATAAACTGTATTTGAGGTCGAAGGCTGTTGAGATGCTCAAGAAAGCTAGGCAAAGTATCTGATCCATGTGGCCAAATTAGAAAAGTGTTGTCCACGTATAATTTGTAGTTATAAAATTTGATAAATATCCTGATGATGGGAGAGATGAACACTCCCGAAACGTTGATATCTAATCGTCTTTTACCCTGGCTTGCTTCCCAAGAATAACTTGAGCATATTTGTCGCCAGGAAAGCTTCAGGTTTTATAATACTGGGACTGCTAAACAAACTCGAAACAATTGAATCTCTGGTGAATGGAATAGACAAAAGCAATCATAATGTTTCCCACGTTGTTGTTGAGGTAAGGGAACGGGTGAAACTAACATTTTAGTTAAACATTTCAAACTCTAGAAGAAAAAATAAATAAACTCGAAGGTACACCACGTACACCTCCTCATTTGTCAGAAATGTCAAAAAGGCACAGGCGTAAAGTACGGTTGCGGCTGTCCATTAGTTGCTGGAATCAGATACAGTTAGAAAATTGCATTATTGTCGTTGGTTGTAGGCGTTCACTATGCAAAATCCGGCCACATTGTCCATCATAGTTCAGATATGAAGCCTTAATCCATTTATACAGCTTTGTGAACTCACAAAGTTCACATTATTGGGCCATCGAATATCTACTTGTCATTCATGAAGCATCTATGCACCCAATAAAAGTCGGAGTTTGGTGTGCAATATCCGTACAGAGATTTTTTTTTGCTTTTAATTTCAGTCCTATAACGTTAAGTCATATCAGACGATGAATGAGAAGGGTTAATTGATGCCCAATGGCTTATTTCAGAGTCTACTCTCAGCGAATTTAGATAGGTAAACTGTTTTACTGTAGGTAGGAGTTGGGATTGGATTAATTCCTTGGGCTCTGTATGATGCAAAAGAAAGCCCACACTTGTTTAGCTCCAGCTTCTACTCAATTAAAAATTACTCCTGTGTCACCCATATAACGTTATAGTTATATAACGTACATAACTCTGTTTGGCATACGACTTCTAAAACATTCCTTGTCAGTTGTTGAGCTTTCCAATCTGTATACATTTATAAAATATGAAGGTTTTATTCGTATTATTCTTGCTGGTCGTGCAAATGGAATAGAATCTCAAAGGCCCTTTACGTAGAGACCATCTTACTGTTTCTTGTCTACTCTAGTCAATATTTTCATTGTATGTACGAGGGCTGTTCAATAAAGAATGATCATAATTTTTTTACGATCAAAGTTTTTCGCACTAAAATTCAATCTTGTTATATTCTGTTAGCTTAATGTGAAACTAACACGCCGTAGTAGTTTCATTGTTGGTACTCCTGGTTCCCGCCTGTGAGAACCAGGTAAGTTCAAACATGTTCAGTATCGCCTACCGCCGCAATGGAGGTAACACGAGAGGAACAATATGTGGCTTTGACATTCTGCTTTCGTCTCAACATATCTTCAGTTGAGGCCTATACAATGTTACCCGAGGTCTATGGAGAGTCTGTTCTTCCCTACAGCACAGCTCTGAGGTGTTTTAAAATGTTTTAAAAGGGGAGACAATCAATTTCAAAGGAAGGTGGACCCGGTGCTCCAGTTACTGCTCTTACGGAAGAAAACATCAACACTGCTGCTGCCATTGTGAGAATTACCTTAAGATTACTTTCTGAAATACTGAACATTTCATTGGATGCCACATTTTCGTGAAGCATGCTGGATGCTGCACCACGATAATGCGCGGCCGCATATTGCCAACGTTGTTGCTGAATATCTTGCAAAAATCAAAATGAAGTGCATCCCTCACCCTCCCTATAGTTCAGATTTAGCCCTATGTGACTTTTTTCTATTCCCTAACGTGAAGAAAGGCCTTCGTGGGAGGCATTATCTATCTTCAGACGCAGTGGTGAAGGCTGCGGGGGCGATTTTGAAGGATCTCTCAAAATATGTTTTCCAGCATGTATTTGAAGACTGGCAGAAACAATGGGACAAGTGCTTCGTATTCAGGGGAGGCTATTTTGAGAAGGACTATCAAAATTATGAGGATGAGTAAAGGTACGTTGCCAAAAAAAAAAGTTGTGATCATTCTTTATTGGACAGCCCTCTTAAAAGGGAATATTTCAATAATAATTAGGAGATTGAAGTAGAGAAAAGAGTAAGTGTTTGTAAGAAAATTTTGTCCAATAGTGAATAGAGAAATTTATGTGAGGCAATAGATTAAAGTTGTGTATTTCATGATAGGTATTATCCGGAGTGTGCTCTTGTTTTGATGTGGTGATTAGTTTAGCTGAGGACGCAAGAAGAGAAAGTGACCTTAGTGGATGATATTATTTTCAATCTGAGAAACGCCCGAAACCCTGAAGTCGAAGGCAACTAGATCTTGGAGAAGAGTTTCCGTTCGCAGGCGGTGCCACTCAAAAGGTGTGGTGGAATCAGACCTCGGATGATGTGTTCCGCTTCCCACAAGAACAGAGTGGGGCGTACTCCTTCCGCAACCTCCCATCTCCATCGAAGCACCGTAGTTCAAAACACCCCTGCCCGCTTTAGTCAATGTTTAGCACTCAGTTCCATTTGGACAGTCAAATTACTGTAACTGATTTATCTAAACTCCATTGAGTTTACGTACCTTCACAATTAACAGTAATTACTATCAAATGAAATTTAGTTACTGTGAATTTGAAAGTGTTTGGTTAGCTGTGTACACAACCATGGACGTTACTTTTGCGCCACTAAAATTCTAAAGGGAATAAAACACAAACGCTTGAAGTTTGAGTTGCACTAAAATTTAGTTTGTCTAGGTAAAATCCCGACAAAGTAGTATCCGCCAATTTTATGTAATGGCCGTCTTAAAGAGGAAAATATGATGTGTTGCACTTGTTTGGAATTTGGTGCAAACAACATGTTTATACAAATGTCATTCTTATGTCCGCTTCATGTTAATTTAGATAAATGTTTACGGAAATCTATTTATTACACACTTGTTTATAGATAGGTATATTAGGAATTGCAGAACAACGTGATTATAATTTAATACCCACAAATAAATCCTTAAGATTAATCCTTAAATCTTCTAAATGATATGGAAGGAGAACATTTTTCTGTACAATTATTTTTTTCCGATGAACTCACTGTTGACCTTCCCGGTAAAGTTAATCGAAACAACGTAAGCATTTGGGCAAGTGAAAACCCTGTCAGTTATTGCATATGAAAGAGATTCACCAAAGATTAACAGTCTTCCTTGCCATATCTTGTGCAAAGTTTATGGACTACGTAGAAAATGAAACTAGCCACAGTGAGACAATGGATATTACACAAATAAAACCATTTGCAACTAAAGCTTCACTTAAAATAAGACCTAAAACTTTCCTGGCAACGAAAACGCTCACTTGCTTCTCGGACAGCCAGTCAGGTGAAAAGATGATTAGATATCAACGTTTCGGGAGTGTACATCTCTCTCATCATCAGGATATTTATAAAATGTTATAACCACAAATGAAATACTGGAAATAACACAACTATTAACAAAGACAAAACACTATCAAAATTCCCATTACTGAACAAAATACTGTTTTCAGTAAATTTAATGCCAGGTCAGGAGATGGCGTGAGTATAAAAGATTTTGTCAAAGAAACGTAACTACTTAACTTGATTATCAAGCTGTATTGATCTTTGTTTCTTAATTCGACGGATTTCCATTTTAAAGGTCGGTTTCCAAGAGAAGCTGAACTGAAGTTCAGCATCACTACTAAGCGTGCTCCTTTCAGAGGAAATCGCCAAAGCCTCCTTAATACTCCGCTCCCAGTAACTGTTGCATTTTACCAAGATGGTCGTCTCCCGAAAATTGGCTCTATAGTCAAAATTGGCTCTATCGATCACCAAAGCTAGGAAAGGGAAACCTGTAATACAGCAAGCGACAGATAAGCCTACCGCTACAGCCTGCATCCCGTTTACCGGCAATCTATCCGGCAGAATCAGCAGAATTCTCGCCAAATACAACATCAGGACCATCCACAAGCCACCTCTGAAGATTAAACATCTGTTGAGACTAGTGAAAGGCAAACTGGACTTCCAAGTTCCGGGAGTGTACTGCATTCCCTGTGAATGTGGGACACCGTATATAGGACAAACCGGAAGGACCATCGCTACTAGAATAATCGAACATGAACGGAGCATTCGTTTAATGCAACCTGAGAAATCTGGGCTGGGAGAGCATTGTTTTGATAACGACCATAGAGCCAATTTTCGGGAGATGACCATCTTGGCAAAATGCAACATTTACTGGGAGCGGAGAATTAAGGAGGTTTTGGCGATTTTCTCTGAAAGCTTAATCGTGATGCTGGATTTCAGTTCAGCTCCTCTTGGAAACCGGCCTTAAAATGGAAATCCGTCGAATTAAGAAGCAAAGATCAATACAGCTTGATAATCAAGTTAAGTAGTTACGTTTCTTTGACACAATTTTCTATACTCACGCCATCTCCTGACCTGGCATTTAATTTACTGAAAACAGTCTTTTATTTAGTAATGCGAATTTTGATAGTGTTTTGTCTTTGTTTATAGTTGTGTTATATCCAGTATTTGATTTGAGGTTATAAAATTTTATAAATATCCTGATAATGGGAGAGATGTACATTCCCGAAACGTTGATATCTAATCATCTTTTCACCTGACTGGCTGCCCGAGAAGAAAGTGAGCGCATTGGTCGCTAGGAAAGCTTCAGGCCCTATTTTTTATTTATCAGTTTGTTTATACTTAATGTTACGAAAGTGTTCCTTCGTTCTGGTTTGCAAATTACGTTTCGTACTACGTGGCGGCAAGTTAGTCATGTAGCTCAATGGGTTAGAGTGACTGGACGGAAACCAGGAGATCCGTGTTTCAAATCCCGGCAATGGCATTGAATTTTCATGTTGACTCTATTCATCAAAGACCTTAACCTATATACGGCTAGTGTGAAGAAATGATTAATTTCCATCAATTAACTAAAACCGATTCATGTTGAATTTAAACTTTTAGAAGAGGCATGCAGGATTATTCTCCAAATTCCTCTTGGTATTTTTTTGCGTTCTGTGAAATGCAAGCAGAGCTGGAAAATTAGCATTTATCCTAGAGATCTCTTTGTGTAATATAATGTAGTTTGTTACACTTTTTGAGCTTTTTTCATAGCCTAGAACCTGTTTGATGCGCTCTAATTAGCACTGTTTTGTGATCAGGTAACCACCCGATGGCATATTGGTCCACGTCATAGCAGTCAGCGGCACCCAATTGTTTTTAAATTCTATCCTCTGGTTTTTATTCCTGTGGCTTGAAGGCTGTAATGTTTAAAGGGTAAGTGATACAGATTTAGATCTGAAATATCGTGTATAATAATATCGTGTATATAAGCGGGCAGGGGAGGCCTGGGATCCCAAAATCACTTTTGGAAGAAGGACTGCGTTTGTGAACAGCTTATCTTCTCTCCCCTCTTTTATTAGTCACATCTATGTAATTTTCGCCTTCCGCAAGCCCCCTCATTGGTATACAAAAAACTAAGGAACTCTTCTCAACTATTTCAATAAATATTTTCTGCATTTCTATGTCTTCGAATCTTATTCTGGAAATTTCCAGAAAACTCTCACGTATTTTATATTTTTCTCCACATTTGCTCCTAAACCACTGCTGTCCAAGTTATTTCCAGGACCGTCTAGCCATGCCTTGTTCTTTATACTTTTCTCTTGATATACTAAACATTAAAATTCGTAAGCTTTCACGGTCAGTGTTAGTATAATATAAAGTAATAAACGGGCTTTTGGGCCGTGGTCTACCGGGCTCTTTCTTCATTTTCCCAGACGTTTCGTCTGCGGTTTCGGCAGACATCTTCAGTAGCAGTGCGATCGGAGTGTTCTGGCGGAGTGTCCAGTTGCTGTTAATACTTCCGCCAGGACACTCCGATCGCACTCCCACTGAAGATGTCTGCCGCAGACGAAACGTCTTGGAAGATCAAGGAGTCCAGTAGACCACGGCCCACAAGCCCAGTTATTACTTTATATTATACTAAACATTGTTTTAACAAATGCATTTCTTCCAGATTCCATAGAGAATATAGCAGTAAAATAATTTCTGCAATTTAATCTGAATAAACGTGTCAAACTATATTGCCAAGAGTGAATCGAGAAGGCCATGTACGTAAAATTCATCCTAGTTTCCTTTAATAAGGTGTTCCCCGACCTTCACGCCTGTACAGCTCATTTTTCAAATCCTATTTTTGTTTCAGAAATATATACCTATTTGCGGTGGTGTACGTTTTAGATTTTGAATCCTGTATTCGAGTCTTCCTACAACCAATTACAGAACTCCTAATTCCTGTATAAGATTTAAGTTCACCAGTGACTTTAAAGCGGTATAACTTATTGAAAAGTAACTTCTATGTTAATCCTACAGAACTACCTTTTGCCTCTATGTTAGAGAGAGGGGATTTTGAGAATACTAATGATAGTAGCATCTGAGGAGAGAAAATAGAGGGCAAGAATCCACGTGGGGTCTTGTTACCAAGCTTAGAACCCTGCAATAGATAACCAAGAGGAAAGATAAAATCAATTACATGTGAGGTGAAGTGGCGACCCGAAAAAAAATTATTGGCATTGGCAATCGAACACAATAGCTCCCGAATTTACGCCACAGACGCTACTTCCTGAATCATCCCACTTGGTAACATCTATATTTTACTTTCTCTAATTGCTGTGTAGTAGGAATAATATCGACAGATATCGATTTTTTAATTATGGACCCTGTTTAACTGTTTTGCTTCTCAGTATTCCATTTTATATTGGGCACGAAAGACAGTTGAATATCGTGATACAAAATAGAGAACTTTAGTTTTTGTATGTTACTAATTGATGTTATTAAAACAGCTGAATATTAAAGATAGGTTGTTGATTGTTTTTGTGTGTTAAATTTACGAGAAGTAATAAACCTCGATCTGTTAATTTTGTAGTAAGTATATATTTCTAAACGTTCGCAATTAATAACAATGGCAGTTAAATTTGAATCAGATAGCTTGCAATCTAGAACATTAAGAACGGACATTAACAAAATAAGACAAAACCGGAAACGATAGTTAAACTATATAACTGCATGGCAATACTTTGTCATGAACTAATACAAACAAACAATTGAGATTTTTGAGATGTATAGGAATATATAAGAAATAATATGGAAAGGCAAATGCGCATTCCTAAAAAATTAAAGGTAGAGGAACTAAATTACATAATTAGTAAACATAAACTAAATTGGAAGATGCACTTGGAATGCCAAACAATGGGATAGCTGTAACTTATAAGCCACAAGGTAGAACAAAACGAGAAAAACCAAGAAACGATACTATCAAAAATTTGGAGCCGGAAGGGGCTGAAGCCCAAACCATGTGGAACAAGAATAATTACCTCTTTACCAAGCTTAAAGTTCCTTTTTATGCTGTAAATCTGCGAAAAAGTACCATCTGCTTCTTTTTAATAAATACCAACTTTGGTGCTTATCAATACATTTAGATTTTGAGTTATGCTGTCCCTTTTTACCCAGCCTTTTGTTAGAAGTGTTATTTTAGTGATAAGTTTTTTATGTTATACATAATTAGATATCAGAATAAACGTTTTCATTTTTCATTTTTTGTTTTATTGTTTTGTTTTATCTTTTATATCTTATTTTATATTTTTGAATTACATTTTATTTATCAATGGGAATGAGTTATCGTATATATTCACTCACTCACTCACACACTCACTCACTCTTTCACTCACTCACTCACTCACTCACTCACTCACTCACTCACTCACACACTCACTCACTCACTCACTCACTCACTCTCTCTCTTTCACTCACTCACTCTTTCACTCAATCACTCAGTCACTCACTCACTCACTCACTCACTCACTCACTCTTTCACTCACTCAATCACTCACTCATTTATTTATTTATTTATTTATTTATTTATTTATTTATTTATTTATTTATTTATTTATTTATTTATTTATTTATTTATTTATTTATTTATTTATTTATTTATTTATTTATTTATTTATTTATTTATTTATTTATTTATTTATTTATTTATTTATTTATTTATTTATTTATTTATTTATTTATTTATTTATTTATTTATTTATTTATTTATTTATTTATTTATTTATTTATTTATTTATTTATTTATTTATTTATTTATTTATTTATTTATTTATTTATTTATTTATTTATTTATTTATTTATTTATTTATTTATTTATTTATTTATTTATTTATTTATTTATCTATTTATCTATTTATCTATTTATCTATTTATCTATTTATCTATTTATCTATTTATCTATTTATCTATTTATCTATTTATCTATTTATCTATTTATCTATTTATCTATTTATCTATTTATCTATTTATCTATTTATCTATTTATCTATTTATCTATTTATCTATTTATCTATTTATCTATTTATCTATTTATCTATTTATCTATTTATCTATTTATCTATTTATCTATTTATTTATTTATTTATCTATCTATCTATTTCTTTATTTATTTATCTATTTATCTATCTATTTATCTATTTATCTATCTATTTATCTATCTATTTATTTATCTATTTATTTATTTATTTATTTATTTATTTATTTATTTATTTATTTATTTATTTATTTATCTATTTATTCATTTATTTATTTATTCACTCACTCACTCATTCACTCATTTATTTATTTAATTAATTGTTTATTTAATTATTTATTTATTCACTCATTATTGATGTAATGGTCCTTGATTCTTTTTAATTTTTAAGTATGGTGATGGATTCCATTCATTGGGCGGAAAGGAAGGCATCTAGGTACAACGGAAGATTCTGTAATGTCTTGGGTGTGTTAAACGATAAATAATTTATTTTGTACTCTAATTACCAGGGTAAGGGAGCCCAAATCGTGTGATGTAAGGCTGCATGGAAACGCTAAGTCCAGAATTGATGAACTTCCAACGTTCCTTTCTCAGGAAACCCAAACTTTCTTTCTTTAATGCCACATTTCCAGGATTCTTATAGTCCAGTGTAATGTTCCCATTACCAACTGGATTGCACATCCTTGGAGTGGCATGTTTTTAAAACTAAATTCCAGCCTGTTGAGTCTCCGAAGACATGGTGGAACCTTCGGCGGGCAACATTCTGCAACTTTACTTCCATTCCGAATGAGGCCATGCCAATGAACTTTTCTTTCAAATTAAAGCAATCCATTGTCCTCCGTAGGGTTTGGACTGCCGGGAGAATTTGCATCTCCTCTACACTGTAGTGGCCCTCTGTCTTCTCTTGCCCCATCCTTGCCACACAGGGGTGCCCCCGATTCGGAGTATAGGTACAATAGACCGCGATTGGGTCTACTTGCCGAATCCCCTCAGTAGTAGTCCAGTCTACACAAATTCGCCTTCAAAAATGTTTTCCTGAATTCAGGGAGTGTCAAAAACCGGTGAAAGTTTGGAATCGAATACAATACTTCCTTTGTATGAAATATAGAAAATTAAAATGGGTTATGAGAGGATGTAACCCCTTTGTCTTAAAATGTTTGGAAATATTATAAAAGTCCATGTAAGTATTTGCAACTGCCATTGTCACCAAAAGAAAGGTTGAAAAATGTAATATTTGTTTCTAAATGTCCCTTCCTTCCATCAATATCATTGTTGTCAGTGCATTAGCTGAGAATGAAAAAGCACTTTTCTATCCTTATACACATGACAATGTGAGGGAACACGTAAACTGTTTCGTCTTGCACGGATGGCGCAAAAACGTCACGAGTAGTGGAACATCTTGGAATGACAAGGTTCGGTCCTGTTGTTGCAACCCACACAAAACGTGCGCTGAAATCGGCGTGGCCAAAGCAACTCTCTCCACTCCCTGCGTGCAATTCTTGACCTATTGTCCTTCAGAATGAAACCAAAATTCAGGGCACCAAAGAGGGTGACCTTCGTGTCTTTGAGTGGACTTATTTACATGCCAGTTCATGGAATTTATATGGTAAAATCTATTAGACTGGATGGTCACAATGAATAGTAAATTAGGTGAGATCATCCACCAACTCCTCCACTTCTCCTGTCACCCTGTTGACCTTAAACTCGTCAAGTAACAGACTGCCTTATTCGGAAAAACTGCCTCTGCCATCTGCTACCAGAGAGATAATTACCGGGCACAGAATATATGACATAACCCAATACGTGATTTAAGGGAGACCGCTATGCAAATGATGTAACGGAATGTAATATCTGGATATGGGGTGACAGAATATTAATATGACGTATAGAGTTCAGGCATGTAGCGATAAACATGGTTGGTTCATTATATTAAATTACTTTTCGCATTGATATATTTTGAATACAGATAGGCCTTCATTTTAAATTTTTATGTTAAATACACTAACAAAAGAAGAGCGTGTTGCTATGCATGTGTTCCTAACATTAAAAAGGAAAATAAAGAAATGAAAAACTAGCCCCGTAGCTCAGCCGGTGGGGAGCCTGGGTTCGATTCCTGGCTGGGAGTGTTAATTTTTCTCCAAACAAGATGATTCCCCATCTTTTCTACAGTCTGGAAGTATCTTATTTCGATTCCTCTGCCTGAGGATCCAAAATTCACTTCAATATAATTTCTTAAAAAATTTCAATTTTGTTTATTTTCTCGACTTATTTTGTAGTCTTCTTTATTGTTGTAATTTGTTAATTTTAAATTCCATATCTTATCTCTGTCTACACTTACAACACAGCCTACGTATTTAAAAACTGTGTCGAACTTTTTCTTTCTATGCTTATCTTTAACCCTTTCCAGCCCAACGGGTCCAAATGGACCCACAAACTTTATTTAGACAATATTCAAACTAACATTTAGACAATATTCAAATAATTCCAGTGGTTCCACTACACCACCACTGCGTTTCTGAGTGTTTTCCTTGGAGCCAGATGGCAGCATCAACCAAGAGCATGCAAATATAAGGCTTCCTGTAGCTTCATATGCACTTGGAAGTGCAATGCATAGCTGTCAAATGTTTTGATCTTGAGATTTGCAATAATTTTGAGGTTAGTGTCTAATATTTACATTTAAAAAATATACTATATTAGATGTACCAGGGAAAATAAATAACTATCTTGCAATAATAAAATGAATGCATTATTGTGCTATGAGCTATAAAAGTGGTGGGTCCATATATCCCCAGTGGGAGGAAGTAAAGATAGTTCATATGTCTACCAAATGAGGTTATGTGCAAACATCTACATGACAATTACTTAGTTTCTTTGCTTTCAGATGTTTAAATGATCAGAACAGGAGATGCTAGAGACCTGCTAAGAGAGCTGTCTAATAATAAGGTATTTTAGGAATTTACAGCTAAAGAAATTTAAAATAACATTGAAAGAGATCAAGACATGCAAGATCATGAACATTTGACTGCTTGTTGCACTGTACAGATTAAATCTGAGGGCAAAAACATAACACCTCTGAATTATCTTTCATCTTTTGACATATTTGATATCATTGCTTGGCTCCTTTATAAACGACATTGCCAACAGCAGAAAGAAAATGCAATACCTTTGCTCCCTTTTCGACTGGAAATAGATAATGTACTATTTCAGAATGGGAAGGTTGTGAAGACAAAACGTAGTCGAACATCCACTGAGTCAGAAAATGTCATACATCCTCTAAATAAATGTACTGTTTATCCAGTTAGTGATGTTAGATTTCATCAAATTGGTAACTGGCCACTACATAACAAAACCAAGCAGTGGTGCAGGATATTTGCAAGTTCCGAATTAGGTGCTCAAATGTGAAGTGGCAATATGTCTCCATGAAATAAGAAACTGTTTTCTATTGTACTATAATAAATAACTGTCATGATGTAAACTTCACAAACTTCAAAATACATATATGCATTATAACAATGTGACACCAGGTTTACGGTCAGATACAATGGCATAAGAATCTGAAAACAATGTTCATCTGTTTTTAAAACAAGTGTATGCTCCTTTCATTACGTCACTGCCCTTTTTCGTTTTAGTGAAATGAATTACATGTCGCATGCTATATTTGATCAGTCAAGAGAATTCTTCCATCTTGTATTCTCACTGGGTTCATATGGACCCACTTTAAAAAATCCTAAACCAGTACTAAAAATTTCAAATCCAAAATATTTTGTAATTTTAGGGAATATTTAGACACCTAAAATAAAGTAAAATATACTTTTTATTGTCAAGTACATGTAATTTGGACTGGAAAGGGATAATAGACAACATATTTCCCGTCGTGTGCCTTTACTTTAGTTTTCTCTTTTTATATTATTAAATTATCTTCTTTACCTATTGAATGCAATTTAAATACTGCTCTTTCTAGATTTTCTTCGCTTTTCTAAATAATCAGAGCATCATCTGCATAAACTTCTGGCTAAAATGCCTCCGAGTATTGGAGGTTGGCTATCCCGAACGTTTCTTTTATTTTTCTTTATGTTCTTTCTTTTGTATTGTTCCCGCTTATGTTTTGTTCTGTATAAATTAACTTCAAATAAAACAGATTTGATAGTACACAAGTCTTTATTTGAGCACATCAAGATTAACATAAATAACCATAAACTAAAATATTTATTAATTAGATTTTCCTGATGTAACTTCTTGCTTCCATTTCTTAATCAATCGTCTAAATATATATTGAAGAATGTTGAAGACAAGCTGCATCCTTGTCTGAACGCCTGATTCGTGTTAATATTTTCTGTTTTATTCTATTTGTATAAGTAAATGAGAAAAATATATGAGAACACTTTTAGGGAATATTTCCCTACGGAGTAAGAACTTGGAGGTTTTTCTATATTTAATTTCGGTACCATGTACAAAGTTAGGCTAAGAATCCACTCCGTTTCACCCAAAACTTTCATAACAATTCTTTCCATATCTTGAAGTTCCTTGAAAAATTTAGGTAGTTGAAAGAAAACATTGTTTTAAATGCTGTAACAAATAATTTTGAGATTATATCTGGAGAATTCGCACGTAGCAGGAGCTGAGTAACTTCTAAATTTTGCAATTACCTACAGAAAATTATATAGAGAGTGTTTCGAAAAGACACCGAACGAATTAATTTAATTTAGTTTAATTCCCGGCTATGGCATTGAATTTTTCAGTCTGGCTCTACCCTTTCAAATAAATGATGCTTTAAAATTAATAAATTTACAAGATAGAGCTATAAAATTCACGTTAGAAACTGATATTGATGGTTTTCTTCCTTTTTTGGATTTGAAGATAATAAGTAATAATAATGAGTTTGATTTTGGTATTTATAGGAAGTCGACTCATATCGATAATTGCATAAAAAGTAAAAGTTTTAACCCTTCTCCACATAAATTTACTCCTTTAATAGTTTAAATTGTAGATTAATAAATATACCCCTGAATAAAGATGAGTTTAATAAAGAATATAAACATATTATTAATACGGCTTTAATTCATTGTTTTAAAGAAGACTTTATAAAAAAGAAATTGAAAAATTTAAAAATCAAAAAGCTGTTAATTATATTTCTACCATTAAAATATAAAAGACGATAATAAATTAAAAAAAATTACTTACCATACTTGGTTTAATTAACAATTTTGAAAATTTTTTAAAGAGCTTGGTATAACTTTGGTTCCTCAAAACAATTATAATATTAAAAAGTTACTGCATTTCTCTAAAAAAGATTAAATTCCTATTCATAAAAATCTGGTACTTATCAATTTGATTGTTTAGAATGTGATCGGTATGTGATGAATGTGATATGATTTACATTGGTAGGACGAAACGTTATTTGGAAACCAGAACGAAAGAACATTTTCGTAACATTAAGTATAAAGAAACTGATAAATCGGCCATGGCAGATAATTTTTGGTCAATTAACCATAGTATAAGTCCTGAAGTTAAATTATTAAAACAATTAAATGTTCCGATGGATATAATGGTTTCGGAAAAGTTATTTGTTTAAAAAAATAAACTTCGGCAATGAATTTTGAAATACCAACAGTTGATTCTGTTCTTTTAAGTTTGTTTCGCTTTCAGATTTTGGTAAATCTCAAAAAACATGATAACATAATAACTTCCTTAACGAAGAATGTGTTTTTTGACTGACGACGCAAATAAGGTTTCGTGAAATCGATTTAAACTTCAACTAATAAGAAAAATCAACATCATTTTTCTTAAGATAAGTAAAAATTATTTTTGAAATAGTTACACTTGTATAACACTTATCACTTCACTGTAACTACCTTCATTTTCTACGTAATCCCTAAGGTCAGTTTATATAAAATGAAAATTAATAAAAATACTTCTTCCACTGAAGAATTAGTTTGAGTTGGAGCTACTTAACCACACATAGGACGGACCCTCAACTTAAAAATATGTTTATGGCTCAGGTTTTTCGGTTTTTTATTATTTAGAGAATGCATTACTTTGGAGCGGTTTCCCTCCTTGTGGGTTGGATTTATATCACACGATGCGGAGATATATCTGAAGTACGATTCGCCCCGTCGTGAGGTCTACGCCCCACAAGCGCAAAAGTTTCGCGCACCCTCGGTGTGGCGACGCGTGTAGAAGCCAAAGCTTACCTTGATGTAGAAGCGATGAACCTTTCGTCTAAAAGCCATGAAGAAGATGTTCTCGAGGATTTCTATAAATCCTCTCTCCGGCAGCTGCGGCGAGCGAAGAGATGTGAAACTTCTCAGGCATGGTATCGATACAAAAGGTACTTCACTTTTGGGCAACTAAACAATGCAGATGAAGAAATACTTCGAAAATGTGAAAGGAAAATATTAAGACGAATCTTTGGAGCTGTAAAAGATAAAGATCAATGGAGAATAAGATATAATCATGAAATAGAACAATTAATAAATAAGCAACATATTGTGAAATTTATAAAAGCACAAAGGATAAGATGGCTAGGGCATATAGAGAGAATGACGGAAGATAGAATGCCAAAAAATATTGAAAGGAAGATTGTATAATAGAAGAAAAAAAGGAAGACCGAGAACAAGGTAGTTAGATGATGTAATGGAGGACCTAAGAACGATCGGAATCAGAGGCTGGAAAGGTAAAACGGAAGACAGAGATGTGTGGAGGAGGATCGTGCAGGAGGCCAAGGCCCACCAAGGGCTGTAGAGCCAGTAGAGAAGAAGATGGAATAAAATAATTAATACCGTTTCACTTTACTTGGAATTATATTTCTCGACATCATTTTCTTCTCTACATGCGACTTTTTCCACTGATGTATATTGCCCTTTACTATATTTTAATTTTCTCCTTTATTTATAAATGATGCAACGGTTTTTTACTTTAATTATTTATCGCAGCGTCGCGTATTCGATGTATATTTTAAACGTTTACTAAACGTTCATAAATTCTGAACTCCAGTAACTTCTAATAGTTTCAAGAAGTCTTTTACCAAAAAGGCTTCTACCCTCTTCGAGAGTTCAAGCCAGAAGAAAATATTTAAGAATAGAATCATTTTTCCTTTTTTCTGTTTTGCTTGCTAAGTTACCGTAATTTTGATTGGTCCTACGTCACAGTTTGGGATTTCAATAAACCTAAGCATTTGTTGCATCATCTATATGGCCTGCTTGGTTATTAACTTAAGTTGAATTACAGATGGCCGTGTTTACCTGATATGTCCATGTATGCAATATCAGCTTCAACTTTAGTAGTTAAATGCAAACGAAATATGATCTAAATTGTGTTAAGGGTATGTATGACTGAAATTTCATGAAAATCGTGAAAATAACGGCTTTTTTTATTTTAATTCTATAAAATAATTTAGACATTCCCGAATGTGAAAAATGCATAATTTGCCTGCGAACGCCATTTTTAAATGCTTATTTAAATGTCGGTGGCCTTTAAACTCTGTCAGAGTCACGCCCTCTTTTGCCTACATCCACATTCTTTGTCTGTTTTCCGTTCTTAAATTTTCAATTCAAGAAAAGAAAAATAAGGCTTTCAGACAAAATAGTTCCTAAAATGTTGCCAATATATCAGAGGCTGGCTTCTACAACATTACTAGAGAGGTGCAAAACAGGAAAAACACAGAATGCCAATGAATCTTTGCATCATGTCATATGGAATAAGTGCCCAAAGGAAGTTTTCATATCAAAACAAAAATTGGATCTTGCTGTTATTAAAAGCATCAGTAAGTTTAACATGGGTAGTCTTAAGTCATTGGAGCTGCAGTAAAATATCAGAGGTGAAAGTGTAGTAGACTCAGCAAGGAAAACTTCAGTGCAGCGAGATCAGACTCGTATCCTGCAAAGCAAGAAGCGAAGTTGTGCAGAAGAAAAGCAACATCTAAAGAAGAAAAAGGTGGAAAGAGCAGCAACAGAGGAGAGGAAAAAGAAATCTGAGGGTCCAACCTATCAGCCTGGTGGATTTTAATGTGAGTTATGCAATCAAATCTTTAATCGCTGTTTTCTCAATGTTCATATTTTCAGCATTTTTCTTCCTGTAAAATGCTCCTTGCGATGCAGTTTTTGTACTACATTCATGAAATTTCCTACACAGGTTCAGAATATCATGAGGAATGGAAATTGCCCTAGGTTTTATTGTGAAATATATATAAGCATATATTTTTAATTTTCAAACACAAAACTTACAGTTTTTTAGACAAAAAAGAATATTTGTAAATTAAAAAATTTTTGTGACCTAAACTAAAGGAGACACAGAAAAACCCAGAGCAATTTCAAAAAGTATGTGTATTATGAACATAGGGTTAAAATTTTAGACCAAAATTCAAAATATTTTGTCGCAAGGGACTTTTTTAGTGACGTAACAAAAAACATACAAAATTTATTATAATTTCTAAACTTCTGGAGAAAAATGGTTTAAATTCAGGTTGTAACATGTTTACATTATACTACACCTATGGTGTAAATTTGAAAAAGCTAGCATTATTAGTTCAGAATTTGAAAATTTCAGTCATACGTACCCTTAACGATTTGTCGATAAACATATATTTAAGATTCTTTAAAGAGCCTTCATTCTTTGTATTTCAAACAAATGAGTTACCACAAGGGTTGCTTTTCATGTCATTAACTGGAAGCATAATTATTTTTTAGCTTTCAGGACAAAAACTTATCGATTTAAAAGGAGGCGTTATTTCTCTTGATTGTGTGAGAGAAAGCCCTTGTTTTATTATTTCTCAACTTTCAGTTCCTTGCCACCTAGGGCACAATCCTTAGACACCGCAGTTAGTAATATCCAAGTTATAATTAATTTTCCCTTAGTGGTATTACCATTATGACAGAGAGGCTGTCTTCACAAAGCCTGGGGATGCTTTTGCTCATGCATTATTCTTCACCAGTAGCGCTGCCTCTCCGGCCCTAACAAAGCCACTGAAGACCTCGCGGGCACGGGGGAGACGTGCCCTGCCTTATAGGGTAGCTTCCTCCCCAAGGCTCATGCATCCATCTCCATTTATTTACCTATCCAACGATTCGGAAGAAGGAATATTAAAGGCGCAGTTATATTCTTCTTTGTTAAACCTAACCTATAAAATTGATATTCACTAACATATCAGACCATTGCCACACATTTTGTTGCAACTAATCATTACATCTTGACTTATTATGTATTTTACCTTAGCTATGGATTATAATAAAGCAATATAGCCAAGCCAATGGCTTAAAATATATTTACACCTTAAAGTAAATTATTACAATTACACTATAAACATATTTCAACTTTATCATTTAGTCTCTCTCTGTAGCAGAACTGGTAACGTGTCTGCGTCATGTTGAAAAGGTTATGACTTCCAATCTCAATCAGGGTAGTTATCCCATATACTCCCTTACACTTAAAGATTAATTTCGTGTAACTGTGAGCAATATGGACCCTGGGGTCATTTGAGCATCACTTCAAAAGTATATAAAAGCAATATTTGACTATCACAAGCTTATGAATTTAAAACATGCCACTCACTAATTGATTATGGTCATATTTATTTTAAATTATGGTTTAACATGTCAATCTATTTTTAAACTTAGTGAACTTTGTAAGCAATGTAACATGAAAATTTCTTTTATAAAATCAAAGGTAATGGCATTCATTGGGAAAGAGCCAATTATAACAAAAATAGTTATAAATAATCGTTGTGTTGAACAGGTAAGCCATTTTAACTACTTGGGAACTGATGTTAGTTATGGCAAGGAATATGATGTCTACAATAAAATATGCAAATTTCAAAGAGTGCGTGGAACAATAAATAGAACATTTAGAAGCAAAATACATAAAGAAACAAAATTAAAGTTCTACAAAGTTATGGCTGTACCTATACTGACATACGGAAGTGAGACTTGGGCGTTAAGTAAAAAACAACAGAGTAAAATACAGGCTTCAGAAATGAAATTCTTGAGAAGTGTGAAAGGATGCACGAAGAGGGACTTAATAAGAAATGAAAATATAAGAGAAGAGCTGGACATTTTTAGTATGAATGATAGGTTAAAATATCTCAAACAAAAATGGAAGGAACATGTTGAAAGAATGTCAGATAATGGACTTACAAAACAAATATTACAATATCATCCTAAAGGTAGGAGATCGATGGGCAGACCCAGGAAACGATGGCTGGAGGATTTCCAAGGCGGAACAGGCACTTGATTGCCTATGCCATGAAGTGAAGAAGAAGAAAGAAGAAGAAGGTTCAACATGTCCAATTTCAATAATTGTTTTAATCACGTTTGAGGTAACCGGTCAGTCAAAACTGGTGGAAAAATGTTGCAAAATAGCTATTTGTGCTTTGTAATCAATAATTAACTGTGATTTCTTTTATGAATTCGTGGAAATTATTCCCTTATCGCACTAAAATAAGAATTACATAGTTGTATAGATAAACCTGAGCCCGCCAGCCTTGGTAGCGTAGATGCTAGCGTGCCTGCCACACGTTCAAGAGGTCCTGAGTTCGAATCTCGGTCAGGGTGAGTTACCTAGGTAAAGTTTTTCCGGGGTTTTTCCTTATCCTCAGAGACGAATGTCGGGTAGCTCTAAGCTACATTGGCCCTGGACGCACTTCAGCATTATTTCACCCATTTCATTTATTGTCTCATATGACCGATATGACTTAAGTTTGGAGGACGAGCCGGGGGCGAGGTTTCGTATTTGAGGCTTTCTGTATATTGATCAATTTCTACAAATATTAATCAAGAGATTTTTATATTATCGGCATGTTTGTTGAATATATATTTTAATTAAAAACGTATTACAAGTAAAATAGAATTTCAGGCCAGTTTTTATGAGTAAATTTGTTTTCACGTTTATCTCTGTTGTAACATTTTGGATAATTTTACTATCTCTACTACAATACGTAAAAATTCATGCCACCCAAAATTTTTATAACAAGATTTCAACCGGAAAGTAAGTTTTGAGCTCCTTAGAACCCTAAAGGGCTTGCATGTATGTATTTGATTAAATAGCATAACTGAAAACAAAAGGCCAGTTAAATGCCCAACTTTGTATTTCAGTTCAGCATCTCCTGAGGATCCTGCCTTGGTAGCGTAGATGGTAGTGTGTCTGCCTCACGTTCAAGGGGTCCCCCGTTCGAATCTCGTTAGGGCGAGTTACCTGGATAAGGTTTTTCCGGGGTTTCCCCTTATCCTGATAGACGAATGTTGGGTAACTTTAAGCTCCGTTGACCCCGGACTCATTTGAGCATCATTTCATTCATCGTCCGATATGATTTAAGGTTGGAGGACACAAATCAATATATAAGGAAGTGAGGTTAGGATTTCTAAAAACATTCGCTAACCCCAAACTGCTCAAAAAATAACTTTTTCGTAGAGTTACCCTTTCCGAAACATTCCTTGTTGTTGCTCTGAATTTTTAAATACTTATAGTACTTTCAAAATAAATATTTTATATTTGTTTGTCTTTTATTTCTAAGGGTTATGCAAAATAACGGAACTTCAAAACAAGCAAACATCAATCAACTGTTCCCATGGTTCCTACAAGCAAATATGTAATACAGACCATTTCTACATAATATTAAACTCCAGATTAAGCTGAAGTAAACAAAATAATTAGTTTTTTACAGAATGGTTTGTTGAAAAATGGCTTGAGAAAGACATGTGAATGAAAACTTGAAATTGTTTATCATTCACAATATTTTTATGATGCAACTTGAAGTGAAAGGTCAGAAGTACTTCCCAAAATACATGCTGAGTGAAATGTTATTTACATTTATTGATATAACGCAAATGTGCTGCACCAGTTGGTTAAATGTACACTTAGCTTAAACTCAGAATGGAACAAAAGTTATCTATTTTAAACTAATTTAAGGATATATCTCTTAATTTTTTTAATTTAAGTAGGAACAGAAAACTGAAATTTTGTTTCAAACTGTTGAAAACTTTATCGTAAAGTGTGTAGTTTTGTAAAATACTTGAAACTTGTGTCTTAAAACATATAATTTCAGAATAATTTAATTTATATCACCGAAAATTGTAACCATGCTCATTTATACAAAATAAACTATATTAAAAATTCAAAACTCTCAGTAAAATAGTTTGGTTTTTGACAAATTCACATGTTGGCGTCATTAATTACCAAGAAATATAGACAGTACAGTTTTAATGACATATGTAACGCCATCTGTCTCTGCCAAGCCTTCGGTCCATTGACTTAACCTTGAAAAAAGCTGTTATCCTTCTGTTTAAATGGATTTCCTCTTATGGGATAGCATTCCGGTGGCTTGTTTGACAGAAACAATTGGCAGACAGGCTGTCCCCAGGTTATTAGTGAGGACTTGATATAGTACGTCTGCACGCACGCACTCACCACACAAAGCGGTAATATTTCAGCAGACCCCGTTAATCCAGGAGTCTGGGGAGGAGGGATTTAGAATGGAGGGTATCATTTTCCTTGCTTAGATTTTACGTCTTCTTGTCATAGCCGACCCCTCAGATTCCTGCCAGCTTCATCTTAAACCACACAGTACTTTCTCGCAGTTTACTGCGCACCGTTTTAGGTGAGAAATATATTTCTGCAGAGAGGTACGTCACTGTAACATTTTCATTAATTCTTCTATAATCTAAGCATCTAAGCATCAAATTAAGTTTTAGTTCATAGTTACATTTTACCTCTTTTTCTCAGCCATGAAATAATTAAGCTAATTAGCAATTCAATTCAACACATACCAGGCATTAAAATAAAATGTTCAGGTCATACTTTTAATATAAAAAGTCTAATGTTTGAGTAAAAAATACCACATTTATTTTACTATATGATGGCTTGAAACGTCATGCCCCCTGACGTTTTCCACCACAGAAACAAACTAAAGTAATTAACTGGATTTGAAATATTTGATGTGTTTAATACACGATTTTGTGTATTCATACTTGTAATTACTTATCTTAATTTTTTTATTTTTCATGAAAATAGTTGAAAATAGGGAAATTTTATCAAATCTCTTAACGCTATTGTTTATAAAATAAAAATGTCCTATTTTTTTCATAAACAGTAGTTTAGTTCATTAGCTCTCAGGTCGGGAACCTATTTTTCGGAGAGAGGTGTAAAAACCCAGACTCATTTATAAAATAGAGACAGCAATACTAGATCTGCAAACAGCTACAGGAGAACTTTACAAATACATATTGTGTCACTATTTACCAAAACCATTTCTGTAAAATAAAAATGTTTAGTCTACAACACCTTTATTATCCTTCAGTTTTTGAAGCTATACCTTTTATTTTGAACATTCATAATTAATAACCTATATATACTTTTTTAGACTTTGGCACATACTGTTCTGTAAATTAACAAAAGCGCATCGATCTGTCACAAGGCATACAATGGCTATATGGTCAGATTTGATAACAAATAAATACATTTAACACAAACATTTAAGAACGAGAGAAACCTATGTGATGGCTGTACCCTCTAACCCCCAAAAAATCAAAATTTTGTTGGTAGTTTTCATTTTGGTTTATACTATCTATAGTAAATGGAACAGGCATTGTATTCCAGGCAAGTGTCCTATTTCATAAGAAATACAGGTTTTGAATCTCTTCTGAATCCAGAGAAAGGATATTTGGAAAAAGATGTATATTTGTGATTATTCATAACTCAAAATGGGAAGTCGTTAAATATCAGTTTGGTTTTCAGTGACTCCCAAGATCTGACACAAAGATTTTAATTGAAGTATCTTACTCCGAACTACCTTCACATCGGAAAATGCTCCTATTTTTTTTTTCAAACTACGTTGCTTTAAATAGCTTTTATTTAAGGTATTTGCATGAAAAAATGCAAAGCTGTGCATAAGCTGTTAATAATTTAACTGCTAAACCATAAGAAATGAAACCTTATCCGTATAAAACTCGTAAAGTTTATTAAATACACAATTTATGCCAAAATAGTTTATGTTATTAATCATTTCCGAGAAATTCTTTGTTATTAAACAGTTTCGAATGCTTATACTTTAGAGGGAAGCGGATATCGATGGTTTCTCATGTTTATACAAAGAATACTGAATCCCAAACACGTCACATAGCAACCAACATTTCAAAACTCTGTCACATTAGACCATGGCGTGCTTCTTGTACTTGAAACGAAATTTGCAATGAAAGTTTGGCTGTTTACAAGAAGTAAATATAGAATTAACAAGTTTTGGAGAACACTGTGCAGAGAAAGTTATATGAAACGTAATACACATTTCAATATATACGTTAATTATTATTTTGAAGACCTAATCCAGTCTATGGATTGTGCTGAAGGCATATTTCAATCTTAATTTGTGATTAAACTTCTAGATTTTCGAAAAAAACACATCATTGCAAAATCTCTTCTGTAGACGTACATGCTTTGATTTATGCAGCAAACAACTGAGCCATTTTGAGTTAGGCTGTTCCGAAACTGCGGCAGATACGTTCTTTCCTCTCACCATCTATGCCCTAGCGTATAACATTTAATTAGAATCTTTTAACATACTCGTCTTTTAGAACACTCTCTTAACGTATGGTGCATCAAATATACTTTACACTCTTTAAAGTTTCCTACACTCTTGCATTACTTTCGACCAAATTTCTCACACATATTCATTCTCAAATTACGTTGCCAAATTAAGCAAATACTAAAGCCAGCATTAAAATTAGATAAAATCTTCGCAGCATGCCAGTAGTACGTTAACTCCAGTTGGTTGTATAATTTAAACAATGTTGCCATGGTACCTCAATGTTTAGAGCAAGATCTATACTCAAATTCCAGCTATAATATTGAATATTGTATCCAACATTTACTTGTATTACACTTACTTAACTATTAAAGTCACACCTGAATATTAATGACGGATATAATTTCATTTTAACCACACTAAGAACAAAATACAATCACTAGGTCTACATTTCAAGTACAATATTGCAGTTTTAACATTTAGTAATAATACGTAAATCTATAACTAAAGCTACAACTTCTATTCATTCAGTAACTAACGAACATTTTCCTATATTTCAACATTCTATCGCAAAACATTCATCAATGGAGCTTTCTCAAATGAAAATTAACATAATTTTTCTCCATAATTATAATGATTTACATTAATAATTCTACTAGACCTACTATTAATGCAATAAACACGAAAGAAAGGTCACCAGTTTTCCCCAAGAATGTTGGCCCTACTATCAGCTGAAACTTCTTTTCAATCAGTATTCAAAAATAATTTTCTACCTATTATTCAACTATATTATTCAAATTATATCAACAATTAAAACAACTGCCTAGAAATGACTAGCCAACATCGATTCTCTCACATTAGGTATTAGGCAACGATGTTTGTGAAAACATCCATCCGGCCTTGGACTAAATAGGCTTATATTTCAGGAAATAAAATTATATTTTGATAATGTGGTTATTTCATTATTGTTTGATTAGAAAAGTAGTAAGCCTTTTTAATGATTAAGGTATGGTTGGATAAAATATTGTGTGGTGTTATTGGATCAAGGCTTATTTATATACTTGGGGAAATTAACACGCTACTCTACTTCGTTTCACGTGACAAACCTTCCAATCTTAGCTAATTCTAACTTTAAAACCGATATTGTGTTTTGTTTCTATTTTCTGATCCCAAAATGTGATGCAACGGAGTTACTAGTACTCTCTTTTGGGTATTTATGCCTCTAATGCAGTTTACATCTCTCCCTGAAGTAGTAACTTATATCTCCCAAACCATTTGCTTTTAATGCAGGAATACATTCATGAATTATTTCCTAAACTTCGATTGTTATTCAGAAGAGATTTAGAAATTCTTAAAGCAAATGTTTACACACTTTTATATCTAACAAATGTTATTTATTACGCAAAAATTGCAACTCCAGCAGGTAAATCGCTGGTAACTTTCTCGTAATTGACTCTTGTTTTTCCATCATCTTTCCAGGATCCGCTGTTGCTATGGAGACACGTTGATGCAAAGTTCCAGAACGAGATGCCGAAGTTTGAGTCTCAGACTTTACCAGTGCTTGCTTGGCCGACTGTACGTTATGGGTTCATTCTCTCCAACCATCCTCGCTGAAAGCTTTCTGTGATGACTTGTCAGACTGCATCACGTGGATCGGGTCATATTATTACAGATGAGCTTAGGTGTTCAGTGTAGCAAATTAAAGATCAATGCGACCTAAAAGGAAAATTTGAGAGCGTGCGGAAAACTAAAACCTGGACAACTTAACTACCAAATTTCAAAAACGCGGTCTGCCTTTAAATGTCTAATGCAGAGTTTTAAAATAAGTACACTGATGGTTTTAAATCTTGCTTCATTAAATATGTGCACGTAATTCATTCCCTTGGTATTATAGAGATCTCCCAACATTTCATTTTGTATCGAAACAAGAAGTAGAAATGGAAAATATCGTGCATCTAGTATCGACGAAAGCTGGTGTCGACCCATCCCTACTTTCTCTACATACTTCCAAGAAATATTTTCACGAAATCTTTCTTTGCTACTTCATGCAAAATTACCACATTACATATTTCTTTGTAGCAGCAAAACTAATAGCGATAGGCAAATGTTTAACAACTGAACGCAGTAAAATTCCAATTAGCTTTCATAGCATTGCTAGAAACAATTGAATGTCAACAAAACTTCAAAGAATGACACAAGCATTACGCAATTGAAACCACTATTTAGGAATACCTCGAAAATCTCTAATGGCACATAAAGGTCGTTTGAAATAAATCGACTATTTTAAAAACTATTTACGTTTTCTATAAAGCACACATATTTCTATCGCTTAACTATTACCACATAAGAAGTTATAGAATATTATTTCGAAATAAAAAGGAGTTCACCGACTATTCCTTGTAAATTCAAGACACACGTTTCATTTCTCGTGTAAACATAGTTCAATATATGGAATTTTAATTAAAATGTAAGAGATAGATTTAGAAAAGCGAAAGTTTCTGTAAAGGGTGGATAGGATTTAGAGCTTTCGTTTCTTCTTTCTTGAAAATCTTGTCGCCTCTTTGGACAAGATATTGATAATTATGAGGGCTTACACTTATCTAACCTTTCATTCTTAAATTTTATTATTCACACCCCAGAAAACGTTTCATAAAAGTTGTTTTGGAGGACTAAAAGGGCTTCATAAAGTGTGTTCATAATTTCTGGGTGGAATGCAATACCCTGTCTACCTGCTATGCATGCTGGATAAAGTAAAATCTTTCAAAACGACACCATTTTATTATTTCCAGATGTCATCTAATTTAAGAAATTAATGATTAATCTATTCTTGTGCTTTAAATTGTTTTCAATCACTTTAATTCGTCATTACGATGCACACTTCAATTTGAAATTTATTTTTCACTCCTATGTTAACTCAGAGATATATGATTTCCTCTTATAGCATATTTCACTAAAACAATTAGCAGATTTAGTAACCATAAAACCATTCCTAACCTTAAAATATAAGGAGAGCGCTAATCAACAACAATTTCCTATTCGAATGCATTAAGGTGACGATGTTTTCTGTTTATCAGAACATAATTGATGCATGGGAGTAATCCAGTGCAGCAGCATGCAGTCTGACCGTGGCAGAGGGGCCTCAGGGCCTTCAGAAGTTCTGGACTGCAAGTTTTCAGGAACTTATTACGGTATCGATGACTCTTACGGTATGACAGTCTATTTTCACACAAATAACGAAATAATGCTGCAATTGTTTATCAAACAATGTATTAGTAGAGCAGTGTAAAAAGGATGGATGAAGTTACGAGTAGAAATAATTTATTAAAAATAGAATCTCCTGTTTTAATTTGAATAAATAGCCTCCCTTAACTTCTATGGTCATACAAACTTGAGAAACAAATGAGATTATCATAAATTCTTGAAAATATCAGTTTATTTTAAAGCGACACTTAGATAAATCAACGAACAAGCTGTGCAAATCGACCACCACTGAAACTATACAGAGTATAAGCCTCATAGACAATTCTGGTGCACTACATCAAGTGATCAGATATCTGATTTAAGCAGGAACTGATATGACGAGCGAGGTACTGATGTAAAAATCAAGTGGTATCACATCAGGAGATTGGGATGGCCATGCACTTGGTCCTTGTCTTCCCATCCACCGTCCGGAATATTTAAAATTTCATATGTTAGCTATTTCAATAGAAGAATGTTTATAATACATTTCTTGATCATTTTGTATGCCATAAATTCCATTCGTGAAGTAATTGCACATATGTAACACCCTAAGTTTTAGCCATCCTCTATGGTAGAGATAGCATGTTAGCTTCTGTCCTGAAGATCACGAGTTCAAAATTGGTGGATGGTTTGAATTTTTTTGGTCGTTATGTCCTTAACACGACTTCGCTCGAAAGGACGGTAAAGCCGACGGTTCCCTGTCGTAAATTTACAACATGTAAATGCAAATCCAGGTCTAATAGAGGCCTCTGAAGAAATTAGATGATATTTTACGACCAATAATAGAAAGGGTCAGCAAGCATTCATAAATAACAACTCAATTTCAATTTGTTTCCTTTAGTTTGTAGACAACACTTTATAAAAACTAAATGAATATAAAAGGATGAATGAGTTTCTTATATAAAACATTTACTTTAAGTACTAAACTGTATCTTTTGATCAAAATATCAATTTTGATTTTAATCTTTAGAAAACGTTAATAGCTAGAAGTGATTTGATATTACTACTTTAGAAATATTATAAAAATAACATTAAGTGGTAATCACTACAGATAAATATCTTAGTGTACTCTTTTCATTATCATCTATTATTATTATTATTATTATTATTATCATCATCATCATCATCATCATCATCATCATCATCATCATCATCATCATCATCATCATCATCATCATCATCATCATCATCATCATCATCATCATCATCATCATCATCATCATCATCATCATCATCATCATCATCATCATCATCATCATCATCATCATCATCATCATCATCATCATCATTATCATTATTCTGTTACTTAAAATTACACAACTATTATTCACAGATATTGCTAAAATATGAGATTATTATTTTCTGTATATATGATATTTTAAAAGATTGAAATACAATTTTGCCATAATTTTTGACAATGTGCTATTTAAACTTGCCATTTATTGCTATAACATAATATAGCTTTCTGAATATCTAAATCCTTGTTTAATATTTCCAGAAGCAGTATGATGCCATAAGCTTCATGTTATAAGAAGATTCAGTTCGGGAGCAGCTGTATGCGGTATGGCCAGTCTGTGGTGGAATATGATCTAATGTTCTGTGTATGCGGTTTGAAGTATCATGAAGGATCTCATCGAGGGACTAGAAGGTAAAACTCTAAACTAATTAATTTTTATGTAACATTTGTGTTCTAATTATCAGATTTGTGTCTAATTGTTTTGAAAAAGTAATTTAATAGGTCTAGACTACTTTATGGTTCGAAACTTCTTTACTCTGACTTACCTGATGTATATCTGTACATAAGAGCTGGAAAAGCACGCTCTTTTGTTTTCAAATTAAATATAAAGTAAGTAGGCAGGTGTTGTATTTATAGAGAAAGGAACAAATGAAGTCAGAGATTAGTTAAACATCGCATACGTAAACCTCATTTTAAGGGAATGTGTCATATAAAATGCTTAACCATTTTCTTCACCACTGCACAAAAATGTTCAATAGGATCCACATCTAGTAAGAAAGAAGGTCAGTCAATCCCTGTGATATCTCAGCTAGGTGAGAACTGCTTGCTTCGTTGGAGAGGTTGGCTGCTGGAATTCAATCATGTCATTGGATATTTGAAGCAACCATTACGTCTTTGAAAATGACTTCATATTTATTCCTAATTAACGTGCCATCAAGGTGCAATAACACACCTAGACCATCTCTCTAGACCCACCTCTATAACGACGCCAAGATGCAACCTTGGCAGTTCATTTATATCACGTATTTTATGTCGTAAGTTTTCCTTCAAAGAATATAGATGCTTTTCCCTAATTTCTAGCTGAATATGACTCTATTGCAATTAAGGTTTACACTTTATGCTGGAAGATAAATAATCAGGAATGTAATCTGTGATTGTCTGTAAGATTCTGCCTCTTAGTTGCTTATCAAACAAGATCCCTGCAGACCGCCGCTGTATCTTAATGGTAGCGTGTCTGCCACACGTTCAAGAGGTCCGGAATTGGAATTTACTAAGGTTGACTAATCTGGACAAAGTTCCTCCGCGGTTTCCCCTTATCGTGAAAGATGAATGTCAGATAACTCTAAGCTTTAAGTAGCGTGGGCTCATTTGAGCATTATTTCATTAATTTTATACAATATCCTATGTTATTTAACCGGTTAAAGGACTTTAATCTTCTTCTACACTTCAGGATTACGTCTTTTCCTGCTTCAAAATGTATGACCATCATACATGGCGGATAACCTATTGCTGTGTGGCGGACAATCCATCAATTCGCTTTTTGGAGTCCTCAGATACTCTGCCGCTGGACCAGAGGTGTGCGCTCGCATTGTCTTGTTGTTTCTACTTACTTCACCGAAGGCTTCCGGCAAACAAATGGTTGTGTACCATTCAGCACTGAACGTTTAACGTTCCTCTGAAGGCACCGTTGCCACATAGCCAGTTTTGCTGTGAAAGCTAGCGACCATTTTCTTCCAACTGTTTCGAGTGCGAACAACTTTTGTTGGATTCGCTTCACCTTGAGAGATCTACACATTCGACTATTGTTTACGTTCTGGTTCATATGCGTATATCCATAATTCGTCACCTGTTACAATCTTATATACGTCATTTGAGACAGCGCCATTTTATTTCAGCAACTCTTAACCCCAGAGCCTCAGATCATATCTTGAGACCTAACCCCTAAATCCTACAGCTATCAACAAACAGCGTTCAATCTACCAGAAGAACCGTCTTTACCTGTGAAAACCTGCGACTCTTAACCCTAGAGCCAAAGAGCAAACCTCTAATCCTACAGCTATTAACTTTCCAGACCAGTCTTACCTGCGAACTCCTGCAACTCTTAAGCCTAGAGCCCTCTGATCATACCTCAAGACCTAACCTGTAATCCTATGGCTATTAACCTCCCAGACCACAGTCTTACCTGTGAAATCCTGCAACTCTTAAGCCTAGAGCCCTCTGATCATACCTCAAGACCTAACCTGTAATCCTATGGCTATTAACCTCCCAGACCACAATGTTACCTGCGAAATCCTGCAACTCTTAAGCCTAGAGCCCTCTGATCATACCTCAAGACCTAACCTGTAATCCTATGGCTATTAACCTCCCAGACCACAGTCTTACCTGCGAACTCCTGCAACTCTTAAGCCTAGAGCCCTCTGATCATACCTCAAGACCTAACCTGTAATCCTATGGCTATTAACCTCCCAGACCACAGTCTTACCTGTGAAATCCTGCAACTCTTAAGCCTAGAGCCCTCTGATCATACCTCAAGACCTAACCTGTAATCCTATGGCTATTAACCTCCCAGACCACAATGTTACCTGCGAAATCCTGCAACTCTTAAGCCTAGAGCCCTCTGATCATACCTCAAGACCTAACCTGTAATCCTATGGCTATTAACCTCCCAGACCACAGTCTTACCTGCGAAATCCTGCAACTCTTAAGCCTAGAGCCCCCTGATCATATCTCAATACCTAACCTCTAATCCTACTGCTATTAACCACCCAGACCACAGTCTTACCTGCGAAATCCTGCAACTCTTAAGCCTAGAGCCCTCTGATCATACCTCAAGACCTAACCTGTAATCCTATGGCTATTAACCACCCAGACCACAGTCTTACCTGCGAAATCCTGCAACTCTTAAGCCTAGAGCCCTCTGATCATACCTCAAGACCTAACCTGTAATCCTATGGCTATTAACCTCCCAGACCACAGCCTTACCTGCGAAATCCTGCAACTCTTAAGCCTAGAGCCCCCTGGTCATATCTCAAGACCTAACCTCTAATCCTACTGCTATTAACCACCCAGACCACAGTCTTACCTGCGAAATCCTACAACTCTTAACCCTAGAGCCCCTCCATATCATACCTCTAAATCCTACTGCTATTAACCTCCCAGACCAACCGCCTTTCCTGTGTAAACCTGCGACTATTAACCCTAGAGCCTCAGATCATACCTCAAGACCTAGCATCATGATCTACCGCAAATTAAGAGGACTGACTACAACCTCTAAACACTGTCTAAATCCACTAATTATACAGCTCCCAAATTATGTGGGATCCACGAGAGCTAAAACTTTTTCACAACTAAATAATCATGCAATATTTTATATATGCTGGTGCAACTAAGGCCTAGAGTTTCCTCAGTCTCATAATATATCGAGTGACGATCTTTCATTATTAGTTTTCGCACAGCATCAATGCTTTCTATTACAATAACTGATATTGGACGACCTTAAATAACTTCATATTGAGGTAACGCCGGCCATGATTAAATTCGTTACACCAGCGTTTCATAGGGGCAAAGCATGGAACTTCGTCGCCAAATGTGGCAGTTAGTTGATCGATGCACTTTTGTCTTGGAAATTCACGTCTAAATTCATAAGAAATCATTGCACGAACATTTTAGCGAGTTAGTTCCATGCCTTTATTGAAAACTAATGTAAGTAAAACAAATGACGCTCAAAATTTCTGAAGTAGGGTATGGACAACAATGTCAAACTATTCTTTGAATACGTCAGATGACCCACAACATTCAGGGTTGCTAAATCTCAAAATATAAATAGTGCCACGTAGTTAGGTACGTAGTGTCACTCACGTAGCGACCAGGTCGTAAAAGATTTGACTTGTTAAAGACTCCTGCTACTATGTTTCCCTTGCACCTAAAGAGAAATTAGCAAATTGATAATCTCTGCTAAGTTTATGTCTATTAATGCGAAGTACAAGAACAGACATTTGTATGAACAGCTTGTACAAAAATACACTGCTATGTGAATGTATTACATAAGATTTGTTTAAATTCAGGGGGCAATATCGAAGTTTTCTGTTGAATGCAATCATTCTGCTGATGTATCTACGAGGCCAGTCTGTAAAATAAGGTCTCCAAGGCGCTGGAGCGATGGCCAGCCCAGTGTAATTTACGACCTCCAACCTTAAGTCATATAGGACGATAAATGCAATGAAATGGGTGAAATTATGCCCAAATGAATCCGGGGTCCATGGACCTTAGAGTTACCTGACATTATTCTTTCAGGATAAGGGAAAACCCTAGGAAAAACCCTGACCAGGATATGAACTCGGGACCTCTTGAACGTGAGGCAGACACGCTACCAGCTATGCTACTGAGGCAGGCTGCAGCTATGAGAAACGCTATTACGCGACATCCGGCAACATTGGAGTGTAGCTTGGTAACACTCCTTTAAATCCCCACCAAAACGTATCCGTTGCAACCTTTAGCCTTGGCTGGGCAGCCGTTTACGATGGAGCTTCCTATCACTTCCACCGTCTAGTGCGAGTTGCGTGCAGTGATCCGTTTTTTTGAGTGCCAAGGTCATTACTCCCACTGTAATTCATCGTCAGTTATGCGAAGTCTATCGGCCACAGTGTATGCACGTCAAAAACGTGCGGAAGTGGGTCGAGAGTTCAAAGACGAACGTACAGACGTCCATGACGAACAGCATTCTGGTCGGCCTTCGGTTTGAGCCGAAACAATTGCAAAGTTGGAGCAAGAAATGCTTAATGATCGGCGTGTGACAGTTCGCGAGCTGTACGAACTTATCCCTGAAGTCAGTAAGACTACGACTAACAAGATTTTGACCGAACGTTTGCATTATCGCAAGGTGTGTGCGAGGTAGGTCTCCAAGACCATAAACGGCAACGTGTTGAAGCAGCCCACCGATTCTTGGAGCTGTGCAAAACAGGGCGAAGAATTGTTGGATTCAATTGTCACTGGCGATGAAACCTGGGTGCACTACACAACACTAGAAACTAAAGAACGTTCTCGTTAGTGGCGGCATTCAAATTCGCCGAAGCCTCCAAAGATGGCCAGTGTGTTCTGGGACAGAAAAAGTGTATTGTTGTGCGAGTATATGCCTACCGGCACAGCAATAAACGCCGCTAGCTACTGTGAGACTTTAAAAAATTGCGATGTGCCATTCAAAATCCAAGGAGGAGGATGCTGACGAAGGGAGTGATTTTTCATCGCGACAACGCTCGTCCCCATACTGCACAAGCAATGGCTGATCTCCTGGCCTAGTTCGGGTGGGAAATCCTCACCCATCCCCCCTACATTCCACACTTAGCCACTAGTGATTATCTTCTGTTTTCTGAGTTGAAGTCACACCTGGGTGGAACATATTTCCAGATTGACGATTATTTGCGCAACTTGGCAGGAGAGCACTATGACAAGGGTATACAAAAAATGCCACAGTGCATGCAAAAGAGCATCGATTGCAGTGGTGATTATGTTGAAAAATAGCTGTAAGTTCCACCTTTCTATCAATTTAGTATATATTGACAGTAAACATATTTTCTATATTAAATAAAATTGTAGAGCTTATTTTACGAACACGCCTCGTATATGCACATTTACAGCTCTGAGTTTAAAGGGCGATGTTCCGGCCCCCATGAACCTGTGTGAGCTCACCCATGACAGTATGGATTTTTCCGCCCATAGGTACGCTTCACTCTCAGCATACAGAGGAATATGAGCGACTTACAAATGTATATGAAACCTGGTGCTTCAAATTAATAGTATTCTTAATTTATCTACATTTATCTAGTAGATAGAAAAGATATTGGGTTGCACCAGCAAATTTATATCAAGATTTCGCGGAAAATGTCCTTTTTTAAAAAAACTGGATTTTTGATAAAAGATCCCTCACCCAAAACTACCTTTTACATCATTGGTGCCAAAGCTAATGACGTTACTTTTGCATTGTGAAGTTCCATTCATTCAGATAAACGAATCATCACAGAGGTATGTTTCTATGTCCCTCAAATTTGTGATAGATCGCTGAACAGTGGGGGGAGGCAAATCAGTGTCCACTTCTTTGGATAAGGCTCGTTATTACTCTTTATATGAGTTACTTCTTGAAATTCCTAAATATATTCACAAAGAAAACGAAAATAATGGCACATCGAGGAAATAAGCATTAAAAATAAATGCCTGATACATCTTTCGAATTTCAACTATTTCTGCTGTGATGTAATCCTGGATTTAGATAATGACATAGAAAACAAAATAAACAACTTTCAGCAGATACATGGAACTTATAGCAGGAAATTTGAAAAACAAAGCAAGGAAAGAAACAAAGTTATAATTTTATAAAACGATGGCAGTTCCAGCGCTTATGTATGGAAGTGATTCCTAGATATTAAACGAAAGAGATAAAAGTAAGATAGAGGCATAAGAGGCCGCGCCGTGGCTCAGTGGTTAGACAGCTTGGCTCTCACCAAGGCGGCCCGGGTTCTATCCCAGGCGACCGCAAAGTGAGATTAGTGGTGGACAACACGGCGCTGGTGCGGGTTTTCTCCGGTACCTCCGGTTTCCCCCGCCATCTCATTCCAACGGTGCTCCATCTTCATCTCATATATCATCAGTGTCACCGCCTGTGGTGCCGTATGTAGTAAAAGTGGGCGTTAAACACTACACATTTCATTAGAGACATCAGAAATTAGGTTCTTGAGAAGTCTTAAACAATGTACTAGACGAGATTTAATAAGAAATGATACTATTCGAGTGGAACTAGGCATATATAAATTACAGGACAAAATAGAACAAAATATACAGAACTGGAAATGTGTGTAGTGTTTAACGCCCGCTTTTACTACATACGGCACCACAGGTTGTGACACTGATGATATATGAGATGAAGATGGAGCACCGGTGGAATGAGATGGCAGGGGAAACCGGAGGTCCCGGAGAAAACCCGCCCCAACGGCGTGTTGTCCACCAAAAATCTCACTTTGCGGTTGCCTGGGATCGAACCCGGGCCGCCAAGCGGTCTAACCACTGAGCCACGGCGTGGCCTACAGAACTGAAAAGAACATATAAATAGAATGGAGGAAGAACGAGTACCTGTTTTAATAAGAAGACGCCGTAGATAAAAATGAAAGTAGTTGGAATGCGAAAATCAGGCAGGCAGAAATGAATTATCCCTGAAGTTAAGAAGAAGACCTTGGAATTATCAGTTAAAGTCTGTCTACCCAATGCAAGTGCACGGCGGCCGCTTTCTTTGACAAACCCTCATAATCGTTTTACAACATGGACCCTCCTCCTGACGGTCCTTTCTACAATGTTGCAACATTTTAACATCACCGTTTTGCACCTAATGAAACAGAACAACTGGAAGTTGGAAATTTGGCAACTGAGACTCCACGCGGAGTAGATATGCAACTGTCATTTTCAACAAATGGGGGCTGCTATTGGTCCCCAACGTCAATGTTCCATTTCTGAAGTGTGGAGATAGATTTATGACGGTCATTAGTGGCCGGGGAGGTCCCGTCCTTTGAGGTCCCTTTGACTGGGAACTGCACACACGTTGGCTAAACAGACTTTACTTGAGATATTTATATGCCAAAAATTATTTTGTGAATTAACTTGGAACAGCCTGGAAAGCCTTAGACCTGAATGTCTTTTTTATAGCAGATAAACCGTAAAATTTAAGCCAAAATCTTACTATAGAGCGCAGATCTCCTTAAAAAGCACAGATTACGTAAAATTACTTTCTGGCGGTTGCCAATTCCGAGTTATTCTTTGTTATTAGTTCTAATTCTGTAAAAGCTACTTTTTCTTCGAAATAGATATAGACTGATTAGTTTTTCTTTGTGGTTAAACAAATTGCATGGCCTCCTAAAGTAACCCATAACGTTCATCTTTTAAACATCTGAATGTCGTTTTATTCTACCATATTTGCTTTATGCCTCTAATGAATAGGAAAATGGAGACTCGCTTTCGCGAAGTCCTGGGTCCAGTCTCTAATGGCCGCCCCAATCTTACTACGGGGTTTTACCTAATGTACTTCTGTCTAAGGTTATAGAAAGTCTATACTGATTTTGGGGTTTACTTACGAAATGTCTTTCTAGTGGTTTCTGACAAAATATAAAATTCTTAAGTGGGCTATTTCGAAATGGTTTTCCAAAGGTAATTTAAAAAGATGGTGCTCCAGACTGAACGCTTTATTTTCTATTTAAAGCTATTTCCGTACACTATGTAGAACGAGAGAATAAAGTAAACTAAGCAAAACACTGGTTTGTATCACTACGCGTTCACATGCCTTCAAATGACAGTATTGTTAGAGCTTCCGTAAGTATAATATTAATATGTATTGATAATATGAATATGCATTTTCAACACAAAAAACACGTATTTATTCAAGCCAACCGCTTAATCGCTTCGTTAATTATAATATTAATATGTATTAATAATATAAATATGCATTTTCAACACAAAAACGCGTATTTATTCAAGCCAACCGCTTAATCGCTTCGTTAAGTATAATATTAATATGTATTAATAATATGAATATGCATTTTCAACACAAAAACACGTATTTATTCAAGCCAACCACTTAATCGCTTCGTTAAGTATAATATTAGTATGTATTAATAATATGAATAGCATTTTCAACACAAAAACACGTATTTATTCAAGCCAACCGCTTAATCGCTTCGTTAAGTATAATATTAGTATGTATTAATAATATGAATAGCATTTTCAACACAAAAACACGTATTTATTCAAGCCAACCGCTTAATAGCTTCGTTAAGTATAATATTAATATGTATTAATAATATGAATATGCATTTTCAACACAAGAACACGTATTTACTCAAGCCAACCGCCTAATCGCTTCGTTAACTATAATATTAATATGTATTAATAATATGAATATGAATTTTCAACACAAAAAACACGTATTTATTCAAGTCAACCACTTAATCGCTTCGTTAAGTATAATATTAATATGTATTAATAATATAAATATGCATTTTCAACAGAAAAACACGTATTTATTCAAGCCAACCGCTTAATCGCTTCGTTAAGTATAATATTAGTATGTATTAATAATATGAATACCATTTTCAACACAAAAACACGTATTTATTCAAGCCAACCGCTTAATAGCTTCGTTAAGTATAATATTAATATGTATTAATAATATGAATATGCATTTTCAACACAAGAACACGTATTTACTCAAGCCAACCGCCTAATCGCTTCGTTAAGTATAATATTAATATGTATTAATAATATGAATATGCATTTTCAACACAAAAAACACGTATTTATTCAAGTCAACCACTTAATCGCTTCGTTAAGTATAATATTAATATGTATTAATGATATAAATATGCATTTTCAACAGAAAAACACGTATTTATTCAAACCAACCACTTAATCGCTTCGTTAAGTATAATATTAATATGTATTAATAATATAAATATGCATTTTCAACACAAAAATACGTATTTATTCAAGTCAACCACTTAATCGCTTCGTTGAGTATAATATTAATATGTATTAATAATATGAATATGCATTTTCAACACAAAAACACGTATTTATTCAAACAACCGCTTAATCGCTTCGCTAAGTATAATATTAATATCTATTAATAATATGAATATGCATTTTCAACACAAAAACACGTATTTATTCAAGCCAACCGCTTAATCGCTTCGTTAAGTATAATATTAATATAAATTTTCGACAATAAAAGCACATTTTTCTAGCTAAGTATCACGTAGCACACTATTAATATCCATGAAAACTAACTGATACGTATTTTTCGTACTCTTTAGTACGAGACTTGACCATTGCCAGCAATTCCACCTTAACATGACCCTCGTGGAAAATTATGTTTTAACTCTGTATCCACGTTATGATGTCACTTGTTCTCGGGAAACAAGCCTGGTGAAAAGACGAGGGAGCGTACATCTTTCCCATTATCAGGGTATTTTAATACATTTTATAACCACCAATCAGTACTGAATAAAACAAAACTATAAACAAAACTCAATCAAAATTCGCACTACTGAACAAAATACCGTCGTCAGTAAATTAAATGCCAGGACAGGAGATGGCGCGAGTAGAAAATTAACAAGGTCAAATAAACGTAACTACTTAACTTGATGATCAAGTTATAACATTTATTAAAATATCTTGATGATGGGAGAGATGTACGCTCCCGGAACGTCGATTTCTAATTGTCTTTTCACCCGGCTTGCTTCTGGAGCAGATCTCGAACATATTCGTTGCCAGGTCTTATTTTACATTCCTTTTACCTACCAGGAAATTAAAACATGTCAAAATCTTAGAGAGCAGAAGAGCAAACTCTTCAGCTATCTTGCATTTCTATTGAGATGCAGGGATGAGAAAACTACACCTAAGTTTGCCAGACTAGCTATCCAATCACGAATATGTCAACCTACAAAATCCTCAGCCGTGCCAGCTCTGCGCTGGTCACAGAACATATTAAATACACCAAGTATAGCTTGATAATCAAGTTAAGTAGTTACGTTTCTTTGTCCCAATTAATTTTGTACACTCGTGCCATCTTCTTACCTGGCATATAACTTACAGAAAACAATCTATTCCTCAGTGATTTTTTCAGTGGTTATAGAAGATATTAGATACCCCAAGAATAGCTTGATAGCCAAGTTAAGCAGTTACGTTTCTTTGACCTAATTAAATTTCTACACTCGTGCCATCTTCTGACCTGGCAATTAACTTACAGAAAACAATCTTTTCTTCAGTGATGCGAGTATCGATAGTGTTTTGTCTTTATATATATATATACAGTTATACCCCACCTTTAACTCCAATGGTCATATTGGCGGCAGTTCTCCTTTGGAACATATCGAAGGTGTTAACTCGTTATCGTTGGGTTTTAATCATTAGATCACGCACACATTCAGACTCTCATTCATACTTCGAGACTCTGCGGAAGATGGGGAATTATCCGGGTCGGAGAAAAATCCTCACCAAGGCCGGGAACCGAACCCGGGACCCATAGCACGGCTGGCAGGTGCTCTACCGACTGAGCTACGGGTCTAGCCCGTATATATTTGTGTTATATCCAGCAATACAGTTGTAATTATAACATTTATTAAAATACTGTGACTGTAGGTTCTTATAATTAAAAGTCCAATTTGCATAGATTCTATATGGTGTTTATTTCCGTAGAAATACACTCTGGTCAATTCTTACAGTAGCAGAATGACGTCACATACACAATTACAATCAACCAAGGTTGTTGACCACAAACAAAAGCGATCACTTTCAAAACACACCACCTTCAATTACAAATCTCGTTACGACTGACTGTTTACTACTGTCCGATAAACTTCCCATAGGGGAGGGGATCCGTCCCCTTCAGCCGCCATAGGCCGCACCGTGGCTCAGTGGTTAGACCGCTTGGCTCTCATCAAAACGGCCGGGGTTCTATCCCAGGTGACCGCAAAGTGAGATTGGTGGTGGACAACACGGCGCTGGGGCGGGTTTTCTCCGGGACCTCCGGTTTCCACCTCCATCTCATTCCCCCGGTGCTTCATCTTCATCTCATGTATCATCAGTGTCACCGCCTGCAGTGCCGTATGTAGTAAAAGCGGGCGTTAAACACTACACATTTCATTTCATTTCAGCTGCAGTTGTGCGGACGCTGCGGACCCCTAGCACTCGTGGTACCTCTGACATTACTAGAGAAACCTCGGACCGAACTGCCTAGCCCCTCCCTGATTGGGAGATGTTCCGATTGGGTTGGTCTCGAGGGGACAGTGGTTCCCGATACCCGTGGGAGATCGGGTACATCTCCGGACGGGGTTGAGGGAAGCCATTAGTATTCCCGGGTGCTAGCCTGCAGCGCTAGTAGTAGGCGTCTTAGATCGTTAAGTGGCCCCACCGAAGTCATATCGGTAGCCTTCACCTTTTGGTGTTGGCAAGCGTAAGTGGCGCATCCACTTCCATACCGTCTTGTGTCCATGGACGAGATGGGGGAGGGGGCTTGTTAGTGACCCATGTCTTGCCCTATGGAAAGCCCCACGGAGGACACCAGGGATCCCTTTGGGACAGCTCGGAAACTCCCTGATTGAAAGAGGCCCGGGTCTTGGTCGTACGGGTCCAGCATTAATGGGAGTAGAACATCTGGACTCAACTGTCCGATAAACTAGCGACGGCTTCTTTTTATACACGACCACTCATGATTCCAGACTGTTATAGAATGTTCTCTAACACGTCACCAGATAAAACACGAACGTTCTGAACGTCTAACTTTATCTGTGTCGGCAAGTCTTTTATCTCCGGGTAATCTTTATCCGTTAATGCTGGCTGTTTAATCTCCACACTGCGATATCCGTCTGTTATAGCTCTTCGCCGAACCCTTTTAGCGCGTACGCCGCCAGTAGTAATAATGGATTCGCGACAATACCCTGACGATGAGAGAGACGTACGCTTCCCAAGGTCTATGCCCCACACGCGCAAAAGTTTCGTGCTCCCTCGGTGTGGCGATGCGTGTAGAAGCCTAACCTTACCTTGATGTAGAAGCGATGAACCTTTCGTCTAAAAGTCGTGAAGATGAAGTTCTATAAATCCTCTCTCCGGCAGCTGCGGCGAGCGATGAGATGTGAAACTTCTCAGGCGTGGTATCGATACAAAAGGGATTTCACTTTTGGGCAAATATGGAATAAAATAATTAATACTGTTTCACTTTACTTGGAATATTATTTATCAACATCATTTTCTTCTTTACATGCGACTTTTTCCACTGATGTATATTGCCCTTTACTATATAGTAATTTTCTCATTTTATTTATAAATGAAAAACGGGTTTTTACTTAAATTATTTATCATGGCGTCATGTCTTCGATGTATATTTTAAACCTTTACTAAACGTTCATAAATGATGAACTCTGATAACTTCTAATAATTTCAAGAAGTCTTTTACTGAAAACGCGTCTATCCTCTTCAAGAGTTCAAACCAGAAGAAAAGATTTAAGAATAAAATCATTTTTTCTTTTTTCTGTTATGGTTGCTAAGTTACCGTAATGCTTAATTCTGATTGTTCCTACGTCAAAATTTAGGATGTCTATAAACCTAAGCATTTGTTGCATCATCTATATGGCCTGCTTGGTTATTAACTTGAATTACAGATGGCCATGTTTATGTAATATGTCCATATATGCAATGCATCAAGCTTCAGGTCTTATTAGCTATAGTATTACAAAAATGCCATCCACACAAATCACTGGCGGAAACAGTCTCCAAGTTCTAACTGAACAGTCGACTGCGATTATAAAATATAAAATAAAAGGAACTGCGTTACAATTTGGGAACTCACTTTTTTAGAACCCGGTAGTTCGAGGCAGAGGTATTCATAATTTCAGCGATTCGGAAATACGATCAGACAGGGTTTATAACCTCTCAATGGCAATGAAAAAGTAAATGAGAGTTCTTCATACTTTGAACTTATCTTCCTATAAAGCAGTTATTGCCGTACACTTCTAATAAAAACTGATGAAACACAAGAGCTCTCTTGAAAATATATAAGCTTTAGTTAACTGTTCCTCTTTACCCATTTAATATTTGCTTCCGCTTGAATGTTGGCGGAATAGGGGCACCGATTTAATTAAGAAAGAGACAAAAACATGAAAATGAAGGCAGAACACTAAGAAAACAAATATAACAGCACTTTTTGCAATCTTCGTGTTTCTCTATGCTACATCAGTCTAGTTCTAATAAGTTACATTTAAACGGAAGGAGGAGGTTTTTAAGGAAAAGATTAAAAGAAACGCAAATAAATTAGTAAATATTAAGAAACTTAAGGCGTATCTTTTAACAGAAAAGGGGAGATAGTGGTGGATAGGAAAACTTTGCATGTTATTTTAAGGTAAGACCACGGATTGCATGCCAACTTCGCAAACGACATGTTGTTCCATGACGATCTCTATCTGAACGCTCATAGTTTCCATCATAAGTCTCAACGTCTGGGAGTTCTCAATACACTGACCCACAGAGCTTTGTCTATCTCTGTTCCCATCCACTTAAAACCAGAATTACATCACCCGAGTCTCACTTTCCGTCAAAACGGCTACTCCGAATATGACGTTGAAGGCTGGATCACAAAAGCTAGGAAAAGGAAACAGCAAGCGTCAGATGAGCCTACTGCTACAGCCTGCATCCCCTTTACCGGCAATCTATCCTGCAGAATCAGCAGAATTCTCGCCAAATACAACATCAGAACCATTCTCAAGCGACCACCGAAGATTATACATCTGTTGAGACCAGTGAAAGACAAACTAGACTTCCAAGTTCCGGGAGTGTGCCGCATTCCCTGTGAATGTCGGACACTGTATATAGGACAAACCAGAAGGACCATCGCTACTAGAATAAACGAACATGAACGGAGCATTAGTTTAATGCAACCTGAGAAGTCTGGGCTGGCAGAGCATTGTTTTGATAACGACCATCTTGGCAAGATGCAACAGTTACTGGGAGGGGAGAATTAAGGAGGCTTTGGCGATTTCCTCTGAAAGGAGCACGCTTAATCGTGATGCTGAACTTCAGTTTTTCTCCTCTTGGAAACGTCCTTAAAAATGGCAATCCGTCGATTTAAGAAGCGAAGATCAATACAGCTTGATAATTAAGTTAAGTAGTTACGCTTCTTTGACATAATTTTCTATACTCACGCCATCTCCTGAGCTGGCATTTAATTTACTGAAAACAGTCTTTTGTTAAGTAATGCGAATTTTATTACTGTTTTGTCTTTGTTTATAGTTGTATTATATCCAGTATTTCATTTGTGGTATAACATTTTATAAATATTCTGATGATGGGAGAGATGCAAACTCCCGAAACCTTGATATCTAATCATATTTTGACCTGACTGGCTGTCCGAGAAGAAAGTGAGCGTTAATGGATCGTGTTGTCTTCAGTGATGAATCGACCTTTCACCTTAGTGGACATGCTAACACTTTTAATTTGCGCATCTGGGGTTTATAAAATCCTCACGAAATGGTAAAAATGCAGCGAGATTCCCCTAAAGTGAATGGTGTCTGTGCCGTTTCCCGGCGAAAATTTTATGAGGTTTTCTTTTTTTGGTGAAACTACTGTAACTGGCACCTCTTACCTTCATACACTAAAACAATTGCCCTTCCCTTAGTTGGAAGAAAATGATCCAGAGAACTTCATTTTTCCAACAAGATGGTGCGCCACTTAACTGGCATAACGACGTACGCGATTGGTTGAACGTCACTGTACCGGAGCTTTGGATAGGCCGCAAGGGCCCCAATGACAGGGCTTGCTATGCATGGCCTCCACGTTCTCCTGACCTAACGCCTTGCGATTTTTACCTTAGGGGCTTCATCAAAGATCGTGTGTACGTGCCTCCGCTATCAGCTGACCTCCCTGAATTAAGAAACCGGATTGAAGCAGCTGTTGCTACAATTACTGAATACACACTTATCAACGTTTGGGAAGAAGTCGGCTATAGAATTGATGTGTGCCGTGTGACAAAGGGTAGTCACATTGAATATTTATAAGGTTCTTGGTAAAACTGTTTCGACCTCGCCCACTTTCTTCTCGGGCAGCCAGCCAGGTGAAAAGATGATTAGATATCAACGTTTCGGGAGTGTGCATCTCTCCCATCATCAGGATATTTATAAAATGTTATAACCACAAATGAAACACCGGATATAACACAACTATAAACAAAGACAAAACACTATCAAAATTCGCATTACTGAACGAAAGACTGGTTTCGGTAAATTAAATACCAGGTCAGGAGATGGCGTGAGTATAGAAAATTATGTCAAAGAAACGCAACTACTTAACTTACCCACTCACTGCAGGCTGGCAGGCTGTTTGGAAGAGGCCGAGGGGTGGTCAAATCATGTACGTGCTCTGGAAAGAGCTTAACTTCGTAGTGACAGTATGTGGATGTTGCAGGATGACGGGTAAAAATTAACTGGGTGTAGAGAAGGGAGGTAGCTTGTTGCTCCTCGAAGAAACTGCTTAACTTAACTTGATTATCAAGCTGTATGGATATTTGCTTCCATTTTTAAGGCCAGTTTCCAGGAGGAGCTGAACTGAAATCCAGCATCACGATTAAGCGTGCTCCTTTCAGAGGAAATCGACAAAGCTTCCTTAGTTCTCCGCTCCCAGAAACTGTTGCATTTTAATCGTGATGCTGGATTTCAGTTCAGCTCCTCTTGGAATCCGGCCTTAAAATGGAAATCCGTCGATTTAAAAAGCAAAGATCAATACAGCGTGATCATCAAGTTAAGTAGTTACGTTTCTTTGACACAATTTTCTATACTAACGCCATCTCCTGAGCCGGCATTTAATTTACTGAAAACAGCCTTTTGTTCAGTGTTGCGAATTTTTTGTCTTTGTTTATAGTTGTGTTATATCCTGGCTGGATGCCCGAGAAGAAATTGAACGTATTCGTCGCCAGGAAAGCTTCAGGTCTTATGTTTTGACTTGCTTCTGCACTGGACATATCATCTGTAACTGTAAATTGAATGTAATAAATATTATAAAAAGTTAAATCCCCGTTATTCATTTATATGCGGTGTATATCCATTGTATTACTGTTAATATATGGTGCACAGAAATCGTATAAATATAGTGGAATAGTTTTTCCGGTTAACAGATATCCCCTATTACCATTAGTGTTCATTTGTGTAGGTAATGTACTTTAAAGGTGCGATGAAACGCAATTTAACTTTTTTCCCCCTCTCTGTTCGCCATCCCGCACTCAGGTGTTGGGATATACGTTGAGGACAAGCAATTTGGCTTTCCTCCAGGTGCCATTTTCTACTGCTCCCACATTTGCTACTTCTCCTAATGTGCACATTATTCATTTCCTCGCTACCAGCTATTACCTACTCCATTCAGGTTTCATTTGAATACTTAATTGCGCCTGATTCTGCAACTCTCCTAGTCTAATGACCAAACATGCTTTCTAATTATTATTCTGGGTAATGTACCAACTTCAAAGTTTATAAATCCAAGTAGAATGCAAGCATAAAGAGACAGCTTTCGTTTCGTGAAATTATTAACGGCTTCATATAAAGATTTATTTCAAATTTTAGTTTTATCAAGCTGCGGTACAATTTATCTTACCACAGAAGAGTAATAACGGAACCTTTTGGAAGCTTTTGTATAACCCTGGGGAACAAAAAAAAAATTTATATACCCGAAACAAAATAGGAAAATTCTTATGTAAACTCATCTGCTGATTCCAAAAATGTCCCTCAAAATGCTGTATCACGTAACGTTTTTTAGGTATTCATAATTTTTTATGAAAACTTACAGAAATGTGATGTCATAACTCACATTTGATTAATTGAAAATAATAGGTATTTTATTGCCAAAAAACATTGAAAATAATAATAATTATTATTAACTATTATTAAAATAAATAAGCACAAGTTAGTGATGAAAACCAATACGTGAATTATCTCAGAAGTGTTTCACTGTTGATTTTTTTTTTTTTTTTTGTATCGACATTTACTCTCCCGTTTGAGGAACCAACAATAGTCTCCCAACATGGCTGAATCCCAGCGACCCCGGTAACGTCTTTCCATCTCAGAAATGTCCTGGTGAAAACGCTCACCTTGCTCATCACTTACTACAGCTCCTAGGTTTGTAGAGAAACTATCAAGGTGAGAGTGCAAAAAGTGGATTTTAAGTGACATACGGCAACCCATTTCTTTGTAGCTCCTTAATAGTTCTGAGACTAAAGTTTCGGAATTTTATTCTTTGTTATTTCCCAGGAAGCCTTGCACCACTGATTTAAATGATTTCCATGCTGCCAGTTCAACACGTTTAAGCTTTGATTCAAAAACACTGTCTTTAAGAAGTAGTCTTATTTGAGGACCGACAAATATACCTTCCTTCAATTTAGATTCACTTATTTTGGGAAAGATACTTCTTAAATACTCAAACGCACTTCCACTTTTGTACAAAACTTTAACAAAATCCTTCATTAACCCGAGCTTTATGTGAAGTGGGGGAAGAAGAACTTTGTTTGGGTCTACTGGAGGTACATACTTAACACTGCTTGCTCTAGGGGTATAGTCTTCCCTTTTCCCCCACTCTTTCACTATAAAATGCTTGTCAGTTGCCCTACTGTCCCATAAGCACAAAAACAGCAATATTTTGTGAAACCTCCCTGCAGTCCCGTTAGCAATGCAACTACCTTGAGGTCACTACAAATTTCCCAGCCATGGTTTTGATAACTAAGAGCATCTAAAATGATGGACATGGAATCGTATGTCTCCTTCATTCCTATGGCATGAAATAAAGGTATTGAAGGTAGTAAATTGCCATTATGAAGCAACACTGCCTTTAAGCTGTATTTAGAAGAGTCAATGGCTATTATTTTAAATTAAGTCAATATGAGTTGGTATCATACTTCATTTCTGTAATTTTATATAAAAGAATAAGAATATCTCAAAAACGTTACGTAATACAGCATTTTCAGAGGCATTTTTGGAATCAGCGAGTCATTTTGCATAAGAATTAGCCTATTTTGTTTCGGGTACAAAAAAAACGTGTTCCCTAGTGTAATTAGACCTATAACGGCCATGGAAGTTCCAAAATTTATATGCACCAGTTTATTCATCAATTTCTCTATAAATGCAACTTTACAGGTCCCTTAATTCAAAAGAAGGGGTTAGAAGGGTATTCGCCTATATCTACGAGGGCTGTTCAATAAAGACTGATCATAATTTTTTTAAAGCCATAATTTTTTTCACTAAAATTCAATCTTATTATATTCTGTTAGCTTAATGTGAAACAAACACGCCATAATAGTTTCATTGTTTGTACCCCTGGTTACCGTCTGTGAGAATCAGGCAATTTCAGGCATGTTCAGTATGGCCAACCACTGCAATGGAGGTAACATGCAGTTAAAGTTGATGTTAGAGGAAGATCCGGAGTTTCTTTCAAACGTAATCACTGCTGATGAAACTTGGCTACATCATCTTGGTCCAGAGAGCGAACAGCAAAGCTCAGTGTGGAAATCTCCTTCACCACCAACCCCCTAAAAAGCAAACGTGGTTGGTTCTGCTGGGAAAGTTATAAACAACTCATTCTTTGATATTCATGGAATGGTTTATCAGCATGTTGTACCTGCACACACATCAGTAGCTGGACAATATTACAGCAATGTCCTGAAGACATTGCAATTCCATATCAGGCGTAAAAGATCACATTTCTGTAAAGCTGCATGGATGCTGCAGCAGGATAAGGCGCGGCCGCATATTGCTAAAGTTGTTGCTGAATATCTTGCAAAATTCAACGAGAAGTTCATCCCTCGCCCTCCCTATAGTCCGGATTTAGCCCCATGTGACTTTTTTCTATTCCTTAACTTGAAGAAATGCCTTCATGGGAGGCATTATCCATCATCAGAAGCAGTGGTGAAGGCTGCCGAGGCGATTTTGAAGGATCTCTCAAAAAATGGTTTCCGGTATGTCTTTGAAGACAGGCAGAAACGCTGGGATAAGTGCATTACATTTAGTGGAGAGTATTTTGAGAAATACCATCAAAATTATGAGGATGAGTAAAGGTACGTTGTCAAAAACAAAATTGTGATCATTCTTTATTGAAAAGCCCTCGTAAATTATAACAAAAATCATAACTAATTTGCAAAATTTCATATTTGATTCGACACCCTTAAGGAATGCCAAATGATCATTCAGAGCTTTCATTATCCCTAAGAATTTTTACCCTCTTCGCCATTGTTTTTTCAAAATCTCCAGTCATTTGTGGAATACGCAGTGTTGAACATCGAAGGCGGAAGGCCTTTTGCTACTTTTGCTGAAAATTATCATGTACTTTCACAAATGTTCTGATTGTTTTAATTAAATCCTCGAGTTTGATATGTAAACACAATGCAATATATACACCTTGATTTGAGCAGCCTCAGAAGACCATTTGATTTGACTGAATTTGTTTATAGTTTTGCACAGAGACAAAACCATATGAGATAAGCAAAATTGTATAGGAATATTAGTGGTTTCGATTAAACTTATAAAAGAAGAATTCTTGTGGCTCTATTTGTTGTCAAGATATTTGCTACTCTCTGGTTGAATTCCCCAGCATTTGAAATAATACTGTAGATCAACTTGAGGCCACATGAAAGGTAGACATGTCTCAGAAAATATATAGTAATCTAAGTTTCAAACACTTTTTGTTAACTACCTTCTGTACTTTTAGTCTAACTACAAAAATATGTGAAGACGTTTTGAAAACAATGGAACAACTGTGAAGTCAGATCAGTTATTCATCTTTTTCGATAAGAGAAATGTTCATACCTTTTGAATTATCCAGAGTATATCTACGTACTTCAAATGTTTAATTATAAAATTAGATTTAAACATATTACCGAGAAAATTATATTTTCAAGATTTGACACTTGTTCCAACCCGTTCCATCCCCGTTAATGTCAACCTCCCTTCAACGCCATTGTGTGCCATTCCTATTGGTTTGTATTTCCTTGTTGAGGGTGGTCTGAAAAGTTTCCGAGCTAATAAAGCTACAAGACAATTTTTCAGACTTCTTTTCCACATAGTCTCCTTGTAATTTTACACACTTCTCCAAGCGATGCTTCCATATCTGTAACCCGTCCAAATAGTACTCGGCGTTTTTCAACATAGTCTCCTTATAATTCTACACACTTCTCCCAGCGATGTTCACATCTCTTTAACCCGTCCAAACAGTACTCGGCGTTTTTCAACATAGTCTCCTTGTAACTCTACACACTTCTCCCAGCGATATTCCCATCTCTGTAACCCGTCTGAATAGTACTCGTCGTTTTTCAGCATAGTCTCCTTGTAACTCTGCATACTTCTCTCAGCGATGCTCCCATCTCTGTAACCCGTCCAAAGAGTACTCGGCGTTTTTCAACATAGTCTCCTTGTAACTCTACACACTTCTCCCAGTGTTGCTCCCATCTCTGTAACCCGTCCAAATAGTACTCGTCGTTTTTCAGCATAGTCTCCTTGTAACTCTACACACTTCTTTTAGCGATGCTCCCATCTCTGTAACCCGTCCAAATAGTATTCGGCATTTTTTCTCTACAAAATAATTGTTCACGAATGTAATTGCCTCTTCATTTGACAAAAATTTCTGACCTCCGAGCGCAATTTTCAGCTGAAGGAACAAAAAGAAGTCGCTTGGAGCTAGAACTGGTCAGTAAGGCGAATGGCCAAGCATTTCAAAACGTAATTAGTGGTTTTTAGCCATTGCAACCGCTAAGGTGTTATGGTGAAACAGGAATTTCTTTTTCTGCAAATCTGGTTGTTTTTCCGTAAATACTGCCTTCAGCTTGTCAAGTAATGATGCTTAGTATGCTACTGTAGTGATTTTTTCCTTTTGAAGAAAATCGATTAAAATAACTCCATGAATATCCCAAAAAAGCAGTCATGGTGAAAAAAACACTTTTTTTAACCGGTTCCCCCTTTGCAGTTCACTGTTTGGACTGTATTTTTGTTTCGGGCGTATAATGGTGTATCCAAGTTTCATCTACAGTAATTAATCGGTGCCAAAACTCAGATTTATTGCATCTAGAAGGCGCCAACAAAGCGTTCGGTGTTCATTCGAACACGTGTTTGGTCTAACGTTAGCAAACGCGGCACCCAACCTGCGGACAGCTTCCTCTTGTCTAAATGTTGATTTAATATGTAGCAAACACGTTCTTTTGACATGTTCTTAGCCTCTGCTATCTCTCTCACTTTAATTTGGTGGGCGTCTACCGCCATTTGGTGAACTTTGGCGATGTTTTCGTCGGTATTTGCAATTTATGGACGTCCCGAACGTTCATCGTGTCCCTAGCTCTTACGGCCACATTTAAATTCAGTGGTTAAAATTCGGTAAATGATGGTGCAGTGGCACCATACACAAAATCCAACTCATCTTTGATTTACGTAGGCGTAACACTTTTCAAGAACAATTTAATGACAGCTGAATACTCGATTTTGTCCATTTTCATAAAAATACTGACATCAATTCACTCATTCGACTGTTACATAACAACTGAGCGTCAAAAGTGCTGAAACTCTGGTGAGTGTCAACAGATGAACAGCGAAATTCAGTAGCTTTTATTTACGAGTGCTGCCATCTTCATCTTGAGGACGGAAAATTGCCAGACCACCCTCGTAGTTTTGGTGGTCTTTCGTTTGAATATGGTGACTTCAGTTCTCTTTATTGTTGTTAAATCTATGAGTTTAAGTATTTTCATTTCTTCCCATATTTCCAGGTTGTTTCTACGATATAACAAATGATGTCCATCAAGATATTTTAGAAACGCCATATCTGTCGACAAAGTAATCAAGTACTTGTTTGGAAACACTGGTTTAGAGTTAATTTAAGATTGCTTCATTAACATATTCAGAAAACTGTGTCAGTAAATAGTGCAATAACTAAGAGTTATTTCCGGAATAACATGCCGTGGTCTACTGGGGTTGGATTTTCCAGACGTTTCGTCCACTACTGTGGTGGACATCTTCAGTGGCATGGTCGTGGTCGCAGTCTCCTCGGAGAAGTACGAGTAACGTCTCCGAGAAGACTACGACCACGACCACGCTACTGAAGATGTCCACCGTAATAGTGGACGAAACGTCTGGAAAATCCAACTCCAGCAGGCCACGATATAACAGCCCGGAAACAACTCTTAGTTATAGTGACTCCGGCCGTGAAAGCCGGAGTCTCTTAAATAGTGGAATCTTTTAGGTTCAAATTTTAAAATTAAGGTTTTGTCTTTTCTGTACAAAATATATTCCACGTAGAAATGTAGTACTTTATGATAGAATTTTCCTAGAGTTAGTAAGTTCTTCAAATGTTACTTTGTAATTTCAGTAAAATGAAATGATTCTTCTTTCCACACAAGTTACTCAAGAATATACGTCATAAAACATGTGTCATGCTGGTATGTTGCCATTGTAGATCATTCGTTAATAGCAGCCAGAGAAGTAATAATTTGTAAAACATCCTATATGATTTAGTTCAGCATTTATAAGCAACCATGGTTCCTTGGAGGGAACTGTTTTCATATTGTTGCAGCTGTGATGAAGGGTAGACGTATCTGAAACACCCTATAGAAGCATTTACTTCCACTGCCGACCGCTAATGTGCAGTGTTGAAGGAGTTGTCAGAAACGCTTTACGCTACCAAACATTACAAAGTAAGCTAATAATTTCTTAATTTAAGACTGCACCTGCATCAAAAGATGTAACATTGGATGCTGGCCAAAAGTGTAAGGTTAATGACTGAATCAGTTCAAACAGCGTCAATGAGGCCATTGCCAGTTTACCTTACCAAATTATAAATGCAAATAAGTAATAATTCAGCAGCTCTACGGTTACCATGGATCCTTCGGGATAAATGAACAATGATTCAGGTGGGTTGTCAATAACATAAACGCAAGGTTATCCTGCGTATGTAGATCTTACAAAGATAATTTCAAATGTTCGATATTGAGCAATCCAAGCTAAGAATAAGACCAGATTAAAGCAATCAAGGCCGCTTGCTGCTGTAAAATAATTTTTTAAACTTTATTCTTGAGCTAAGACTCATATTCTAAAACTGTAACCCCATTATGCAATTTTCTTTTCTCCTAAATATTTATAGTACAGAAGAAAGAGTCGAAATTTAATTTTAAAACGAGTGTTGTGTTTGAACCGTGTCAGTTATTTTAAAAAGAGCAACGTTATGGAATTTCTCTTCGGTATATTCAGTCTGAAAACGTTAAAACAACTGAAGAAGCATTTATTCTAATGCCCTATTTCACCAGCAGATGTTAAAATCAACGTTAACAAATGCAACGTAACAATTGTCACAGCGCTAACAGAGCTGTTAAATTTCTTGCATTTCACCAAACTGTTTTCTGAAAATGTTAACAAGCACATGTTAACGCCAAGAGACTTGTAAATATTACAGCTATAGATGAGTCGTATTATTTTCTGAACGTACTGCGATGATCTTTTGTTTTTATTTTCGTCTGCACACAACTAAAGTGGTGGATAAACAAAATCGTAAACATAAGCCGTAAAATAAATTTCTCATCGATGGAGAAAGAATTGTTAATTGAAGTGATGACGAAGTATAAGGATATTGTGGAAAATAGGAGGACGGGTGCGGTGAATGTAAAATAGAAAGATATCACTTGGGAAAAAATTGGAAAAAAATTTAATTCAAATCTATGTGGCATTACTAGAAACACGAAACATCTTCTACAGTACTACGTAAATTTGAAACGAGGAGTAAAGGACAAGTGGCGATTGACTTGAACGTTTCAAGACGGTAGGTGGACAATGTATTATCCACATAATTCAAATAATTATAAAATCGCAAATTTATTGATACTTGAAGCAAAGACGAGATCGGCATATTCCTTTCGATGGATGTTCTAACTTCTCTTGTACTTCCGCAGTAACCTTCATAGCAACTTGTTTGGACAGTCTATACCCCTGTAGAACATTTTCTTCGGATAGCTCCTCAAAATAATTTCTCCTCATAGGCCGTACTCTATTACGATTGCCATATAGACGGTCTTAAGTATAACATATCGACATTGTTTGCGCCATTATCGTTATTTGTTCCGGCGGGCGCATGAATATTAAACTTGGCGCCGGTTAAGCGGCCAGCTGATCATGTGACTCGCCAGCGCGGAAGAAAAGAGGCTTTTTCTTCCTTTATAGCTATAGACATGTTGAGACATGTGATGTGCTTCGTTGTGTGGCTGCGTGCAGCTGTTGTTGCAATGAAAGAACCGTTTTAGTTTATCTCAAATATTAAATGTATTGTTGTCTTCTTCATGATTAATCACATAAGAAATGTAGCGCGTGCAATAAATTTATCTAGTGATATGAATACAGCTCTATCGAGTACAGTCCACAAAATCAGTTTCCTTGGTTACAGCTAAAATCAAGGTGGTCCTCCGCATTAAATTAAGCACGACACGAACAGACATCAACCGCTGCGTTCACGCACGCCATCTTGACTATTTACAATTCTTAAGGACTTAACATCAGAAATTTGACTTGTTAGTTTAACAAGATATTTAACACTAATGTTATGCTAACACTTGTTGGTGAAATGCAAATTTTGTTATAACTATTGTTAAACCCGTGTGAAGTCTTAACATCCGTTGGTGAAATCAGGCATAAAATCTCTTATTCATTAAAATTTGAAACTAATTAAAAGTAAATGTCGATAATGAAAACAATATTAATGCAAAAAATTAATAAGACATGTTGATGATATGTCATAGGCCATTTTCATTGAAACAGTGGCTGAAATGACCAGATTTGTTGTTAAGTAAGATTTCTGGGCGTTTTTTAATTACTTAGTAAGAAATACTGCAATATCCATAATATTACTGTTTTAATTTATTTTAATTATGTTCCAAGAAATAAACCTCTGATAATTTAAAAGGTGAAAAGAAGATTACAGTCGAAAAAGAGGAAGTAGAGAAATTTGTTACCTTGAAGCGTAGAAATAAAGAATTCTAACAAAATGTGTATAGTGTACAAAACATTATCTTGGAATAATAAGCACCATCCAGAGCAAACCGATTTTTGTTGGAAAAGATTATAACAGCTTTAAAATTTTGAAAGAATTTTGTGTTTTATGAAACTGCAAGGTTTCGAACCAAATACACTTACTTTTTAAAAATGTGTACCAATTACTTCTACAGATATTAGTCGAATGTTCTACATGATGAAGTAACCGGTTTTTAACTGTTTTAATTTAGAAATAAAACAACTGCCTCTTTGATTCAGGTTCAAAAAAATGAACCCATGTTTCGTCTCCAGTAACAAAATTTTCCAGAAACTCCTCTCCCTCCAAATTGATGTGCTGCAAGTGTTCGGAGGCTATTGTTTTCTTTGTTTCTTTGTTTTGGGCCATTAACATTCTTGGTACCCAACGTGAACAAACTTTTGGGTAACCCAGTTGCTGAATAATCGTCATCACACTGCCTTTACTGAGGGAGGTAATGCGACACAATTCACTTGTTGTTACCCGGCCATCACCACGAATGATGTCATCGACTCGCTGAATGTTGCATGGAGTCACTGCAGTCACCGGCCTGCCGCTTCGCTTTTCATCTGCCAATGGTGTTTGCCCTTGAGCTGCGTTACAGCGACGAACCCATCGTCTAACAGTGCTGACATCCACCGTTACATCACCATACACACTTTTTAGCCTTTCGTGAATGCAAATTGGGGTTTCACCTTCCGCAGTCAATATTTCAATCACAGAACGCTGTCTAATACGAATATCGATGTCAGCCATTTTGCAAGAGGATGCAGTGCTGCCACCTGTTGACTTAGGAAGTTACTACTGCAGGGGATTGGAGAAGAGGTTTGAGGAATTGCGCCGAATTGAAAGTTTTCACATAACTTACTTATTTAAGGTAAAAAATAGGAGGCATTACTTTTTGACCCACTCTCATTCTTAGACTCATTTGAAAAGAAATGAGTTTTCGCCTGCCTTTGTTGGTTACTGTACGATATGCTTGTCCGAATATCCAGTGTACAAAACCATGAATAATTCTTCAGTGAAAGAGGAGTAAACTGAGAAAAATTTGTGTGGATGGTCTCCTACATTACGATTAGTTGCAGCGGTTTATTTTGGGTGATTAATGTGTCTGGTGATGGGTTTCTCATCTTTGGTGAAGTTCTTGCAGAATTATTATTCACCACGGCTGCTCCCGAATGATGATCTCTGCACCCAGGGTCGTAGTCTCGGAACGGAAAAATAGTATAATCTTTTGTGGATAGTGAAATAATTACTCTTCATTTGATTTATTGACGTTTTAGTTATAACAAAATATTTTGAAATTATTGTGGATACTTTACAAAATAAATCTTCTTTTAGTCAATACAATTCAGTTTTCAATTAAAATTATTGAATCAACTTTCTCCTATAGTTTACAAATAATCGCAAATCTGTCCGTTCTCAAAGAATGCCTAATGCATTAGCTATTTAATATACTCACCCAACACACGTAAACCATGAATATTAAATGAATTAAAAAGAAATCTGCAAGATTTCGGACAGATACTTAGACACGTCCGTATTTGGTTACATGCAGAAGAATTTTATATTACACTGCCGCTCATTTGTTTAACATAGAAGAATGTAGTCTCTGCTAGTCGTTTGTTTAAAAGAAAGTTAATGCAAGCAATAGTATTTTATAAGGTCAAGTGACTTTTTTACTCTATGGATGTTTTGAATGTTGCATTCAAACCACCACACCGACACACGCCAGCCGATGCCAGAAGAACAACATAAAATATCCGCTACATATTGAATATCAAGAAATTTTCAATTGCATTATCGACAATTCCAGTTACAGAATGCTGTCGCCACATTTCTCTAGTAATTTGTGGTTAAAGGCAGTCTGCCAGTTTGCCAGGATAACTAACACCTAGCTTGGCGTATTATGACCCATTAAAGTCTAACTGTGGAGTTAATGCCCCTAAACGTACTATACTAAAGGACCCTAAAATCTCTTTAGCAGTTGTAAACTTTACAGGGGGCTTTATTCAAACTATAAAGCAGTAGATAAAACCCAGGCAGATCTACAAACATGTGTATGGTAGCCTGCGTTCTTAATCATCACATTTAGTGAGCTAAATGCACGTTTTTGTTGAGCACAATGTGACGAATGTTTAGAAAATAGAGTAATGGTCACATTTTTGCATGCCAGTTCTATGATGTAATACAGGTGTGGAAGTGTTTAACCGCACGTGTTACTGCCTGTCAACTGACCTCCAACCCTCCCCTTCTCGTGCACTGTTTACAACATACAAGCAATCATTAACTCAGCGTTTGGCAACTGCTCTGTGTAATTGTGATATGCATTCTGCAATAATTGGTTGCATATTTAGGGAAGAATGGACTGTTTTACCTTTGTCGACACACATACAAACGCACTCTATTGAATGAATGAAAATAAATCGATTGAGCCCTTTCGGTCCCTTGCACGTACGCAGCATATTGGGTCCATTGTGCCCTTCTTACTGGAGTACCTATTCAAGTCCCGTGGCCTCCAAAAAGGACAGAATAAGCCTTGGATGTGCACTCCTTGTATCATCTGGTCTAAGTTTGTCTGAGCCCAGAATAAAGTGCCTAAGTGTAGCAAGTGCTTCACATTCACACAAAATATGTAGAGAAGACTAATCCTGTCCACCACACTTCGTGATGTGGAATCCGCACTAAGCTTCATCACATGCAGGTGTCTCTTTAGGATCTTGTGGCCTATCAACAGGCCAACAACACTTCTAAGTTGTACCCGAATGAAGGTTAGCAGAATCCTGTTGTTCTTCTTGCTAGGTCCCTCAATCGTAGACGGAGCCTGCCTAGCCGTAGTAAGATTACGCCATGGAGTGCCATGTGATGCCCAATCAAGGATCTCACATCTGGGCCTTCTTGGGGTAATACTAAGGACAGGTTCTGGTCCAATAAACGTGTTGGCTGAGCCCTACCTGGCTAGCCTATCAGCTAGCTCATGCATGCCAAGGAACCCAGTAGAGTTGTACTGGTGGGCAGGAACAGAGAATATTCAAGTTCTCTTGGCACTCTGGTACCAACCTAGATCTTGTTGTGCTAGCACATAGTGCCTTCAGGGCAGCCTGGCTTTCAGAGCAGATGCTGATCCGACTGTGCAGACAAGGTATCTCTAAGATATGATAAACACAAGCCAAAATAGCATATATTTCGGCCTGGAATACTGTAGAATAACCTCCCAGTGAGAACGACAGCCTTGTCTTAGGTCCATAAATGCCATCCCCGGTACCCGAGTTGGTCTTGTAGTCGTCTGTGTACCAGAGGGACCCCTTGACACACTCAGGAACCCGTGGGCCACAAATCCATTCCTCTCTGGGCGGGAAACTGACTCTATAAGTTAATGGTAGAGGAAGATCAGGAGTTTCTTTGAAACGTAATCTCTGCTGATGAAACTTGGCTACATCACTTTGATCCTGAGAGCAAACAGTAAAGCTCAGTGTGGAAATCACCTCCATCACCAACCGTCAAAACAGCAGAAGTGATTGTTTCTGCTGATAAAGTATTGGTCATCTCATTCTTTGATATTCATGGAATGGTTTATCAGCATGTTGTACCTGCACACACATCAGTAACTGGACAATACTACAGGGTTATCCTGAAAAGATTGCAAGTTCATATCAAGCGCAAAAGACCACATTTCCGTGAAGCAGGCTGGATGCTACACCACAATAATGCGCGGCCGCATACTGCCAATGTTGTTGCCGAATATCTTGCAAAAATTAACGTGAAGTGCACCCCTCGCCCTCCCTACAGTCCGGATTTAGCCCTATGTGACACCTTTCTATTCCCTAACTTGACGAAACGCTTTCGTGGGAGGCTTTATCTACCATCAGAAGCAGTGGTGAAGGCTGCGGAGGTGATTTTAAAGGATCTCTCACAAAACGGTTTCCAGCATGTCTTTGAAGTCTGGCAGAAACGCTGGTACAAGGGCATTGCATTCAGGGGAGGCTATTTTGAGAAGGACCATCAAAATTATGAAGATGAGTAAAGGTACGTTGTCAAAAAAATTCTGATCATTCTTTATTGAACAGCCCTCGCATTAAACAACCATCCAAGCAGACTTACGTATTTCATCACCGAAGCAGCTGTCAGCAGATATAAAAGCTGGAGAACGATGCTTGAGTTAGCGTTAAAACAGTGACACATAATCATTGATTACCCTTTGTTAATTTATTTATTGTTCACAAGGAAAAAATATGTATATAGAAAACTCCAGCAGGGGGCTGTATTTTATCGATATTTTTCAGCATTTTCATCTCAGTGAGACAGATTATAACAAAAACATAGCAATAAATGTAAATATCAAAGAGAACACCAGACGGACGTGAAACGAGAAAAGCAATGAAAGGGGCTGTAGCGAGATTTATGTTCATTTTTACGATCCAGTTACATAAAGTCGGAACCTGTTTGATTTAAAAATCAAATGCCTCGTTCCGGATAGAGTTCGTTGCACTGCAATTTGTACCTTCTCAACCGTACAGGAGATTCAAAATGGAAACAAGATCAGTCGGTGTAAAATAAAACTTATTCATATTTTGTAACGAATTCACAGTTCACAGTGTCCTCTGCAACATTTATTGTAATGAGAAAGTAAAATGTACTGAACTGATTCGAATAACTTTCAATTTCACCATATATGACCAGTGAAACTCCGCTCCTACTTATAGATTGATTATCAACGGCTAAAAGCCAACCTAAAACAAAGAAACAGTCAGAAAGGGAGTTCGATTCGGGAGACATCGGAAACATTCGCTGACGCTGCTTTCATGGTCCACTACGCCTTCATTTCAAATCTTTGACATAATTATAAGCCGTATGGTATTAGAAGGCATATGAGGCGGATCTATTATGTGTTTCAAATGGGAAGGTGTTTGTCTTTGAGCGCTACTGGGTGAGCAAACAATGGGAGTACTGCGGTGTTGTCGTATTGCATTCCCGCTAAGTGGTGTGTTACGAGCGCCAACCTAATGTATCTGTATGAATAACTATTCGCGCTAAAATAAACATTCAGATTTCGCCAAAACTGATCCACGTGGAAGCTAGAGAGTAATGTATCTAACATAACCATGAAAACCCCATATTTTCAGCTCAATTAGTTTTTCTAATACAAATAAATAAACCACCATTACCTGTATTATAACAATAAATCGCTACGTAAGCACTGTATGAATATCATTATTGGTTGTCATGTATGAGTGTGCGTATATTTGTAATTACTCAGAACTGAAACTTCAATGTTTGACATAAAGTAACAAAAGAATTACTTTGAATAATCCATTTCGAGCGAGAGGAAACAATAAATTTCCTGCTGCCCTGGCAGAACGTGTCTGGTCACATTATATCACTGTATAAGAATGGTTCGTAATCTCTATTTACTCTAGAGAGTTCAAAGTAGTTTGTGTGTATTTATGTAAGTACATTTGCTTTTAATTACTCAGAACTGAAATTTAAACTACCGACATGACGTGATAAAAGAATTACTAAGAATAAATCAAGGTATTAAATTCGAGAAAGAGCAAACACTTCATTTCCTGTTAGCCTGTGGAATGCTATATGCTTATGATTATGAATGAATGCTGGATAAGAAGTGTTTATTTACTCTGGAGAGTTCAGATCAATATCATTCAGTTGTTCTTTACCCAACAGTAGAGTAAGAGTTAAATATTGCAATGGTTTCTTGCGGTGAATTTAGTGGCGAGTCAAAAAGGCCGGTATTACGAAGTCAGTTAAAGATTGTATTGTCTCAGTTTATAATTAGTGTTCTTTAATGAAATAATGTTCTACAAATGAAATGAAATGTGTAGTGTTTAACGCCCGCTTTTACTACATACGGCACCGCAGGCGGTGACACAGGATACATGAGATGAAGATGGAGCACCGGTGGAATTAGAGGGCGGGGGAAACCGGAGGTCCCGGAGAAAACCCGCCCCAATGCCATGTTGTCCACCACAAATCTCACTTTGCGGTGGCCTGGGATTGAACCCGGGCCGCCTTGGTGAGAGCCAAGCGGTCTAAGCACTGAGCCACGGCGTGGCCGAAGTCAGTCTTGAAGTATTATTTTTAAGGTGTACACGTTCTTCAAATTTTTTTCGGAAACAGAAACTAAAAATGAGTTATTGCAAAGAGTACTTCCGTTTAAAAACACAGAAAAAGTGTATCAGCTGGATCAACTTTCAATTGAAATGGGACACGAGGTAATACGCCTCCCACCTTACCACTGCCAATATAATCTATTTGGTGTGGGCTCAAATATAAAGAGGGGTTGCAGTCAGAAATAATACTTTTAAACTGACGGACGTTAAACGACTTGTTCACGAAGAAATTGACAAGGTAACACAACAGGACTGGGAAAACTGTGTAAGGCATGCAGAAAACCTTCAAGAAGACTATTTTAAGAAAGAAATAGCATGTGACGAGATTTTGACATCTATACTCATAAATTTGCAAGACTCACACGATGAAGACAGTAACAATGACGAATTGTCTCTTAACGGAAGTGACTTTGGCAGTTATATGGATGAGCCACTGGCAGTTTCATTGGATTAGAGAAACAGATAATTCATAAACTATAATTATAGTTATATGTTTAAAAGTAGACCTAATTTGCGAAAATGCTTTTTCCAATTTTGATTTTGGCAACTGCATCATTCTAAACGTTTGTAAAATATAATTTGCTTACGCTTACGTCTGCGCCAAGCAGACCTGCATTTTGTATGAGTGTGCGAGAGAGAGAGAGGGAAATATAAAAGGAGTGGGGTAACAAGCTGGCAACGCTGAGTGTGATACGGCATCTGATTAGCTGGACTGCAGAGCTCTTCCCATTTGAAACGCTTAATAGAGAGGGCTGGCCTTGAGCGACTGTTCTATCGTTGTACAGTGCAGCGTTGCCTATTTCGGAACGCACAGCACAAGCGTGAGCATCAGAGATTTCGTTTTTTCATTCCATTTCTAAATAGATAGCAGTGAATAGTGCGAGTTAGATCGTGGGAAGGAAAGTTGGCGGCTTTATGTTAGCCTATGAAAGTTCCGCTTAATGCACCCTCATTGTTCAAGGTAATTATGTTACTGCCGTCTATAACGGAGTTGTGCAAAATAAGCAGGTACGCGCGACGAATATGGCCGGTGGCCCTGATCGTTGCGTGGAGGAGTTATGGTAACTGGTGGAAGAGGATCTTGTGGGCTGTTCTCTTTATTGCAACTTTCGTGGCGGGTCAGGCGTTGACCTAAAGTATATTGTTTGTCCGGGTTTTTGGTATTCCACGTGGATGACCTTATCTCCTGTAGATGTAGTTGGAGTTCCTTTTTTTTTTTTTTTTTTTTTTTTTTAATTTTACGTCCTCCAACGTTAAGTCATATCGGACGATGAATGGAATTGATGAACTGATGCTCAAATGAGTACGAGGTCCATAGAGCTTAGAGCTGTCCTACATTCGTCTTTCTGGAAAAGGGAAAACCCCGGAAAAACCTTATCCAGGTAACTCGCCATGACCGAGACTCAAACTCGGGACCGCTTGAACGTGAGGCAGATACTCTACCAACACGCTACCGAGGCGGGCTTGGAGTTCCTTGTAGATGTACTCTAATGTCCCGCTGAGGCTGGTGTTCATGTTCTGAAGTGTGTTCGGCATCCAGTTTATTGCTGTATCAAGGATCTCCTGGTTCTCGTCTATCCGAGTCAGCTTCCTGGCGCAGGAGGTAGAGTATTCCAGGTGCTAGTCCAGGCGCTTAATAAGGTTGGAGGTTCCTGTGATGTGCAGCGTGGACATTGCGTTCAGTTGTACCTGGAAGGTGTGATGGCTGTCGGTGGTCGTGGTCTTGTTTCATCGATTGTGGCGTTTCGTGGCCCAATGTTAAGAACTTCTGCTTGAGGGCCTTGTAGATTTTCTGCGGAGGTTGCAATCTTGTCTTCCAGCGTGGCCAGGCGGGCGCTGAAACTTTGTATCTCATGGTGGAGGTTCTCTAAGGTCGCCCTCAGGTCCTCGCCGAGGAGGGCGGTGACTGTTGCCACGGGCGCTACCTGCTGTAAGGCTGGAGTAGTTGTCGCTGTAGTTCTGCGTTGGTTGCGCGGTTAGAGGGAGCAGAAGCTCGTGTAGTGGCAGAAGCCATATCGTAGTGGCAGTAGCGGCAGTATCGGCGTCAGAAGCGGAGGTTGTGTCTCGTGCATTGCGATGTGAGACACGTTGCGCCGCAGTAGTGACACCTGGGTGGTGCAACGCAGTTAGCGGTATCGTGTCCGTAACCACAGCAGCGCCGACAGATTGTGTGTCATACCTCTGCTGGCCTCGATTCGGTGTCACCGCCCTAACAAGGGCAGACCCGTCCTCAAGGCAGTTTCGTGTTCGGCGGCAGCACCGAGCTGAAGCCGGACAAGTTTAGAGATTCCGTGGCGCGTGCAGATTCTGGAGGCTCTCAGGGTAGATGGCTACCTTTGTTATGCGGTTGCGGGGATGAAGCGTGTGGGCAATTCCCGGGGTACCCGATGGATAACTGCGGTGTATGGTGCTGGTTGGTCTTGTTTTATTGCAGCGTTGGGCTCTCTCGGTGAGAGCCACGTTGGCCCGGCAACAGGAGCGGCAGAGAATGCTTCGGTGTAGGGTGGCTGCACGGACTGGCTTGTAGCAGCGGTAGTTGAAGACTGCTGGCTGGGTTGTCTGCTGCGACTGTCCTTCCTTGCTGTGGTGTTATACTAGGCGATTCTTCTGCGTCGCTTCTTGCAGGGAATGTACACTCCTCGGACTAATCCGCTCTCATCCCAAGAATACCATTTAACTACAAGCTGAAAGGAAGAAGACCTACAGGAAGAACATAAAAAAGTATGGTCAGTAAATATACAGATAAGGCCCTACAATTAACTGCAAAATGCATAAAACGGAGGTCTCCCAAAAAATACTAAGAGCTATAGCCACAGAGACCATCCGTACGTGTTATTCCGAAGAGGAGTGGATCCATGCAAAATAGAAAAAAATGGAGCAACTGCTGCTGGGAAACCCTGCAGACTTTTATTCACATAAAAATCTCTAGAAGAAGAGTAAATCGCTTTTAATGAAGAGATAAAAGCAATTGAAGCACCTTGAAACAACTGAAGTACCAGTGATCTACATTTTTAAAAGTCGTCATATTATGTGATTCTCAAACCGCAATATTAAGCTATTTGCGATTTGAGAGGTCATATTAAGTAACTTGGATGTGGTAAATTGAATAGTGCTTTCCATTTTTTCTAACACATAATATTTTCTTACACTCACAAAATAAATTTTGAAAATACCACAATTATATACAAGAGTCGTTGATAAGTCTGGTAAATTTTCATGACACGACTAAAAAAGTCCACGATCTTGTTATGCAAGACAACCGAATCAACATTCGTGCCACTGCTGAGAGGCATCTGAACTGAGTGAGTGCACGATATCTTGAATGAAATATTGTCACGTCATCCGAACTGGTTAATTTAAATTGTGGCAGCCTGCGCTATGTTACAGATAGTCTACGTTGTCATCGGCAGATGTCACAACAAGCAAATCATTCCATTTCGATTTAAAATTGAAGTAAAAAACAAAAAGAGAAGGCTACTAAAATGAAAAAGATAATGTTATGTTGAAAATTCCAAATATACACACACTTCGTAGTTAGATGAAAGAAAATTTTTCTACGATAACAAATAATATACAAAATTTTCATAGTCATTCAGATGCAGAAACCTGTGATTGTGAGTATAATTGCCGGTGCAACTGGTGAGTAACCCGATTTTTCTGCTAGTCCGTAGAACTCAGTTAAAGATTGTAATATTGCTGCGTTGTTATCTTGTAGCACCGAACTCTTTGCTACAAAGAATATGCTCATTGGAAATGAAAATATTTATATGGAGATAAAAGCAATTCATAACGCCTTGAAACCACTAAAGTACCAGTCATCTCCATTTCTAAAAATTGGTATAGTTATTATGTGATTCACATGCTGCAATATTCAGCTATTTGCGAACTCAGAGCTTACACATGAAGTGTTGACTGCCTTAAATGATAAAATACATGTAGGTGGCATTTTTTTGTGATCTAGCAAAGGCTTTTGATTATGTTAATCATGACATTCTTATAGCAAAATTGGAATTCTATGGGCTAAAAATGAACATTTAAGATGGTTTGTATCATATCTAAATGAAAGAAAACAGTGTTGAAGTAGCTGTCAGTGATATTGGTTATGAAAAACAAACTTCGAACTGGAAAGTAGTAACTCATGGAGAACCCCAAAGTTCCGTGTTAGGGCCTTTATTATTTCTTATCTATATAAATGAGCTCTCACTTTATATAAAGGACATTGCAAGTACAGTTCTTTTTGCTGATGACACTAGTGTCCTGGTGACCAGTACAAATTTAAACGAGTGTATACTTAAAATGAATTATGTTTTGAACTGTAGGTCACGCTGGTTTAAAGCAAACAAATTATCTGTGAATCTAGACAAAACAAAAGTGGTGACATTTATAACCTGTCCTACGTCACATACTGAAATAGAAATCGGGATTAATGATATGTTCTCAGAAGAAATTGACAGCTTAAAATTTCTGGGCCTTCAAGTAGACAGATGCTTAGATTAGAAAGCTCACATAAATGATATCTTACCTAAACTCAGTTCTGTCTGTTATGCTATCCGAGAGATGGTTAATGTGAGTTCTATTGACACACTTAAATTGGTATATTATGCATACTTTAACTCTATTATGGAATATGGAATATTATTTTGGGGCAACTCAGTAGAAAGTAAAAAAAATATTTCTTATGCAAAAGAAGGTTATAAGAATCATTACTAACACCCACAACAGATGCTCCTGTAAAGATCTTTTTAGAAGATTGAAGATATTAACGCTTCCTTGCATCTCGATCCTAAAATTCTTTGTATGCAATCGCGTCTTATTTGCAACAAATAATGTAATTCACAGAATAAACACTAGACAAAAGTATAATATCCATTATCCCAGTGCTAAACTTTCTTGCTTTCAGAAAGGTGTGTATTATGAAACTATCAAAATATTTGGTGCACTTTCTAATGTTCTTAAAGAAAAAGTTGATAATTTCGGTGCTTTTAAAAATGCTGTTAGAGAGTACCTTTGCTTAGAATCTTTTTATTCTGTACAAGAATATCTAAATGACAAATTATCCTGATAATGCTTCTATAGCTCTATAAGTAGTATCTAACTATTCCAATGACAAATCATTACTTATAAATCTTTGATGCATGTTGAAAGTTTATTTTTAATGTATATGTGTTTAATAAATAACAAGAATGGTATCCATTGCAAAAAGGTTGAGACGTACTGCCATAAGCCAAGTGAAAGCTGGTTTAAAAAGTGTTTCATTTTGTATCATATATAATTATCCCTGCTTTGTTTTCCATATTGTTGTTCATATTGCCTGTATACTATAATATGTGCCTTATGTTAACTTTTGTACATATATATGCTATTAAACTTTATACCTCTGGACATGTTCAATGTTCACAAATTTTCTGTCTACAATTGAACCTACTGAACGCAAATCAATCTAATATAAGCTAATAACTAACCTGGCGTGCCTAATTGAATGGTGCTTTCCATTTGTTTCTAATACGTAAGCTTTTTCTTACAATTACAAAACAAAGTTTGAAAATACAATTATATACGAAAGTCGTTGGTAAGTCTGGTAAATTTCCATGAAGGGATACAACTTTGTGGCTGAGAAGCGTGATAATTCAAAACATTCTACAGAACATTTGAACGTGCTACAATATAGAGTTTGCTTTTGACAGCCATCTGAACTTCAGTGTGATAACTGTGACTGAAAATGGAAGAAACAGAGGTTTGTGCTATTATTAAGCATATTCATTAGAAAGGCTGGACTGCCGCACAAGTCAAAACTGAATTGCATGAAATTCACGTGGACCCTGCACTAACATTGAAGTCCATTTACTATTGGATCAATGAATTTAAACGTGGTTGAAAAAGCACCGAAGATGAATCGTGCTCTGGACGCCCAAATGAGGGGTCGATACAGGACACCATTGAAAACATCCACGCATCTCAACTGAGCGAGTTGCAAGATGACACTTCCATCGTCAGCCTCGTCAATGAAGACTGAGAAAGTCGAAGTCCGTGACTGCTCTCGGAGTTATCCTAAATCTCATGAATATAGGATCTGTAGCAAGGATCTCTTGATTCAGGGTGTTGTGGGTGGATCAACTTGGGTACTTTGAAAGAAACACAGTTTTATTCTCCTATCAGTTTTATTCCCGCGTATCATTACACGACTTTTTAGCTTGGCACTCATACAGGAGCTCTTTGATGGACTCGGTTTCTCCCGTGTGCTATCACACCATTTTTCAGTTTGGCCCACTGACGCCAACTACTTTAATGAACGCGGTTTCTTCCCGTGTGCTTTCACACGACTTTTCAGTTTGGCCCACAGCGGCCAACTACTTTAATGAACGCGGTTTTTTCCCATGTGCTATTACACAACTTTTCAGTTTGGCCCACAGTCGCCAACTACTTTAATGAACGCGGTTTCTTCCCATGTGCTATCACACGACTTTTCAGTTTGGCCCACAGACGCCAACTACTTTAACGAACGCGGTTTCTTCCCGTGTGCTATCACACGACTTTTCAGTTTGGCCCATAGCGGCCAACTACTTTAATGAACGCGGTTTCTTCCCGTGTGCTATCACACGACTTTTCAGTTTGGCCCACAGACGCCAACTACTTTAATGAACGCGGTTTCTTCCCGTGTGTTATCACACGACTTTTCAGTTTGCCCCACAGACGCCAACTACTTTAATGAACGCGGTTTCTTCCCATGTGCTATCACACGACTTTTCAGTTTGGCCCACAGTCGCCAACTACTTTAATGAACGCGGTTACTTCCCATGTGCTATCACACAACTTTTCAGTTTGGTCCACAGACGCCAACTACTTTAATGAACGCGGTTTCTTCCCATGTGCTATCACACGACTTTTCAGTTTGGCCCACAGTCGCCAACTACTTTAATGAACGCGGTTACTTCCCATGTGCTATCACACAACTTTTCAGTTTGGCCCACAGTCGCCAACTACTTTAATGAACGCGGTTTCTTCCCATGTGCTATCACACGACTTTTCAGTTTGGCCCACAGTCGCCAACTACTTTAATGAACGCGGTTTCTTCCCATGTGCTATCACACGACTTTTCAGTTTGGCCCACAGTCGCCAACTACTTTAATGAACGCGGTTACTTCCCATGTGCTATCACACAACTTTTCAGTTTGGCCCACAGTCGCCAACTACTTTAATGAACGCGGTTTCTTCCCATGTGCTATCACACGACTTTTCAGTTTGGCCCACAGTCGCCAACTACTTTAATGAACGCGGTTTCTTCCCATGTGCTATCACACGACTTTTCAGTTTGGCCCACAGACGCCAACTACTTTAATGAACGCGGTTTCTTCCCGTGTGCTATTACACGACTTTTCAGTTTGGCCCACAGTCGCCAACTACATTAATGAACGCGGTTTATTCCCGTGTGCTATCACACGACTTTTCAGTTTGGCCCACAGACGCCAACTACATTAATGAACGCGGTTTCTTCCCGTGTGCTATCACACGACTTTTCAGTTTGGTCCACAGACGCCAACTACATTAATGAACGCGGTTTCTTCCCATGTGCTCTCACACGACTTTTCAGTTTGGTCCACAGTCGCCAACTACTTTAATGAACGCGGTTTCTTCCCGTGTGCTATTACACAACTTTTCAGTTTGGCCCACAGTCACCAACTACATTAATGAACGCGGTTTCCTCCCGTGTGCTATCACACGACTTTTCAGTTTGGCCCACAGACGCCAACTACGTTAATGAACGCGGTTTCTTCCCGTGTGCTATCACATGACTTTTCAGTTTGGCCCACAGTCGCCAACTACTTTAATGAACGCGGTTTCTTCCCGTGTGCTATCACACGACTTTTCAGTTTGGTCCACAGACGCCAACTACTTTAATGAACGCGGTTTCTTCCCGTGTGCTATCACACGACTTTTCAGTTTGGCCCACAGTCACCAACTACATTAATGAACGCGGTTTCTTCCCGTGTGCTATCACACGACTTTTCAGTTTGGCCCACAGTCACCAACTACTTTAATGAACGCGGTTTCTTCCCGTGTGCTATCACACGACTTTTCAGTTTGGCCCACAGTCACCAACTACATTAATGAACGCGGTTTCCTCCCGTGTGCTATCACACGACTTTTCAGTTTGGCCCACAGACGCCAACTACGTTAATGAACGCGGTTTCTTCCCGTGTGCTATCACATGACTTTTCAGTTTGGCCCACAGTCGCCAACTACTTTAATGAACGCGGTTTCTTCCCGTGTGCTATCACACGACTTTTCAGTTTGGTCCACAGACGCCAACTACTTTAATGAACGCGGTTTCTTCCCGTGTGCTATCACACGACTTTTCAGTTTGGCCCACAGACGCCAACTACTTTAATGAACGTGATTTCTTCCCATGTGCTATCACACAACTTTCAGTTTGGCCCACAGTCACCAACTACTTTAATGAACGTGGTTTCTTCCGTGTGCTATCACACGACTTTTCAGTTTGGCCCGCAGACGCCAACTACTTTAATGAACGTGGTTTCTTCCGTGTGCTATCACACGACTTTTCAGTTTGGCCCACAGTCACCAACTACTTTAATGAACGCGGTTTCCTTCCGTGTGCTATCACACGACTTTTCAGTTTGGCCCACAGACGCCAACTACTTTAATGAACGCGGTTTCTTCCGTGTGCTATCACACGACTTTTCAGTTTGGCCCACAGTCACCAACTACTTTAATGAACGCGGTTTCTTCCGTGTGCTATCACACGACTTTTCAGTTTGGCCCACAGACGCCAACTACTTTAATGAACGCGGTTTCTTCCGTGTGCTATCACACGACTTTTCAGTTTGGCCCACAGTCACCAACTACTTTAATGAACGCGGTTTCCTCCCGTGAGCTATCACACGACTTTTCAGTTTGGCCCACAGTCACCAACTACTTTTATGAACGCGGTTTCCTTCCGTGTGCTATCACACGACTTTTCAGTTTGGCCCACAGACGCCAACTACTTTAATGAACGCGGTTTCTTCCGTGTGCTATCACACGACTTTTCAGTTTGGCCCACAGTCACCAACTACATTAATGAACGCGGTTTCCTCCCGTGTGCTATCACACGACTTTTCAGTTTGGCCCACAGACGCCAACTACTTTAATGAACGCGGTTTCTTCCGTGTGCTATCACACGACTTTTCAGTTTGGCCCACAGTCACCAACTACTTTAATGAACGCGGTTTCCTCCCGTGAGCTATCACACGACTTTTCAGTTTGGCCCACAGTCACCAACTACTTTAATGAACGCGGTTTCCTCCCGTGAGCTATCACACGACTTTTCAGTTTGGTCCACAGACGCCAACTACTTTAATGAACGTGGTTTCTTCCGTGTGCTATCACACGACTTTTCAGTTTGGCCCACAGACGCCAACTACTTTAATGAACGTGATTTCTTCCCGTGTGCTATCACACGACTTTTCAGTTTTGCCCACAGTCACCAACTACTTTAATGAACGCGGTTTCTTCCGTGTGCTATCACACGGCTTTTCAGTTTGGCCCACAGTCACCAACTACTTTAATGAACGCGGTTTCCCCCGTGTGCTATCACACGACTTTTTAGTTTGGCCCATAGCGACCAACTACTTTAATGAACGCGGTTTCCCCCGTGTGCTATCACACGACTTTTTAGTTTGGCCCATAGCGACCAACTACTTTATTGAACGCGGTTTATCCCGTGTGTTATCACACGAATTTTCACTTTGGCCCACAGCGGCCAAATAACTTTGGATGACGTTTGTTCCCCGGGTAGGTCATACGACTATTATTTTAACCCCTACAGCTTATTATTTTTAATTAGTTGGATTTTTGAACGCACATGGCGTCCCTTTCATGGAAACAACCTCTCTCCCATCTTTATAGATCACCCATGATTTTCCGATCAAAACTAAGCTTGAAAATATTCTCTGGTTGCCAACCTTAAAATTTATGGCTGCGTTCCTACTAAGGGGAACAAAATGTACATCTTCAGGGTCCGTCACAAACCTGACAATACACATAACATTTTTCTGTTTTTGACATGCATATATAATATGCATTTAACATTTAATTAATTCGAGGAAGAGAGTACCATTTCACAGTGCACAATATCCTGAATGAAATATTGTAAACATGGATGCCGCTATTGCGCATAGTCAACCAAAAGCGCATCGGAAGAACACTTCTAAAGAGTTTCTGGCGATGTTTAATCGCAATCCGCAGCAAATGTTTCGCTGACTTGTGACCGTGGATGAAACTGCGATCCATCATTAAAAACCAGAGTCAAAACAATGGACAAAGACTGGTGAAAGTACAACAAAGATGGCAAGGATCACTCACTTTCTTCTCGGGCAGCCAGCCAGGTGAAACCATGATTAGATATCACCGTTTCGGAAGTGTGCATCTCTCTCATCATCAGGATATTTATAAAATGTTATAACCAAAAATGAAATACTGGATATAACACAACTATAAACAAAGACAAAACACATATCAAAATTCACATTACTGAACAAAAGACTGTTTTCAGTAAAATAATGCCAGGTCAGGAGATGACAGCAAGCGTCCGATAAGCCTACCGCTACAGCCTGCATCCCGTTTACCGACAATCTATCCGGCAGGATCAGCAGAATTCTCGCCAAATAAATCAGGACCATCCACAAGCCACCTCCGAAGATTAAACATCTGTTGACACCAGTGAAAGACAAACTGGACTTCCAAGTTCCGGGAGTGTACCGCATTCCCTGTGAATGTGGGACACCGTATATAGGACAAACCGGAAGGACCATCGCTACTAGAATAATCGAACATGAACGGGGCATTCGTATAATGTAACCTGAGAAGTCTGGGCTGGCAGAACATTGTTTTAATAACGACCATAGAGCCAATTTTCGGGAGACGACCATCTTGGCAAAATGCAACAGTTACTGGGAGCGCAGAATTAAGATGGCTTTGGCGATTTTCTCTGAAAGGAGCACGCTTAATCGTGACGCTGGATTTCAGTTCAGCTAATCTTGGAAACCGGCCTTAAAAGTGGAAATCCATCGAATTAATAAGCAAAGATCAATACAGCTTGATAATCAAGTTAAGTAGTTACGTTTCTTTGACACAATTTTCTATACTCACGCCATTTCCTGACCTCTAGACTTCCATCTACACTCCCCCCCCCCTAGTTGTGGAGCTGTTTGTGATGAACAGGGCGAGAGATTTTATAACAAGAATGTTCTGATGGAATCTCTCCCCATGTGCATCACTAACAGCTCCACAACTAGGAGAGAAAAAGTCTAGGTGGGCGTGGAAAAAGTGGATCTTAAGGGTCATGTTGCAGCCAAGGCTACGGTATTTTTATAGGAGCACTGTCGCCATATGCTTGCAGCTTTCATCTCTTTTGTTGCCTAAAAATTCATGAGCAACACTCTTGAAGGATTTCTTTCCCCTCCAAAAGTTGGTCAAATGCAGGATCCTTTACAAGTTCTCTTATTTGTAGTCCGACAAAAATGCCTTCCTTAAACTTTCTCTCTGATTGTGTTTTGTTATTTGACAGGTATGCCAAATTCCCAAATAAATACCCCAAATTTAAAATGTTCACTCTAAAAACGGAATGTCACTTTATCTTCAAAAAAGAGCTAATCTATCATTTTATGGTGATTTTTGAATTCAGCAGATGAAAATACATGTAAATTCACTATTTTTAAGCCGAAACATTTTCATTGTCGCTCAATGTTATTTGGGTAAGCTACTCTTGAACAAATTAATCATAAAAAGCACTCATTCCTCTCATTTAATAAGTCTGTTAATATACCAGGAATTACTTTTTTCGTAAACATATCCCTTTCTCGACATAGTTTCCAATTATGACTATACACCTGGTGCAAAGATGTTCCAGTTTCTCATCTCATGGGACAAAGAGGTTCCGTCATGGAAAGCAAAAGACTCGTTGCCGGTGACTATAGTTCTTCATTTGATAAAAATTGCTTACCACCAAGCCAAAGCTTTAAGTTTGGTACCAGGAAGAAGTCACTTGAGGCTAGGTCCGGTTAATAAGTGGAATAAGGAAGCAATTCAAATCCTAACTCACGCACTTTCACCTTTGCGATTGCTAATACGTGCGAAGGTACATTATCCTGCTAAAGGAACGCTTTTTGCGTTTTAATCTCGGTCTCTCTCCGGTCAACTCAAGTCGCAAACGATCCAACAATGAAGTACAAATTGATCCTTGCCCTAAAATAAGACCTGAACCTTTCCTGACGAGGAATGTGCTCACTTTATTCTCGGGCGGACAGCCAGGGGAAAAATGATTAGATATCAATGTTTCGGGAGTGTGCATCTCTCCCATCATCAGGATATTTATAAAATGTTATAACTACAAATGAAATAATGGATATAACACAACTATAAACAAAGACAAAACACTATCAAAATTCCCATTACTGAACAAAAGACTGTTTGCAGTAAATTAAATGCCAGGTCTAGAGATGGCGTGAGTATACAAAATTAATTATATCAAAGAAACGTAACTACTTAACTTGATTATCAAGCTGTGCTCCTTTAAGTCGACGGATTTCCATTTTAAGGCCAATTTCCAAGATGAATTGAACTGAAATCCAGCAACACGATTAAGGGTGCTCCTCTCGGAGGAAATGGCAAATGGCTCTTTAACTCTCTGGTCCCAGTAACTGCTGCATTTTGACAAGATGGTCGTCTCCCGAAAGTTGTCTCTATGATCGTTATCAAAACAATGCTGTGTCAGTAAAAACTTCTCAGGTTGCACGAAAGGAATGCTCCGGTCATGTTCGATTTTTCTAGTAGCGATTGTCCTTTGGGTTTGTCGTATGTACAGAGTCCCACTATGACAGGGAATGCGGTACACTCCCGGAACTTGGAAGTACGATTTGTCTTTTACTGGCCTCAACATATGTTTAATCTTCCGATGTGGCTTGTGCATGGTCCTGATAATTTGTAATCCTCTTTTCACCTGACTTGCTTCCCGATAAGAACTTGAACAAGGAGCTTTTGTTGAACTCTGGCACATTACCGGTTCTACAAGGGTCTTTCAGAATGAAGAGTATTTCTGAGGATATTCCCTGAAAATTTATGATATCCATTACTTATTTTAAATAAAAATTTTATAGCCATTTTTAATAAATTCAAAATTGTTGAGAAAATGTTTTAAATAATGTAGTTTGGACTGATGGGAAGTTAATTGAAAATCGGTGTTGCATCCTTGAAATCAATCAAATGTGTTACCTAATTGTTTTTCATCTCTTAGTCCTGCTTTTCACATAGAGTTCTTTCTCCAAAAATGCCATTTTAAGATTCAGAAAGTCTCAAAACGTGTATTTAAAACCTTGGTGTTAAACTTTTAGGTGGAGCACAAGACCTCCCCTGTTGAAAATGAAAAAATAAAAAAAAAAACTTTGGATATTCTCTGTGGAGGAATGTCTTTCTCTGGAGCCTCATTTAGGTCAAGTGTAATATCTTTGTATGCTCTTTGAAATAATAAAAGAAGGCTGAACTATGATGGCGTTGTTTCCCTTTCCTCGTATTGCTACCCTAACATTTCTCTCAGGATTTATGAACCATTATTGGCAAATTGCAACTAGTAGATTCATTAGGATTTGATGAATTTACCTGAATTTAGTTTTTGAAGTGCTTGGTTTAATTTTCTGTGTTAGGTTTATATATGTTGTAAACAAGGCTATAAGTTGTGGCATTTTCTTAGTTATGAGACTATGCAATTGGCTGCCTTAACTGCAAGGGTACAGCAAGTATAATGAGTGATGGAACAAGGGAATGTTAAAAAAAGGTATTTCCGTTAAATTATGATTTATAATAGTGCAGAAAATTGGTTATATTTCTTCCCCATTATATATTTATTATTTATTTATTCGGCCGCGCCAAGGCTGAATGGATAGACCATTTGGCTCTCACCTAGGCGGTCCGAGTTTGATCCCAAGCGACCGCAAATTGGGATTTATGGTGGACAACATGGCACTGCCCATCTCGGTAGTGTAGATGGCAGCGTGTCTGCCTCACGCTCAAGAGATCCCCAGTTCAAATCTCGATCAGGGTGAGTTACCTGAATAAGGTTTCATCCGGGGTTTTCCCTTATCCTGAAAGACGAATGTCACGTAACTCTAAGCTCTATGGATTCTGGGCTCATTCGAGCATCATTTCAACCATAAACATGGCAGGTTTTCCTCCGGGTCTTGCGCTTTCCCTCACTATCTTTTCACCAATTATCTAATCATTCATTCATCCCAGGCGTTGGGCCGAACCCCCAACCCTGATTTCATCTATCAGGTGAATATACTTCGGCTCCCTCGCTCTGAGGGATCCCAGCCAACCATAACACCAGCATTGGAGAGAAATGAGACATAAACAAATTATTTATTCAAAATCGGTAATGTATATCGGTTTCATGATAGTTGTGGAAGCATTGCACAAAAATAACTATTATTTGTTCATTTATTGAACATTTAAATTAACTGTAAAAGCTAAAGTCATTGTGTGCTGCAATTTACTCTTTATTTTGTGCTTTAATAGACTTTTGCTACACATTAGTAAAGTATATTAAACAGCTTTTGAAGGAAAAACAAGGCAAAATAGTATTAGGAATTTGAAATTACAACAATTGCAGAAGAAGCAGCGCCAAATATTATGCTCCAAAAGATTTTTAGCATGTTTGGTCTGATTCCAAAGTAAAAAAAATGTCTTCTATAATGTCACCCGAACGTCGGAACTGCCTATAGAACTGCCCGAGCAGTAGGGCCAGACGGGAAGCATTGAGCCCACGCCTGCCCATTTGTCTCGTGTCACTAACTGAAAGGATAATTAAAAAAGCGGCACGAGCCCTGTACCTTCTCTTTCCCCTCTCACCAGACATCTCGAAAACTCGGGATAATTGTGCGCGCCGCGAACCTTCCAGAAACGGCGATCTTCCCTATATAAGGCCTGTAGTTGCCGAGTCAGCTCAGTTATAGGCGAGCAGCCGTGAGGAGCGTACAGTGAGGGAACGGACTGGAAGACTGTGTACGTGCATCGGAGAAGTGTACGTAACTGCGAGTGCAAAGTGGAACTGTGACGGACGAAGTGGTGAATTGTAATTGTGTGCGTTACGTAATTCTATGTAATCGGCAAGTGTCCCAACTGTAATTCGGTGGAAATAAAGAACATTTTGAGTTTGTGCAATTGGACTTTTAATTTCACGAAGCCACAAAGTTACAATACTTTATTTACAATTCTGACACTGTTTTCAGCTCTTTCAGTACGTTGCTTTTTCTTGAGTTTCAAGGACGAAAATATCTTATTATTAAACATATATAAATAATTACTTCCGTGGTTGTGTTCCTGGCTGGTACAGAGAGTGGTTTTATATCCTATCCAGAATTATTTTTCTCCCTATCACTGGAATACGGTACTAGGAATGTGAGAGTGAATCATTGTGTAGGCATAGCTAAGGAAAATTTTAAAGTAAAAATTCTCACAGTTCAGAAAATACAAACACGATTTTAAGTAACTCTTCTGGCCATTGCTCTCGACATGGGCATAGAAGTGACACAGATGACACAATTTTTAAATAAATCTGTATTTTAGGAAACTTAATCTAAATAATTTCATTTCACATTAGTATATTCGTAACAATTAGCAACGGCAAATATACTGATAATCATAGGTTTTTGAATCTGTTTGATTATACCAACTTTTTATGTTATTTGTTATTGTTTCAAAATTTTCTTACATCTAATTATGAAATATATGTCGTATTTGAAATTTTCAACATAATTTCATCATTTCCTTTTTAGTTTCTCTCTTTTGTTGTGTTTTTACTTCAGTTTTAAAATCGAAATGGAATGATTTCCGTGTTCTGACATCTGTAGACGGCAGCGTAAACTATCTGTAACTCAGCGCAGCGTGCGACAATTTAAATTAACTAGTTCCAATGACGTATCAAAGTTGTCAAAAGTACCGGCCAATGAAGGCTGTATGTTCTCATTTTATTCAAATGCACACGGCAGATGGGAAGAAACAGCTTATAAGTTCAGCAGTCAATGTTGCCAGTACAATTATTCCTACCGCTATACTGAATTCTAAATAGTTGTGACAAATGACATTTATTTACTTCTAAATTTAATATTTTGTATTATTTTACTGCATATGAAGTCTTTTAAATAACACCATTTGACTACTTTGTGCCTTATTCGAGGCTATACACTACAATTAGCTGTTTGCATATTATTCAAATAAAGTTTTAAAGCTGGAAATGCCAATTTCAATTATAAGGGTTACGAACCGAAATTAACTGAGTAAAATATTCTTCGATTTGTAAAAGGTTATCGATTTTAAAAGTCTGCGAGCTTGTCTGTGGAGCAAGAAGGACACGAGTTTATATTCCTAGAGAGCTATTTGTAAACATGTAACTAAGTACAGAAATTTAATATCATGACATAATATTGTAGCATCATTACATATTTATGCAAATTTAAACTCTTTAGATAAATGTAGCTATATGTTAAAGATGTTGTCGATGCAAAATCCGACAGCTTCCATTGTTGATTCTTTAACCTTAGTACTTAGTTATTGTTGAAATAACGAGGTTCTTCACCTGTTTTCTTAGTGGCCATTATTTCAAGCTAACAGAAATACGATGCAGAAATCGAAAGTCAACCTCGGTAGCGTAAATGGTAGCATGTCTGCTTCACGTTGAAGATGTCCCGAGTTCAAATCTCGGTCAGGGTGAATTACCTGGATAAGGTTTTTACCGGGGTATTCCCTTTTCCTGAAAGAAGAGTATCCGGTAATTCTACGTCCTGTGGCCCTGTTCTAATTTGAGCTTCATTTTACCCATTTCGTCCATCATCCGATATGACTTAACGTTGGAGGAAGTAAAAAAAACGAAAGTGCAAAATTTGTGTATGTTTATTGTTTTGGTGAATGCCCACCTCTCGGAATATTAAAACCGCGGTATAGAGCTTTCTTTCTCGCCTGTAGAGCAATTCAGAGTGACATATCATTAAATATTTTGTACTGTTTTAAGTTTAATTTCAGTATCATTTGGAAAATTAAGAGAAACACTGAGGACTATTGTGGGGGAAAATGTTCTACATTTTCAGAAAAAGAGAAGTTATTTTAAGCAGTTTCTTTAGTATATTAGTTGACTTTGTCTTAATAGCTTTAAGGGAAAAATGCTTGAGTCATATTTAATAGTCCATATAAGGAAAGTAGTTTCCAGTTTAAAGTACTACAGAAATAGCTTTCGTAAGTTACAACTATTCCGTAATTACACTGGGCGACAAAAGGGTAAGTCTTGAATGCTTCGGGCACTTCATGAGGCAATACCTACTAATTTTGGGTTGAGAAAAACAAATATGACAATTAAAAAAAATTTATTCGATCTAGTTTCTATGATATACACAAGATGCAATAATTAAATATTAACGGATTGAGAGAAATATTTCCCCCCAAAATAGTCCTCAGTGTTTTTGTTAATTTTCCAGTTGATACTTAAATGATACTTAAAGCAGTACAAATATTTATTGATATGCCGCACTAAATTACTGTATAGGCGAGAAAGAAAGCTCTCTACCGCGTTTTTAATGTTCCAAGAGGTGGGTATTGACTTCACCAGAACAATAAACATACACAGATTTTGCACTTTCGATTTCTTTAAATGTCCTCCAACGTTGAGTCATAGCGGATGATGAACGAAATGGGTAAAATGAAGCTCAAATTACCCCAGGGTCCACAGAGCGTAGAATAACCGCATGCTCTTCTTTCAGGATATGGGTAAACCCCGGAAAAACCTGATCCAGGTAACTCACCCTGACCGAGCTTCGAACTCGGGACATCTTGAACGCCAGGCAGACATGCTACCATTTACGCTACCGAGGTTGACTTTCGATTTCTGCATCGTATTTCTGGTAGCTTGAAATAATGGTCACTAAGAAAACAGGAGAAGAACCTCGTTATTTCAACAATAACTAAGTACTGAGGTTAAACAAACTACAATAGAAGCTGTCGGATTTTGCGTCTACAACATCTGTAACATATAGCTACATTCATTTAAAGAATTTAATTTTGAATAAATATGTAATGATGCTACAATATTATGTGATGATATTAAATTACTATACTTAGGTACATGTTTACAAATAGGTCTCTAGGAAAATCCACTCGTGTCCTTCTTGCTCGACATACAAGCTTGCAGAACCTTTTACAAATCGAAGAATATTTTATTCACCTAATCTCGGTTCGTAACCCTTATAACTTAAATTGGCATTTCCAACTTCAAAACTTTGTTTTAGTAATATGCAGATACCTCATTGTAGTGTATGGACTCGAATAAGACACAAAGTAGTCAAATGGTGTTATTTAAAAGACTTCATATGTACTAAAATAATACTACATATTAAATTTTGAAGTAAATAAATGTCATTTGTCACAACTATTTGGAATGCAGTATAGCGGTAGGAATAATTGTACTGGCTACATTGACCGTTGAACTTATAAGCTGTTTATTCCCATCTGACGTATGCATTTGAATAAAATGAGAACATACAGCCTTCATTGGCCGGTACTTTTGACAACATTGATACGTCATTGGAACTGGTTGATTTAAATTGCCGCAAGCTGCGCTGTGTTACAGATAGTTTACGCTGCCGTCTACAGATGTCAGAACACGGAAATTATTCCATTTCGATTTTAAAACTGAAGTAAAAACTCAACAAAAGAGAGCAACTAAAAAGAAAATGATGAAATTATATTGAAAATTTCAAATATAATATATATTTCATATTTAGATGTAAGAAAATTTTTAAACGATAACAAGCAATATAGAAAGTTGATATAGTCATGCAGATTCAAAAACATATGATTATTAGTATATTTGCCGTTGCAATCGGTACTTCAATATTCAACCTTCTCATTATTCTAAGACTTGGACTTTTCTGAAACGAGTATGCTAATGTGAAATAAAAGAATTTTTAGATTAACTTTCCAAAGAGTTATATATAACACAGATTTGTTTAAACATTGTGTCATCTGTGGCATTTCTATGGCTATGTCGAGAGCTGTAGGATATAAAACCACTCCCTGTACCAGACAGATACACAATCACGGAAGTAATTGCTTATATATGTTTAATAATAAGACAATTCCGTCCTAGGAGCTCAAGAAAAAAACAACATACTGAAAGAGCTGAAAACAGTATGAGAATGGTAAATAAAGTATTGTAACTTTGTGGGTTCATGAAATTAAAAGACCAATTACACAAACTCAAAATGTTCTTTATTTCCACCGAATTACAGTTGGAACACTTGCCGAATTACGTAACGCACACAATTACAATTCACCACTTCGTCATCGTTCCACTTTGCACTCGCAGTTACGTACACTCCTCCAATGCACGCACACAGTCTTCCAGTCCGTTCGCTCACTGGGCGCTCCTCACGGCTGCTCGACAAGAACTGAGCTGACTCGCCAACTACAGGCCTTATATAGGGAAGACCGCCGTTTCTGGAAGGTTCGCGGCGTCCACAATTATCCCGAGCTTTCGAGATGTCTGGTGAGAGGCGAAAAGACGGTACAGTGCTCGCGCCGCTTTCCTAATCATCCCTTCAGTTAGTGACACCAGACAAATGGGTAGGCGTGGTCTAAATGCTTCCCGTCTGGCCCTACTGCCAGCCGGTTCTATAGGGAGTACCGACGTTCGGGTGACAGTATAGAAGAACATTTTTACTTTGACTTTGGAATCATAATTCTCGATACTATTGATCTTTTAAGTTTATTTAGACCAAATAACTGCTTTTAGTAGTTTCAAACATGAAAAAATCCTTTTGGAGCATAATATTGGGTGCTGCTTGTTCTGTATTTTCTGTAATTTCAAGTTCCTTATGAATAAAATACTTTTTTGCCCTGTTTTTCCTTCGAAAGCTGTTTAATATATTTTATTAATGTGTAGCAAAAGTCTATTAAAACACAAAACAAAGAGTAAATTGCAGTACATCTTGACTTAAGCTTTTACAGTAAATTCACATGTTCAATAAGTGAACAAGTAATAATTATTATAGTAAAATGCCTCCACAACAATCATGAAACCGATATACGTAACTAATTTTGAATAAATAGTTTGTTTACGTCTCCTTTCTCACCAATGCTGGTGTTATGAGTAGCTGGGATCCCTCAGAGTGAGGGAGCCGAAGTATATTGACCTGATACATGAAATCCGGGTTGGGGGATTGGCCCAACGCCTGGGATGAATGAATGATGGTATAGTTGGTGAAACGATGGTGAGGGAAAGCGTAAGACCCAGAGGAATATCTGACATGTTTTTTTTTTCTTTTTTTGTTATATACCTCCTATAACGTTAAGTCATATCGGACGATGAATGAAATGGGTGAAATGATGCTCGAATGAGCCCAGAATCCATAGAGCTTAGAGTTCGTCTTTCAGGATAAGGGCAAACCCCGGAAGAAACCTTATCCAGGGAACTCACCCTGACCGAGATTTGAACTAGGGATCTCTTGAGTGTGAGACAGAAACGGTACCATCTACACTATCGAGATGAGCAGCCCCATGTTGTCCATCACAAATCTTACTTTGCGGTCGCCTGGGATCGACCTCGGACCGCCTAGGTGAGAGCCAAATGGTCTAACCATTCAGCCATGGCGCGGCCGAATAAATGAATAATAAAGCATATAATGAAACCAATTTTTTGCACTCTTATTAAACACAGTTTAACGAAAGAACATCTTCTGCACATTCCCTTGTACCATCACTGATTGTACTTGCTGCACCCTTGCAGTTAAGGTAGCCAATTGCATAGTTTCATAAAATGTTCAACAGCATGTAGAACTTATAGCCTTATTTACAGCATGTATAAACCTGACACAGAAAATTAAACTAAGCACTTCAAAAACTAAATTCAGGTAAATTCATCAAATCTACTGAATCTACTTGTTGGAATTTGCCAATAATGGTTCATAAATCCTGAGAGAAATGTTACGGTAGCAATAGGAAGAAAGGGAAACAGCGCCATCATAGTTCAGCCTTCTTTTATTATTTCAAAGAGCATACAAAGATATTTACACTTGACCTAAATGAGGTTTCAAAGAAAGACATTCCTCCACAGAAAATATCCAAAGTTTTACTTTGATTTTTGTATTTTAAACAGGGGAGGTCTTGTGCTCCACCTAAAATTTAACACCAAGGTTTCAAATAGAGGTTTTGAGACTTTCTTAATCTTAAAATGGAATTCTGTGAATAGCAGGACTAAGAGATGAAAAACAATTAGGTAACAAATTTGATTTATTTCAAGGATGCAACACCGATTTTCAATTAATTTCCCATTAGTCCAAACTACATTATTTAAAATATTTTCTCAACAATTTTTAATTTATCAAAAATGGCTATAAAATTTTTCTTTAAAATTAGTAATGAATATCATAAATTTTCTGGGAATATCCTCAGATTTCCTTTTCATTCTGAATGACGTCGGTAGAACCGGTAATGTGCAAGAGTTCAACTTAAGCTCTTTGCTCAAGTTCTTCTCGGGAAGCAAGTCCGGTGAAAAGACGATTAGAAATCACCAGGACCATCCACAAGCCACCACCGAACATTAAACATCTTTTGAGGCCAGTAAAAGACAAATTGGACTTCCAAATTCCGGCAGTGTACCGCATTCTCTGTCAATGTGGGACACTGCATATACGACAAACCGGAAGGACAATCGCTACCAGAATAAACGAACATGAACGGAGCATTAGTTTAGTGCAACCTGAGAAGTCTGGGCTGGCACAGCATTGTTTTGATAAGGACCATAGAGCCAAAGCTCTATAGAAAGCTTCCTTCTACACTAATAATGTTCCTGAAGGTCTGTCATTATTTAACAGCACCAACACAAAGAATGTTCCCTCATTCTACTGATTCTGCATTTTTAATTTCTGCCCCCGTATTTCTGGTAACTTGAGATAATGACGGCTAAATTCGTTATTGGTTAATGATCCTACATGAAGGGTGACTGCTTTTACATGTACATCGTTTACACATCATAAACTGATATTATAATCTAAAAAACGTGACTAAATTAAATGAATATGTAATATAAGACCTGAAACTTTCCTGGCGACGAATACGGTTATTCCCTGGAAAAAATATATGGAAACTCTTCGGCTATCGCTTTGTACCATTGGACTGGAAAGTAACCTTGTATCAGTTTGTAAGCGAAATCATTCCCACGGAAGCTAAGATACATAAACACAATATAGTGCTGGAGCCGTGGTGTAAACATTGTGGAGACGTAGATACGCAACTTCATAGAATAACCAGCTGCGTAATGGTACGCGACATCTGGAAATGGACCAAGAAGCAGACGGGAACAAGATTGGGGTAACGTCGGAAAATTCTGTAACCTCAGTTTTGTTAGCTTGGAACTTCCAGAAGGGAGCAAAAGAGCACCCACAGATATGGTTGACTTTTGGTTTCTACCATTACTGCCTGAGTTTCGAGCAAACGACTTTAATAGAGTTTAAATCATGGCTAAAGCCTGAAAGATATAGGATGAGACGATACCCTAACATATGGAATCTCCTGAATAAGCACCTGGACTTTAATTTATGAGACTTACAAAAAAAAAAAAAAAAAAAAAAAAATCAGAGCCCATCCTTCTTCCCCTTCACACTTAGTACATAAATAGACTTTTTTCCTTTCTCCTTTTCCTTAAAAAAAATAAAATAAAAACCACAATTTAAAAAAAAGAGTAAGACAACATTATAGGGTGATTCTGTTTAACCATGTATAAAAAAAGTGAAAGTTGGAGGTCCGAAGTCGCGCTAAGTGGTGAGGGAAGAGTAAGTAGTAAATGCTCGCGAGATAAAAAAAAAATAACAAAAGGCACACAGCCATTAAGCTGGACTTTGATGAATCTATAAACAATCGCCAGTCATCTGGATTATGCTCAATTCCTGGCTCACTCATTAAACCAATGATGTCCATAGGGAAAATATTCTGTTTTATAGAAAATTATTTTCCAAATTTTGTAAAAAAAAAAAAAAAAAAAAAAAAAAAAAAAAAAAAAAAAAAAAAAAAAAAAAAAAAGCTTTCTTCTGGTACAGCCAGCCAGGTACGAACGTTTCGAGAGTCTGCATCTCTCCCATCATCAGGATATTTATAAAATGTTATAACTACAAATGAAATACTGGACATAACACAACTATAAACAAAGACAAAACACTATCAAAATTCTCATTACTGAACAAAAGACTGTTTCCAGTAAATTAAATTCCAGGTCAGGAGATAGCGTGAGTATAGAAAATTGTGTCAAAGAAACTTGATTACCAAGCTGTATTGATCTTTGCTTCTTAATTCGACGGATTTCCATTTTAAGGCCGGTTTCCAAGAGGAGCTGAACTGAAATCCAGCATCACGATAAGCGTGCTCCTTTCAGAGGAAATCGCCAAAGCCTCCTTAATTCTCCGCTCCCAGTAACTGTTGCATTTTGCCAAGATGGTCGTCTCCCGAAAATTTTCCCTAGGGTCGTTATCAAAACAATGCTCTGCCAGCCCAGACCTCTCAGGTTGCATTATACGAATGCTCCGTTCATGTTCGATTATTCTAGTAGGGATGCTCCTTCCGGTTTGCCCTTATACAGTGTCCCACATTCACAGGGAATGCGGTGCACTCCCGGAACTTGTAAGTCCAGTTTGTCTTTCACTGGTCTCAACAGCTGTTTAACTTTCGGAGGTACCTTGTGGATGGTCCTGATGTTGTATTTAGCGAGAATTCCGCTGATTCTGCCGGATAGATTGCCGGTAAACGGGATGCAGGCTGTTGCGGTAGGCTTATCTGACGCTTGCTGTATTACAGGTTTCCCTCTCCTAGATTTGGTGATCGAGGCTTCAAGGTCATATTCCGTTTTGACGGAAAGTGAGTCTCAGATGTTGTAATTCTTGTTTTAAGTGCCTGGGATCAGAGATATAGAATTTCTTTATAGTTGTGTTATATCCAGTATTTCATTTGTAGTTATAACATTTTATAAATATCCTGATGATGGGAGAGATGCACACTCCCGAAACGTTGATATGTAATCATCTTTTCACCTGGCTGGCTGCGCGAGAAGAAAGTGAATGTTGCTGCAGATCATGGTCGCGCCGTGGTTCAGTGGTTAGACCGCTTAGCTCTCACCAAGGTGGCCCGGGTTCAATCCCAGGATACCGCAAGGTGAGATTTGTGGTGGACAACACGGCGCTGGGGCGGGTTTTCTCCGGGATCTCCGGTTTCCCCCGTCATCTCATTCCACCGGTGCTCCATCTTCATCTCATGTATCATCAGTGTCATCGCCTGCGGTGCCGTATGTAGTAAAAGCGGGCGTTAAACAACACATTATTGCTGCAAATCAGGTTATGTGATGATATTTTCAGCGTGTTGTTACATGCTAACATATTAATAGATCTTTGCTAAAATCTAGTCGCTACCTCCTTGCTGATCAGACGCCCTTACAGGCCTTTAAAATCCTTGAAGTTTTACAAAGCAAAAGAATACTTTTTCAGGTTTACTTTCACTGCCTTACTGTTAAAGTTAAATTACCATTTCTAGCTCTAAAACTTGGTTCAAATAGATCACTGATAGCTAATTGTAGTGTCTAATTCAGATCATACATTAAGCTCAAATAAGATTCAAAATGGTCCAGTAGTGTTATGAAAAGGACTTCACTTAGCCCCATCTGAATAAAATGAGAATATGTAGCATTCAGAATGTATGTCTGGAGCGGTACTTTTATAACATTGACACGCACGCACGCACACACACACACACACACACACACACACACACACACACACACACACACGACTGAACATTGAAGATTTGAATGCAAGACCTTCGGTCTCAAGCCAGATCAGGGCTAGACTGTCTACTGGCAGTTGAGTGTTGAGAAGATGAAGTTGGAGGTATATATATATATATATATATATATATATATATATATATATATATATATATATATATATATATATATATGCTATCTGATGTGTTATTTTAAGTGCCTAGAAGCGGCCTCGGACGTTTGTAGCGCTCTCCAGGATATATGTCGAACTCACCTAGACCGCGGATGAGGAAGTTGAAGTTGTGGGAGAGATTTTGATTGAAGTAACGTGAAAGGATATAGATGTAGTCTGTTACTGTGGTTATACGTAGGTCACGTCGAAAAACTAGAATGGGGATGTACCAAGGGGAGTCTTTGGCAATGCGGAGGAATCGGGATTGTAGAATTTCAAGGTTGTGTAGGTGATTCTTGGCTGCTACTCCCCATATTTCCCTGGCGTATGTGATGGCTGGCCGTAGTACTTGCTTATACAGGAGCAGTTTTGTAGGCAGAGACATCACCGATGTCGGTTATAGAAAGGGCAGAGTATACCAATTCTTTTGCTAACTTTATTAGCCACATATGTAATTTCGTCTCTCCACGTCAATTTGATGTTAAGTAGAACAACAAGATACTTAACGTAAGCTTTCCAATGTACGTCCTCAACAGCTATGGGAATAGCTGGAAGATCCGCTATTCGTCTTCGAGAGAAGGTGATGGCCTGGCTCTTCTGTGGGTGGACGCGTAGGCGCCAACGTTTGAACCAGGTGGTGAAGAGGTCAGCATACTTTTGAAACCCGCTAGCACACAGGTTGAGCTCTGATGATGTGGAGGTGACAGCTGTATCGTGAGCAAAGAGATACAGCAAGTAGCGTGGCAGGGATGGTAGGTTGTTGATGCATAGAAGGAAGACAGTGAGTGCCAAGACAATACCTTGGGGAATGCCAACTCTAATGGAATGGGATAAGGATAACATTCCGTCGAGGAGACAACAAAGGTTCTGTCAGTGAGGTAGGAATGAATGAGATGTATTAAGTAGGAAGGGGTTTGGTAGGTGATTGGGCTGGAGAGTAAGCCTTCGTGTCATACGCTGTCAAATGCTCTGGTGATATTTAGGAGTAGTGCTGAAACGAACTGCTTCCTGTTAAAGGCTGTGTAAACTTCATCGACCGGAAGTAGTTGGTGTTGAGTGGAATGCTGAGAGCGAAAGCCGAATTGCTCTGCTCTGGCAATATTGCGGCGATTCAAGATAGTCCTTAGTCGACTCAGAATAAGTTTGTCCAAGCCTGCCTACCGTGCTAGGGGTCCTGGGTTCGATTCTCGGCGGTGGGGGTGGAGATTTTTCTCCGACCAAGATAATCCCCCATCTTCCCCAGAGTCTGGAAGTATGAATGAGAGTGTGAATGTGTGCGTGATGTAATGATAAAAAACCCCAAAGATAACGAGTTAACACCTTCAGTATGTTCCAAAGGAGAACGGCCGCCGATATGACCATAGTAGTTAAGGCGGGGTATAAACGGAACAAGCAAAAACAAAAGAAGTTTCTCCATCAGTTTATTCAGTATTAAAAGCTATCTGATGGGCCTGTAGCTGTCCGGGGACTTTCCATCTTTTCCGGGTTTGCAGATAGCGATGACGTTTGCGTGCTTCCAGGCCTTTGGGAAGTAGCAAAGTTTGAAGACTGCGTTAAAGAGAAAGGTTAATGCTTTCACCCAAGGGAATGGTAGAACCTTTAGCGCCGCGTTCGCTATGTTGTGAAAGCAGGGCGACTTGAATGGCCATAGACTGGTGATGTGGCATTGCACTTCAGCTACGCAGATGGAGGGAGGTGATAGATCATCATGAAGTTGGGAAAGGTACGCCTGAACTTCCTGAGTGACTTCGTCGATGTGATCTACATCCGGAGTATTAGCGGCCGTAAAGGACATTTCCAGGAAGTTTGCACGTATTTCAGCTTTTTCCCTTGCAGACTGAGCAACTGTCTGTCCGTGGTGCAGCGGTAGATTTTCGCGAGAGATTTGAAGTAAGAATTTGGTCATGCTCCTAAAAGAGTTGTCCTCTATACGAAGAGAGGAGATCTTATTTTCCCCGCACTCGTTGCGAAATTCTTGCAGTTTAAATTTCACAGCTCCTGAAGTCGGCAAAACTCACGACGATCTGCTGGGCAGCGACTATGTAAAAAGCGCCGCCGCATGCTGTTCTTTTGTTAATTCGCCTCACGGATAGCCTGAGGTAAAGGGGCGATATTCAAGCTGCTAGGTTTTTATTTTGGGGAAGAGCTTACGTTCAACCATGGTGTCTATCTGTTCTGGAGTTTGACATGACTGCTGCGGGGCTGGATTTGTTCCAAACGTATCGAATACTCCTCCCAATTGGTCTTACGTAGGAGTGGGAATCCTGGAGGATAACATTGGAGGTGAAAAGATCAACCATGGTTTCTCTCTTCTGGAGATTGACATGGTTGCTGCGGGGGCTGGATTTGTTCCAATCGTGTCGAAAACTCTTCCCAATTGGTCTTACGTAGGAGTGGGAATCCTCGAGGATAACATTGATACGGTATCGGAACTGGCTAGTTTAAATTATCGCCACGTGCGCTATGTTAGAGATAGTTTACGCTGCCTTCTGTAGATGTCAGAACACGCAAATCGATACTTTTAAATTTAAAACTGAAGTAAAAACAGAACAAGAGAAAGCAGCTAAGAAGTAAATGTTAAAGTTATGTCAAAAATTGTAAACAAGCGTGCACTTCATAGCTGAATGAAAAAAAATTGCAACGATAACAAATAATATACAAAAATTTCATAATCATACAGATTCAGAAACCTATCCTTATGAGTATATGTGCCGTGGCAAGTAGTACTTCAATTTCGTGGAGAGCGACACAGACGCCGAAGGTTTTGTCACCGTGCAGGGAAGGCGCAAGGAGCGACACAGACGCCGAAGGTTTTGTCACCGTGCAGGGAAGGCGCAAGAGGCCCTCCGGTTCGAAGCCGGAGGGTGCTGCTCCCGGCACCCCTGCAGTGCATGCGGACGCCAAGAGCTCCCGCACACAAAAGGCGGCCAGAATCCCGCCAATTGTGTCGGACCCGTTCCCCAACCACATAAAGGTTATGAGGGAACTGAGGGCCAAGCTCCAGGCTAGCTTCCAGGCCACCCGTTTTCCAAGTCGGGTGATCCTAAAGACCACGACCCCGGAGGACCATGAAGCCGCCAGGGGGGTGCTGCGCGAAGCGGGGATAGAATTCCACACGTTCTCGCTGCAGCGACCTAACCTGGTGCGCAGAGTCATCCGAGGTCTTGGCTCTGACACCGACCCGGAGGACATAAAGGTGGGCCTGGCGGAAGAACACGGCATTACGCCGCGTACCGTGGTCCAGCTGACCAGGCAAGTCCGCGAGGAAGGCAAGGAGCCCGTAAGGACCCCCATGCCACTATTCCTCGTAATAGTGGAGAAGGAGGGAGAAGGTCTCCCCAAAATTGACGAGGTGTCCCACCTCTACAACACTAAGATCAGAATCGAACCGTACCATGGCAGAGAGGGGCCAGCCCAATGCTACAGATGCTTGGGCTTCCACCACTCGAGCCATGCGTGCGAGAGGAAGACCGCCTGTATAAGATGTTCAGGCCCTCACCATGTCAACGAATGCCCGAACCCCAGAGAGGAGAAAAAGTGTGCCAACTGCCGAGAGGCCCACATAGGCATCTACGGCGGCTGTCCCGCTAGACTGCGCATTGTGCAGGCAAGACAGGGCAGGAACGCAAACAGGGAGCCAGCACAAGTTCGGCCTGGAGTAAGTTTTGCCCAGGCGCTGGGCAAGCACGAAAAAGTGCTGCAGCAGGCCGAGGCAAGCCAGACTCCGGCAGCGACCCAGTCAGTAAGCTCTGGATCTACCGCCAAACAACCACCAGCTGCATCTGCAGCAAAGCCACAGCGGCCTCCTCGCCAGAAGAAGGCCACCGCAGCCCGGCGGGAGAAACCGCCGGCAACTGCGGCAGCAACGGCCGGGCAACCAGCCCAAGAACCTGCGGGGAGACAGAGCGGCCCTGCTGCAACTGCTCTCCCCCCTCTACCAGTTCCAGCTACAGTGGCTGTAACAGCCAATGAGGGAGAGGCACCCCTCGCTACAACACCCGCGCCGATATGGGACACTGGCGTCTCAAACGAGGACTTGGCGGAGTTCCATGAGCTTTCTGCCTGGTTCGCCGAACTAATTCATCGCTCCCTCCCCATTCTGAGGCGCTGCAGGGAGCAACTGACAGATCCCCGCTTCCCTGCTCTGCAAAAGCACAGCATTATGCAACAGACTGCACGGCTCCTCTTCCCTGACTCCAGCTCGTAAATGGCGTTGAGAAGAACTCAGCGAACATTGAGAGCCGCGTTCTGGAACGCAAACGGAGTCCGGGAACAGAGACCGGGCATCTTGGAGTTTGTAAGTGACCACGGGATTGACCTCCTTATGGTATGCGAAACGCATCTGCATGCTGGTATACAATTTAACCTGCCAAGTTACGCCGTCCACCGAGCCGATAGAGTCGGCCGGCGGGACGGCGGTACAGCTATATTCTACAAAAATCACATCACCCATACTCCCATTACCATCCCCCCGCTTCAACACTTGGAGGCGACCGCCATAAGGCTCTCCTTGGGCGGTTCAGACCTAGTGCTTGTGGCGGTGTATGACCCGCCCAACCATCCCTTCTATGAAGCGGATTACAGGGCACTCCTCAACCTAGACCACCGAGTGTGCATAGCCGGTGACTTCAATGCCAAACACCCAGGATGGAACAGCCGAACCCAGAATGATAGGGGAAGGAGCATCTACCGCTTCATCTGCGGAGACCCAACCCTTCATGCGCATGGCCCGCGGGGTCCAACGCACTTCCCGCCTCGTGGCAGGGCGGACGTCATAGATTTCGCAATCACCAAGAATATTCCATTTCATCTGGACCTCACGGCGGTGAATGCTCTGGATTCTGACCACAACCCAGTTGTGATCAATTCAGACGTTACCGTCGCAGCTCTGGCAACGGCTGACTGGGTGGATGAAGTCGACTGGGATGCCGCCATTCTTCACATCCAAAACTCCGTGGAAGCCTGCCCTCGAATCGACTCTGTGGAGTCGCTCGAGGCGGCAGCCAGGGAGTTCTCCACATCCATCCTCAACGCGGTCCGTGCTCACACACACCGCATCCCAATAGACACGCCAAACCCCACAGATATCCCAGGACCCATCAAACAACTCATAAGGGCTAAAAACGCCGTAAGAAAGCTGTGGCAGAGATTTCGCCATCCCAGGATAGGAGAAGTACACCAGAGGTTCAAATCCCTGGCAAGACGACTCCTAAGAGCACACCGCAAAGAGGCCTGGGAAAACATGTTAAGGCAAACCAATCTCCAGGAAAGAAAACCATGGCGAATAGTCCGTAGCCTGCGGAAAGACAAAACCGTACACCAGCACCCCCTACATAGCCCTAGAGGTCGACTCGTCTACGAGTCGAAAGAAAAGGCAGAGGCGCTAGCAGATTATCTGGAGGCTCAATTCCAACCCAGGGTAGAGCCAATGGACGATGACCATGCTGACCTCGTGGAACAGGTGGTGGAGGACTTCCTAGAAGCTCCGCCCCCTGACCACGAGGAGTTCCACATTCCCATCGTTACCCCTAGAGAGTTAGCGACCACGCTTAACTCTCTAAGAACCAACAAAGCACCTGGGCAGGACCGTGTGACAGCGGAAATGCTCCAGCACCTTCCACGAAGAGCCGTGATTCACTTAACCCGGATTTATAACGCGTGCCTATACATGCGCCACTTTCCAGCTATCTGGAAGGAGGCGCGCGTGGTGTGCGTTTTAAAGCCGGGGAAAAATCCGGTTTTTCCTTCCAGTTACCGATCAATCAGCCTTCTCCCAGTTTTATCGAAGGTATTCGAAAAACTGCTCCTCTCCCGGCTCCTTCCTCATCTGGAGGAAAGGGGCCTAATCCCGGAACACCAGTTTGGCTTCCGTTCTGGCCACTCCACGACCGAGCAGCTACTGCGGGTTGCCGAGAAGGCCTCCCTGGGTTTCCAGGAAAGGTCTAAAACGGTAGCAGTGCTGCTCGACGTGGAGAAGGCATTCGCCACTACCTGGCATGAAGGACTCATTTACAAACTCCTGGAGCATGAAATTCCCCGTCCATACATTTCCTTGGTGGCCGGTTTCCTCGGAAACCGAAGCTTCCGAGTAAAGATGGAGGGGAAGCTGTCCACCGAGCGGCCCATTGGCGCTGGAGTACCGGAAGGCAGCGTGCTGTCGCCGGCGCTCTTCGCAGCTTACATGGCCGACATCCCAACTCATCACAACACCCAAACCTGTCAGTATGCGGACGATCTCATGATCTTCGCAGTCAATAGGAATACACGGTACAGCTTCCGGCAAATCCAAACCCAGCTCCGGGCCATTGGCGAATGGAGCGCAAAATGGCGAATGGCAATTAACCCGGAGAAGAGCTCTGCTATTCTCCTGGCGAAAACCATAGCCAACCGGTTCCAGCAGAACTTCGTTTTACGGCGCCGTCGAATCCCTTGGGTGCAAACGGCGAAGTATCTCGGGGTGACGCTGGACCGCAAGTTAACTTACGTTCCGCACGTCAAGGGCAAGGTCCAGCTGGGGCACGTCGCACTCCGGAGCCTATACCCTATCTTCAGATCAACCATGCCGATCCGTCTCAAACTCCAACTGTATCGGGCGATCATTCCGCCTATGATTCTGTACGGCTGTGAGATCTGGGGAACAGTGGCTAATACCACTTTCGTCAGACTCCAGACGCTGCAGAACAAGGCACTACGCATCATCTACGATACAGGCTGGAGATTCCCGGCTCATATCCTACATGAGCACTCCCAGATCCCGTACATTGTCGATGTCATTCGCGAGAGGGCACGATCAATGTACGAGAAAATCCAAATTCACCCCAACCCTTTAGTGAACTTCCTGGGAAGGTATGACCCGAGAGATCAAAGGCGCTTGCCGTCCTTCAGACTGCCGAGAGACGTCCTGGGACCCCTTGGGTAACCCAAGGAAAACCCCAGATGTCTCTGGGAACAACTTCTACGCCAAAGGACAAGCGCTACACAACCCGTATCCAAAACGGAGCAAAAAAACTAAATCGTGTCTCCCAAAAGAGGAGAACGATTAAGTGCAGCTGCCCACGACAAAGAGGGGCAACCCATTCCAAGCCTCTCCAAAATTTCAAACAGTAAACAAATTCAAACACCCCAGCAGAACATGGATCTACTAGTTCATTTCGCAGGTTAAGCCGCAAAGCGGCTAGGTACTGCGGCATATGACACCCGGACGGGGAAAGCCCCGCCCGACTAGGACTACCTCTGGACCTCTGGACTTCAATTTCGTATTCTTTTCGTCCTTTTTGTGTTTTTTATCTTCCTTCCGTGTAAGGGTTCTAAGCCAGAGTACCCTTTACTGTAGCGAATATGCTAATGTGAAATGAAAGTATTTACATGAAGTTTCCAAAGAGTTATCAAATAGGATATGTGTGTAACACAGTTATGCGTAAGCATCTTGGAAGGAAATGATACAGTTATATTAAAAATTGAAAAAGACTCATTTTGTCACAAAGTCCTCATGACCATACAAATTCAACAACCTGTGATTTTGAGTACTTTTGCACATGTTACTGGTTCCCATTTTGTATTTCAGGAAAAATCAGTTTTTGGTGATAAAACAGAATGAGTTTAATCTTTAATAGCATCATTACTTGAAAGGACGATTGTCCCTTGTTAAATAATAGCCTAAAGCTTTTGTGGTTGTGTGTGGTCATGTGCAAAAATCAAATATCGTTAACATTATTTTTGCATCTCTATCTCATTTACAGTAGTCTGTGGTTAATGAGGTCAACAATCCGCCGAAGAGTTCAATTCCTTGGTAAAGTCTGTCTAGTCAACAGGAGTGCAGTTGCGTCACAAACGAACCTGACCATCCCGCCCACTAATGACCGTCATAAATCTATCTCCACACTTCAAAAATGAAACACTGTCGTTGAGGACCAATAGCAGCCCTGATTTTCTGGAAATGACAGTCGCATGTCTACTCCACGTGGAGTCTCCGTTGCCAAAGTTCCACATTCCAGTTGATCTGTTTCATTACGTGCAAAAATTCATTGTGTCACGATGTGCAGACCGTGGGAGGGAAATGCAGTGGTAAATGCAAATGAAGCAGTAGATAGCTTTCAGTCAAGTGAAAGTAATTGAAGTGAAGACAATAGTGTGAATAAATTGGGAAGTGCTGCTGTGCCGAGTTATGTTACTGGGAAAGCCCCAAGAAACAAAGTTATAACGGGAACTGTTTCTAAGCAAATTCAAGTGCTTGTTTTGAACACATATAAGTATGTGCTGACAAATAGTCTTGGTAAGGGGTCGTGCAATGAACCTGATGATAAATTCTGGGTATTCACAGAAATACAGTAAGAAATATTGTGACGAAAGGAATACGAAAGACGCCGATCAAGTGTGAAAACAAAAGGAAACGTTTCTCTAAAGTGGACAATTTTACATGCGAATTAATTCGCCGAGAAATTTATAGATTCCATGCAAAAGGGAGAGCGCCCACCTCAGATGAATTGCTTGCACATTTGCAGGAAATTTGTGATTTTCCTTATGGACACTGCACTTTGCGCGGTCTCCTAAAGGAGCTGGGTTTCAAATACCGCACTTTGAATAAGATAAGGGTTATTATATATATATATATATATATATATATATATATATATATATATATATATATATATATATATATATATTTGTCAATACTAAGGAAGTTCCGCGGTAATGGACATAAGATAATTTATTTAGATGAAACCTCGTATGATACCCAAGACCTAGGTGGCAACCTAGCAGAACGGTCTGGGGGAAGGAGGGCCGGGGTTGTAACCCGATTATAAGGTTTCGTGAAAGGAGGCAGCCGACGTGCACACGAGTCAAGTAAAGAATATTTATAATGAACATTCCACCTTAAGCAAAGTCATGTTCTCTGTTAACTCTGATCGTGAGCTTCCAGACTTCAAACGATCTTCCCTCCACAAACTGCTGCAGAAAATTGGTTTTGAATTTGTGAAGAAAACAGACAGAGTATCATTGTGGACAGCGATAATATTTTATGGCGAAGAGATTTTCTCCGCAAAATAAAGGAACCATGTAAAACGCGGAAAGTTTCTTATTTAGACGAGACGTGGGTTAACGAGGGACACACGATAAGCCTACGGGGAGGGGTAAGTGTCTTATAGTTTTGCACTATAGGAAGTGATTATGGCTTTTTTAAGGTTGGCGAGCTTGTGTACGTCTACAAAACAACGGGAGACTATCACGAAGAAATGAATGGCGACGTTTTGAAATCCTGGTTTGAAAAGATTCTCCCAAAATAACAACCGAATAGCGTCACTGTGATGGACAATGCCCCCTACTACACTGTGACGTTAGAACGAATACCAAACAAGTGACATCATATCATGGCTACAGAGTAAAAGGTATAATTGTCCACGAGGGTCATGTTAAGGTGGAATTGCTGACAATGGTCAAGTCTCGTGCTAAAGAGTACGACAAATACGTAGTTAGCAGTTAATTTTCATGGATATTAAGTGTGCCGCGTGATACTTAGCTCGAAAAATGTGACTTTAGTGTCAAACATTTATATTAATATTATACTTAACGAAGCGATTAAGTACTTGGCTTGAATAAATACGTGTTTTTATAAATATTAAAAGCAGAAGCATTATTAACAGTGAAGTATTCTTCATATTTAAGTTTGATTTATGAGTCACTATGTTTACACTCTAACTTCACTTACTTGTTGTTGTATAATTGAAACGTTTTCAAGATCATTCGATCTCATCCTCAGCTGTTTGGTGACTAAATGAACCTTCCTCTTCTTCCACTACTACGGAGCTCCGATCACTCTGCCATCTGGTGTTAGGGGCACTAAGTTTTAATACTTCATTTAATGCCGGGATTTCAAAATTTATAACTTTATCACGGTTTTCGTTTATGAATATTTTTTCCCAAATATCCAATTCTATGGGTGTACTTAAAGATTTTAACAGTTTAATGTTGTGGCCAATGTTGTGGTTTTCTGTCCAAAAATGGTGTGAAACTGCAGATCTTTCTGTTTGTTTCAACTTAATGTTCCTTTGGTGTTCTTTTTGCCTGGTTAACAAGTTTCTCTTACTTTTTCCTATGTAGCTTTTATCAGGTTTCACAATTAAGCTGATAAATTCCTGATTTCAAATTGTTGGGGATTGTATTTTTCAGTGGTTTATTTAGCAGGTTTCCCAGACTGAATTTGTTTTGGGGTGCTAGTTTTAAGTTTAGTCTTTTGAAGATTCGTTCAAATTTTCTAAAAGCCCATGGATGGTAGGTGAATTTTCTATATTGCCAATTTGTGTTTTTAAGTGGTGTGAGAGTGGTATTTTTTGATATTATCTTCAGTTTTTCTTTTCTCTGCATCATGTTCCTTATGATGGCTGGGTTGAATCCATTTAATACCACTATGTCTTTTATGTGTTGTTGCTCTTTTAAAAATTCATCCTTACGTGCTTTTATGTTGAAAATGCATATTCATATTATTAATACACATTAATATTATATTTAACGAAGCGGTAACAGTACTGTCATTCCGAACACATGTGGACGTGGAGTGATACGTCACTTTATTCTCTCCTTGGACATAGTATAGACAACCAGTTTTAAAACATTTGACCATCGCTTAAACTTTACTGTATTCCGATATTCACTTGTAACTTCGTTTTATCTCCTGTCCTTACAAAGAAAATAGAATTACATATTCACAACCTAGACAAAGAGTATTAAAACATATGGCTACCACTTGAAGTCTACGGTATTCCCATATACCTACAATAAGATAATAGTTATCTTGAACAAAAATCGTATATCTAAACAAATGTTTCATGAATCCAGGGTTACGCAAATCATATTCCGATGAAATCTGAATTTTGAGTTGTTGGGTACAAAAAAATACAATCGTTACTTACATGTTGAAACAAATGATAGGTAATGAGAGCTCCTAAATGGTTTACCGGGAAAAAACATGAGTCAGTTGTAGAATTTAATGTCATGTCGGCACGTTGGCCATAGTAGCTCAAGGTTTAGAGCGGCTGGACGGCAACCAGAAGATCCGTGATTCAAATCCCGGCTATGGCATTGAATTTTTCAATCTGAAACAATCTTTCCATACTTTAACCTACACACGGCTAGTGTGAAAGAACAATTAATTTATATTAATTGACCTAATAGTGGTTAACTATAAAGCCCGGGCCTTAAAGTACTTACACGTTGTAAGTCGCCATTAAGGTAGTTGTCTCATGTGTTTATGAGAACTCCTAAGTGGTTTATCGGAAAAAACACGAGTCAGTTGGAGAATTTAATGTCATATCGGCACGTTGACCATAGTAGCACAAGGGTTAAAGCGGCTGGACGGCAACCAGAAGATCCGTGATTCAAATCCCGGCTATGGCATTGAATTTTCCAGTCTGACTCAATCTTTCCATACTTTAGCCTACACACGGCTAGTATGAAAGAACAATTAATTTCCATTAATTGTACTTAATAATGGTTAACTATAAAGCCCGGATCTTAAAGTACTTACACGATGTAAGTCGCCATTAAGGTAGTTGTCTCATGTGTTTATGAGAACTCCTAGTGGTTTACCGGGAAGAACACGAGTCAGTTGGAGAACTTAATGCCATGTCGGCACGTTGGCCATAGTAGCTCAAGGGTTAGAGCGGCTGGACGGCAACTAGAAGATCCGTGGTTCAAATCCCGGATATGTCATTGAATTTTTCAGTCTGGCTCTACTCTTTCATAGTGCGTCCTACACACGGCTAATTTGAAAAAAAAAAAAACAATTAATTTCCATTAATTGTACCCAATAGTGATCCGAACTGTAAGTCGCCATTAAGGTAGTTGTCTCATGTGTTTATGAGAACTCCTAGTGATTTACCAGGAAAAACATGAATCAGTCGTAGAATTTAATGTCATATCGGCACGTTAGCCATAGTAGCTCAAGGGTTAGAGCAGCTGGACGGCAACAAGAAGATCCGTGGTTCAAATCCCGGCCACGGCATTGAATTTTTCAATGTGGCTGTACTCTTTCACAGTGCGTCCTACACACGGATAGTGTAAAAGAACAATTAATTACCATTAATTGTACCTAATAGTGCTCCGTACTATAAAGCCCGGGCCTTAAAGTACTTACAGCATAGTAAGTCGCCTTTAAGGTAGTTGTCTCATGTGTTTATGAGAACTCCTACGTGGTTTACCAGGAAAAACTTGAGTCAGTTGTAGAATTTAATGTTATATCGGCAAGTTGGCCATAGTAGCTAAAGGGTTAGAGCGGCTGGATGGTGATCAGAAGATCCGTGATTCAAACCCCGGCTATGGCATTGAATTTTTCAGTCTCACTCAATCTTTCCATTCTTTAGCCTACACCGGCTAGTGTGAAAGAACAATTAATTTCCATTAATTTACCTAATAGTGGTTAACTATAAAAGCCCGGGTCTTAAAGTACTTACACGATGTAAGTCGCCATTAAGGTAGTTGTCCCATGTGTTTATGAGATCTCCTAGTGGTTTACCGGGAGAAACGTGAATCAGTTGTAGAATTTAATGTCATATCGGCACGTTGGCCATAGTATCTCAGGGGTTAGAGCAGCTGTAGGGCAACCAGAAGATCCGTGGTTCAAATCTCGGCTATGTCATTGAATTTTTCAGTCCGACTCAGTCTTTCCAAATGATAGGTAGTTGTAATTTATCTTGAATACTATTCAACTTTAAAGCAGCAACTGTTTGTTCAAGCCATGATTAGGTATTCCACCTGCTGTATGATGTTTGATGTGTCTCATCTGCTACAGTTAACAATGCTTACGTATATGATGACCCAAACTGCTCCGAAACCCCACGTGATCACCTCTCTTGTACAGGTGATAAGATATACTGAAATCACGACTCAAAGCTCAAACTGTAGCGAACTTTAAGCTATCTTCGCTGCATTAAGGCTTGTGGTACATTGACTGTACTGACCACCTCTCATGCAGCCTCAATTCCACCTTCCCTCTTGTTATTATATCTGTATTTAGTTGAGCTGGCATTAAGAGATCAGTACATCTGCTTACACAAATATTTCACAGAAAAGTTATATATGCGTTTGGATATGTATGCCACTAAACTAGTTTTGTTAATTCTTTCACCATGAAACTACGAACTTCCCTTGACTATCGTAAAAATATATATTTGATATAAATCGGGTGATATAGTGAGCTCTCCATTTTTATGTAGTACCAAAATAGGTAGACGTTTTTCAACCTTTTAAGGTTTACTAGTTATACAGAATTACTCACAGAAATTCAAGCGCTGTATCCCATTAATGATAAAATTTTCTGTAATATTTGATTAAAATTCTATGGTTTACAGCACTTTTTGCGAAATTTTGCACATTATAAAAAAATTTCATGCAGGCGTTAGTTTTTATTTGTGGTATATCAAAAGTATTTTTCGAATGAAATATAGTTCAGTAAATGTTGGTATTGATTTTTTAATTTAGTGGAATGCATCACGTTCTCCACCTTATTTGTCAGAAAAGGTAAACGGAAAGAAAAACTTAAAAACACTTAAATAAATTGACCCAACCTTTGGAGGACGTCAGCCAAAAATAGGAAGACAACTGGACAAAATAAGGAACACAAAAATGTGACAACTTATGAAAATGGAAGAAGATAATGTCATTAAAATTTATGGGTGACAGCTTTAGTGGGAATAGGAAAAATATGCAAAGTCAGAAGGAAACCCCCTAACTTAATGTGCAATCATGTATTTTAAAAAGATTTAATGCAGCACAGATAATAATTTTACAGCATACAGAGATAGTGACAAATTCTGAACAGTTATATAGAATTCTTTGCATTCCCGCCTTGGTAGTTTAGATGGCCGAGTGTATGCCTCACGTCCAAGAGGTTCTGAGTTCTAGTATCGGTTAGGGTGAGCTACCTAGATACAATTTTTGCCCGGGTTGTTCCCATATCCTGAAAGACGAATGTCAGGTAACTCTAAGATTTACAGATACTGGACTCATTTGAGCATCATGTCACCCATTTTGTCCAATATAAGTTAATGTTGGAGGACGTAAGTTAAAAAACAAAGAAGAAAAAAGTCCTAATTGTAGTTTTGAATTTACACTTTGTATTTGGCACTTCTATACGAGAAAACTCCTCTCAGAGATTACAAGTAAAGGAAAGGACACATTAAACGACAGAAATGAATAGACATGACCCAAAAACTGTACGGATATTAATAGAAAGTTGTTATAATGTGAATCATTCGATAATCTCTGTTGTTACCGTCATCAGTAGTGATTTGTAAACACAAGAAGAAATGTTACACTCGTTATGTGTCTGAATGTAGATATGCACTGAATAAAAAAGCGAGCATCGAGATAAAGCAGAGAAAAATAACAAAAGAAACGTACACGCATTAACTGAAACAGCTAAAATATACTGTCAGATAAAACGAGAGTGTTTACGGTTTTAAACCCGAATACAAAAGGACGCTTAATTACTAAATTCCTTTGTTCTATCCTAGCAATAAACTTTGTAACAAACGCGATGTTATTCTTTAGTTGCAAAATTGACAAATGAGAAACGCCTGTGTTGCTGCAGTCGACACAGAACAGGACCGACGAGGTTGCAAATGAAGCCAATGATCAGCGAAATTATAAAACGCCGTTTCATGTCTGAAATTTCCAGATTAGCCTGCCAGATGGCACTGAGTGATAGGTTATCTGGTTAGTTCGCTAGATGTCGTGTCCAGTCAACGACAAAAAAAAAAGACTTTGTTGCAACTGACACCATAAACAATGCGATATACGTTCAGTTTTTATGCAGTAACTTATTTCATGTCACTTTTAGCTACTATATATTATTTTAAATGCTTATCAATATTCCCTACGGAGTTTAAGAACGAAGATCAACTACATGGGCAACAAACATTGTGCGCTTGTATCATAACATGGTGTCCTTCTTACTTCCTTTACGCTATATCTTACGTTATTTGTTTCGTGTCCTTTGCGGAACAAGATCGCAGCATTGTGTTAGAAAATTCGGTGGCATTGCTTCCGGGATCAAGTGAAATACATTTGGCTGCCCCGTTACTATCTTCCTTATTTAAATAGAAAGCCTTGGGAGAATGGCGTTTGCTTTTCAAGGTTTTGCAGACAGATGGATCTGCTTTCGCTTCTATAGTTTCCCGTTTGTTAAAGAGGAATATTCTGTCTTCAGTATTGATAAAGCTAAAATAACTTTATTTTAAGGTCATTAAAGCCCCCATTAACATAATCTTCTTTGGAAATTAATAGTTCTTTTACTGGCCATGTGTAGGCTAAATTGTGGAAACGTATTTTTACCCTGAAAAATTCAATGCCACAGCCGGATTTAAACCACGGATCTTCTGGTCTCCGTCCAGCCGCTCTAACCATTGAGCTACTATGGCCAACGTGTCAATATGACATTAAATTCTCCAACTGACTCGTATTCTTCCCGGTAAAACACTCAGGAGTGCTCAAAAACACATGAGGCAACTAACTTAATGGCGACTTGTAAGTACTTTAAGGCCCAGGCTTTATAGTCAACCACTATTAAATCAATTATTGGAAATTAACTGATATTTCACACTGGCCGTGTGTAGGCTAAATTGTGGAAACGTAGAGTCAGACTGAAATATCGGCACGTTGGCCAGAGTAGCTCAATTGTTAGAGCGGCTGGACGGAGACCAGAAGATCCGTGGTTCAAATCCCGGCTATGGCATTGAATTTTTCAGTCTAACTCTAGGTTTCCACAATTTAGTCTACACACGGCCAGTGTGAAAGAACAATTAATTTACATTAATTGTACCTAATAATGGTCCGAACTATAAAGCCCGGGCCTTAAAGTACTTACAGCATAGTAAGTCACCATTAAGGTAGTTGTCTCATGTGTTTATGAGAACTCCTAAGTGGTTTACTGGGAAGAATACGAGTCAGTTGGAGAATTCAATGTCATATCGGCACGTTGGCTATATTAGCTCAATAGTTAGAACGGCTGGACGGAAACCAGAAGATTCGTGGTTCAAATCCCGGGTATGGCATTGAATTTTTCAGTCTAACTCTACGTTTCCATAATCTTCTTTGTTAAACATTTTGCTGCACACATGCAGAAATACGGAAAGTGTTCGTCTCTGCAGCCTAGGTAATGGCTTCTCTACCTCATGTTCAAGAGTTCAAATCTCGATTAGTTACCTGGTTAAGACTTTTTCCTGAGTTTTTCCTTAACCTGAAAGATGAATGGTAACTGGTAGCTCTATGGAACCTAAGCTCTTTTGAGCATAATTTCACCCATTTCATTCCTCGCCCAATGACTCCACGTTGGAGGAAGTTAGGTACGACAGCAACAACAATTATAATATTAGTAATAATAACAACAATAAAATAATAACTCATGCACAAAATGAAGACACTATATTAATTTTAAACAGAGAAGCAGATATCGAAAACTTATAAAAAGAAGATCCTAAAATTATTAGAAAAATGTTATGGACATATTAATGATTTACCTACTTCAAATAGGCTCAAAAACAACAATGGAATTTTACGAAAGTAGAAATACAGCTCAAGCAGTTACTATGAAATGCGGTGGTGAAGTAAAAAATGATTTAAAATTGGCAGGAATTGCTCAAGACGATATCCAAAACGGGACATCTTTAGAATTAAGGTTCTTAGGTAGCAGGTTTACCAACAGGACAAACCGAAGGAAAAGACTGAAACAACGTGGACAGATGAGAGAAAGAAAGCCCTAAGACAAAGAATGATAGAATTTTGGATTCATTGAAGAGCTAAGGTACTTTGCGTAGTCCTACATGGACTCATTCAGGAATAAAAAGATAATAATGACAATATTAATAATAAAAACAAGAGAAGGAATAATTTCGACTGCAATATTTTAGTGGAAATTTACGCTTAGGGTTTCTCCTAAAGCAGTGGCGTCATCGAGTGTCAATGAGGGTCACTCCTCTTCTGTTCCCCGTCCTCAGCTTATCGCTTAGCGTCGTGGAGGTGCAAGGGAACAGCTGACGGACATTGGCTATTGCGGTACGTCTACACCGTTTGTGTTTTACAATTTCGCTACATGTAATGGCTAATTTGGGCTTTTTGGGATTCAAGGGCATAAAACCAATTATTTCCATTGAAATATCAATATTGCGAGGGCTTTATAATAAAGAATGATTTTTTTTTGACAACGTACCTTTACTCATCCTCTCATACGTTTGATGGTCTTTCACAAAATACTCTCCCCTGAATGCCATGCACTTGTCTCAGCGTTTATGCTAGTCTTCAAAGACATGCTGCAAACCTTTTTTGTGACATCCTTCAAAAACGCCTCCGCAGCCTTCACTACTCCTTGTGATGATGGATAATGCAAGATATTCAGTAACAACATCGGCAAAATGCAGCCGCGCATTATCGTGGTGGAGCATACAGCCTGCTTCACGGAAATGTGGTCTTTTGCGCCTGAAATACACTGTAGTATTATCTAGTTACTGATGTGTGTGCAGGTACAACATGCTGATAAACCATTCCATGAATATCAAAGAATGAGATGACCATAACTTTCCCATGAACCACTTTTGCTTTTCTTTTGGGGGGGGGAGGGTTGGTGATGAAGGATATTTCCACACTGAGAGTTGCTGTTTGCTCTCAGGATCAAAATGATGTAGCCAGGTTTCATCAGCAGTGATTACGTTTGAAAGAATCTCCGGATCTTCCTCTAACATAAACTATAACTGTATGCAGACCTGCATGCCAAAGTCCTTTTATTCGGGAATCAACAGTTTTGGAACCCATCGCGCACAAACACGTCTCATGTGTAATGTTTCTGTCACCAACGTGTGGGTGGCACCCAATGAAATTTTCAGTATTTCAGAAAGTGATCTTAAGGTAATTTATCGATCCTCTCTCACAATGGCAGCAGCAGTGGTGATGTTTTCTTCTTAAGAGCAGTAACTGGAGCACCGGGTCCACTTTCCTTTGGAATTGACTGTCTCCCCTCTTTAAACACTTTAAACCACCTTCGAGCTGTGCTGTAGGGAAGAACAGACTCTCCATAGGCCTCCTGTGACATTGTATAGGTCTCAACTGAAGATTTGTTGAGACGAAAGCAGAATTTCAAAGCTACATATTGTTTCTCACGTGTTACCTCTATTGCAGCTGTAGGCACTACTGAACATATCTGAACTTGCCTGGTTCTCACAGCTAGGAACCAGGATTACCAACAATGAAACTACTACGGCGTGTTTGTTTCACACTAAGCTAACTGAACATAATAAGAATGAATTTCAGTGCGAAAAATTATGACCGTAAAAAAATTATGATCATTATTTATTGAACAGTCCTCGGACATTTCCGTACGCCACATAGCAGACAAATGAATCAACGAGCTAAGACAGTACTCACTATGTGCTTCATTTATGAGTTGAAGGTTGCCTATACAGTAAGGCAAGAATGGGATTTGGGTTTTTCGTATTAAGTTTAAAAAATGATGAAGCTCTCATAATTTGTGAGGTCTATACAGACAAAGAAACGTGGGAATTAGGGAAGAAATCAGGAAATGGCTATTCTACAACAGAATATCGATTATTGCATTGATGAAAATGATAGAGTTGCACATGCTTTTGTTTCCCACAAATGTAACAGCATCACTCCAGTGTATTCCAAATAAAAGTATGTTAAAGTGAACATTAGTGTTCTGCAACGCTTTCCCTATTCCAAATATTAATCCCTTTGTAATCGCAGGCAAATGTTCCGATTTTCGTCCTGCACACGTAGATCTTTTGTTCACTATCGATAAGCTCTAAGCGGATAAAAGAGATTTTAATTTTGCATTTAAGGTATGGATTTCATCCCACTGGATACACAATACCCACGTGTTTCAATAAGTATGCACATGTCCACGAAATTCTCATCAAAAGTTTGGAACAGAACACAATGCTATTATATTCTGTGGAATTGTTTTACATGTTGGGTTAGAAAGCCAGATAATAACATGAGCTGCAAGTGGTGATCTGCTCTTCGAATTAATTCTGGATTTATGTGAAATGAAATATTACAATATACCGTTAAGAGTGAAGAACGCTGTTCAACTGTTCGCTTATAAGCTAAAATGAAATGCAGGTTGCCTCTATTGTATGAACTATGTGTAATATAAATTTATGTATCGTGTATTCATATATCGGGGAGATAAAAAGAATAGAATGATGCCTGTAATCCCGCTCTTCGAGGGCTGTTCAATAAAGACTGATCATTATTTTTTACGATTATAGTTTTTCGCACTAAAGTTCCATCTTATATTCTGTTAGCTTAATGTGAAACAAATACGCCGTAATAGTTTCATTGTTGATACTCCTGGTTCCCGCCTGCGAGAACAAGAAAAGTTCAGACATGTTCAGTATCGCCTACCACTGCAATGGAGGTAACACGCGAGGAACAATGTTCAGCTTTGAAATTCTACTGTCGTCTTAACAAATCTTCAGTTGAGGCTTATACAATGCTACAGGAGGCCTATAGAAGGTCTGTTCTTCCCTACAGCACAGCTCGAAAGTGGTTTAAAACGTTTAAAGAGGAGAGACAGTCAACTTCAAAGGAAGCTGGATCCGGTGTTCCAGGTAGTGCTCTTACGGAAGAAAACATCAACACTGCTGCTGCCATTGTGAGAGAGGATCGACGAATTACTTTAAGATCACTTTCTGAAATACTGAACATTTGATTTGGTGTCACCCACACGTTGGTGACAGAAACATTACAAATGAGACGGGTTTGTGCGCTATGTGTTCCAAGACTGTTGATTACCGAACAAAAGGACATTCGCATGCAGGTTCGCATGCATTTAAAGTTGATGTTAGGGGAAGATCCGTAGTTTCTTAAAAAGGTAATCACTGCTGATGAAACTTGGTTATATCATTTTGATCCTGAGAGCAAACAGCAAAGCTCAGTGTGGAAATCTCTTTCATCACCAACCCCCAAAAAAGCAAAAGTGGTTTCTTCTGGTGGGAAAGTTATGGTCATTTCATTCTTTGATATTAATGGAATAGTTTATCAGCATGTTGTACCAGCACACACATCAGTAACAGGACAATACTACAGTGATGTCCGGAAAACATTGCAAGTCCATATCAGGTGCAAAGGACCATATTTCCGTGAAGCAGGGTGGATGCTGCACCACGATAATGCGCGGCCGCATATTGCCAATGTTGTTGCTGAATATCTTGCAAAAATGAACGTGAAGTGCATCCCTAACCCTCCCTATAGTCCGGATTTAGCCCCATGTGACTTTCTTTTATTCCCTAACTTGAAGAAACGCCTTCGTGGGAGGCATTGTCCATCATCAGAAGCAGTGGTGAAGGCTGCGGAGGCGATTTGGAAGGATCTCTCAAAAACGGTTTTCAGCGTGTCTTTGAAGACTGGCAGAAACGCTGAGACAAGTACATCGCATTCAGGGGAGACTACTTTGAGAACGACCATCAAAATTATGAGGGTGAGTAAAGGTACGTTGTCAAAAAAATTAATATCATTCTTTATTGACAGCCCTCGTATTTTTTAGTAAAGCTATAAAATACCAATATACCCTCACACTACTATGAGTCCGCCTCGGTAGCATAAATGGTAGCGTGTCTGCCTCACGTTCAATAGTTCCCGGGTTCGAATCTCGCTAAGGGTGAGTTACCTGGATAAGGTTTTCAGGGTTTTCCCTTATCCTTTAAAACGAATGTCGGGTAACTGCAAGCCCCATGGACTCTGTACTCATTTGAGCATCATTTCACCCAATTTATTCACTGTCTGATATCACTTAACCTTGGAGGACGTAAATTAAAAAAAAAAAACACTACTATGATTACTAGAGCCCGGATTTCTAAGCAAAATGCTTATACATGCTTTCTTTGCTGAAATACGGCGTTTTCTTGCTTATTTTAAATTTTTTAATTAAAACAGCTTATTTCGTTCAAATTATTCAAATATATCCTAGCTATCATCGTCTCGCAGAAAGAGTCAGGAGCCGATATAAAAACGTAGATTTTCTTGTCTCTAGCGTAAAGAAAGTGTACTGTCGCCGATTAGAGCTAAAAAAATTCATGATTTCCTTCCAAATTTGTCTTTACCTCCTGAGCTAGTTTTAATTCGTTCGGGTTCTTGGTTAAAGGCTGTTTTGAACTCCTTAGATGCAAAAGATACAAGCAACATTGCAAAAGCACAAGAATGTTTTGCTAATATGAGCATTTAAGATAAGATAGATTACATTTAAAAGCGCTTCTCCAAAATACCTGCTCTTATAACACAGTTGGAAACTCGAAATGTACCTTGGAGCATTCACTTTTTTGATATACGAAATTTCAGTAACGTTGTCTTCAGATATTCACAGTATTGCTAAAACTGAATTTGAGAAACTCAGTAAGGCATCAATAAAAATCCTGGTTACGAGACACAGTAAAATTTCTACAAAACTTTCTGGTAAAGAAACGTATATCTAAGGGAAATTCATTCAATAAGAACTGTGGTGCTTTTCGCATTGTCCAATAACGTCAAGCGACATTTTCACATTTTAGGTTTTTTCGCTTCAAAACACAGGAGCTTCCACAAGAAAATCTCAAAGGAGTCCCGGGTTCCATTCCCGGTGGGGTGGGGGGTGTGAACTTTTCTCCGACCAAGATAATTTCTCATCTTCACCAGAGTCTGGAAGTATGAATGAGAGTGCGACTGTGTACGTGATCTAATGATTAAAACCCAACGAATACGAGTTAACACCTTCGATATGTTCCAAAGGAGAACGGCCGCCGATATGACCATTGGAGTTAAAGGCGGGGTATAAATGTGTACGTGATCTAATGATTAAAACCCAACGAATACGAGTTAACACCTTCGATATGTTCGAAAGGAGAACGGCCGCCGATATGACCATTGTAGTTAAAGGCGAGGTATAAATGTGTACGTGATCTAATGACTAAAACCCAACGAATACGAGTTAACACCTTCGATATGTTCCAAAGGAGAACGGCCGCCGATATGACCATTGGAGTTAAAGGCGGGGTATAAATTTGTACGTGATCTAATGATTAAAACCCAACGAATACGAGTTAACACCTTCGATATGTTCGAAAGGAGAACGGCCGCCGATATGACCATTGGAGTTAAAGGCGGAGTATAAATATGTACGTGATCTAATGATTAAAACACAACGAATACGAGTTAACACCTTCGATATGTTCCAAAGGAGAACGGCCGCCGATATGACTATTGTAGTTAAAGGCGGGGTATAAATGTGTACGTGATCTAATGATTAAAACCCAACGAATACGAGTTAACACCTTCGATGTGTTCCAAAGGAGAACGGCCGCCGATATGACCATTGGAGTTAAAGGCGGGGTATAAATGTGTACGTGATCTAATTATTAAAACCCAACGAATACGAGTTAACAACTTCGATATGTTCCAAAGGAGAACGTCCGCCGATATGACCATTGTAGTTAAAGGCGAGGTATAAATGTGTACGTGATCTAATGATTAAAACCCAACGAATACGAGTTAACACCTTCGATATGTTCGAAAGGAGAACGGCCGCCGATATGACCATTGTAGTTAAAGGCGAGGTATAAATGTGTACGCGATCTAATGATTAAAACCCAACGAATACGAGTTAGCACCTTCGATATGTTCCAAAGGAGAACGGCCGCCGATATGACCATTGGAGTTAAAGGCGGGGTATAAATGTGTACGTGATCTAATGATTAAAACCCAACGAATACGAGTTAACACCTTCGATATGTTCGAAAGGAGAACGGCCGCCGATATGACCATTGGAGTTAAAGGCGGAGTATAAATATGTACGTGATCTAATGATTAAAACACAACGAATACGAGTTAACACCTTCGATATGTTCCAAAGGAGAACGGCCGCCGATATGACTATTGTAGTTAAAGGCGGGGTATAAATGTGTACGTGATCTAATGATTAAAACCCAACGAATACGAGTTAACACCTTCGATGTGTTCCAAAGGAGAACGGCCGCCGATATGGCCATTGGAGTTAAAGGTGGGGTATAAATGTGTACGTGATCTAATGATTAAAACCCAACGAATACGAGTTAACACCTTCGATGTGTTCCAAAGGAGAACGGCCGCCGATATGGCCATTGTAGTTAAAGGCGGGGTATAAATGTGTACGTGATCTAATGATTAAAACCCAACGAATACGAGTTAACACCTTCGATATGTTCCAAAGTAGAACGGCCGCCGATATGACCATTGTAGTTAAAGGCGAGGTATAAATGTGTACGTGATCTAATGATTTAAACCAAACGAATACGAGTTAACACCTTCGATATGTTCCAAAGGAGAACGGCCGCCGATATGACCATTGTGGTTAAAGGCGAGGTATAAATGTGTACGTGATCTAATGATTAAAACCCAACGAATACGAGTTAACACCTTCGTTATGTTCCAAAGGAGAACGGCCGCCGATATGACCATTGTGGTTAAAGGCGAGGTATAAATGTGTACGTGATCTAATGATTAAAACCAAACGAATACGAGTTAACACCTTCGTTATGTTCCAAAGGAGAACGGCCGCCGATATGATCATTGCAGTTAAAGGCCAGGTATAAATGTGTACGTGATCTAATGATTAAAACCCAACGAATACGAGTTAACACCTTCGTTATGTTCCAAAGGAGAACGGCAGCCGATATGACTATTGTAGTTAAAGGCGGGGTATAAATGTGTACGTGATCTAATGATTAAAACCCAACGAATACGAGTTAATACCTTCGATATGTTCCAAAGGAGAACGGCCGCCGATATGATCATTGCAGTTAAAGGCGAGGTATAAATGTGTACGTGATCTAATGATTAAAACACAACGAATACGAGTTAACACCTTCGATATGTTCCAAAGGAGAACGGCCGCCGTTATGACCATTGTAGTCAAAGGCCGGGTATAAATGTGTACGTGATCTAATGATTAAAACCCAACGAATACGAGTTAACACCTTCGTTATGTTCCAAAGGAGAACGGCCGCCGATATGACTATTGTAGTTAAAGGCGGGGTATAAACGTGTACGTGATCTAATGATTAAAACCCAACAAATACGTGTTAACACCTTCGATATGTTCCAAAGGAGAACGGCCGTCGATATGACACTTACAGTTAAAGGCGGGGTATAAATGTGTACGTGATCTAATGATTAAAACCAAACGAATACGAGTTAACACCTTCGATATGTTCCAAAGGAGAACGGCCGCCGATATGACCATAGCAGTTAAAGGCGGGGTATAAATGTGTACGTGATCTAATGATTTAAACCAAACGAATACGAGTTAACACCTTCGATATGTTCCAAAGGAGAACGGCCGCCGATATGACCATAGCAGTTAAAGGCGGGGTATAAATGTGTACGTGATCTAATGATTAAAACCAAACGAATACGAGTTAACACCTTCGATATGTTCCAAAGGAGAACGGCCGCTGATATGACCATAGCAGTTAAAGGCGGGGTATAAATGTGTACGTGATCTAATGATTTAAACCAAACGAATACGAGTTAACACCTTCGATATGTTCCAAAGGAGAACGGCCGCCGATATGACCACTGTAGTTAAAGGCGGGATATAAATGCAACAAAAAGCTCAAGATAACTCTCTCGTGTATTGTAACAAGCGTGAGTAAGGTGATAATTCAACCAAATAATACGTTTATGATTAAACTTTAGTGTTTATTCGCTAATTTTTTATGCTCATTTGTTTTATTTTGTCGTACTTATTTGCTTGCTTATTTCATCATTTGATTGTGCTTAAAAGCTGAGATTTAATGACTACAAATAAAGGAGTGAGCTTTTATTGTATGTGTTGAATGGCAACATTTCCTTTTTCTGCACTTCTCCAATTCTCAAGTCTCAGAACGTACAAACAAACACCCTTTCAAACAGCAATTTACATTTATTAGCACCTTACTGCAAAGGAAAACGCATCATTACTTCAAATTGAGCAGGTTTGGAATTAAACAATACAGTAGGCCACTTCTATATGTGGCTTTGGATTGAACAGAGACAAAAGCTAACATAATAAGTACAACAATGCTTACTTCACTGCAAAGTCTTCCTGAAAGTAATTTAGTCATGGCACACCTTACGGAAAGACAGCGAAGTGAAATACTAATGATGATTGGATATGGTGATAGGAATACCCAAGTAGAGGTTTGTGTCTTGCTTAATGAAATGCGTCCAGAACGAAGGATTACTCATTCTACGGTAAAAAAAAATTTGAAAAATTCCAAGAAAACTTGAAGTTTTCCAAGTAAGGCAAAGTCTCGAAGGCCAAAACGAGTTACATATGGTTACAGGTGGTGATATTTTATTGTCAGTGGAAGAAAACCCACATGTATCTACTCCCCAATACATTATGGAAGGCAGGTGGTGAATTACCTAAATTGTGAAATTTTGAATTAAAAAATTTCCAGGTCATTCTGTCAGATACTGAAGACAGATTACAAGTAGCTTTGTACCAACTCGACAAAACAATGTCAAAGTATAATTCTATCATTTCAGCAGAGAAAACGAAAGTGATGGATTTTATTGGTAAATACCCAACACGGTCCAAAATTTTCCTCAAAAACAAAATACTAGAATAAGTTAAATATTTTAATTACTTTGGATATGATATTTACCATGAATGTGTCAGAGATTTAAAACAAAAGATCTATAAACTTCAAAACATATGTGGCACTATAAAATGAACATTGTAAAACAAAAAAGAAGAGATAACATATTAAAGTTTTATAAAACTATGGCAGTGCCTGTTGCCGAGACCTGGACCTTGAACAGAACTGATAAATGAATAATTGAAACGGTTGAAATGAAATTTTTGAGGTACGTAGCTGGCTGTAGTCTTAAAGATCACATTAAAAGTGAAACAATAAAAATATTTACTTTAAATGACGAACTCATGGAGCACAAACTGAAATGGCAAGAATATCTCTCTCGAATGCCAGAAGAAAGACTCACCAAACAGGCCTTGCAGTATAAACCAGTTCGTATTAGAGATGTTGGAAGACCACGGAGACGCTGGGAAGATCCCTTCTGAGCCCAAAGAGGCCCATATGGCACATTTTGAAGGTTGATGATGAGGATGAATTTCCAGGAAGATGGCCTGGCAGAAGGGGAAGTACTGAATGGCCACCTAGATCTCCAGACCTGAACCCCTTAGACCTTTTCTTGCTGGAATATTTGAAGTGGAGGGTTTACAAGGACCGACCAAGAGATCTTGAAGAGTTAATGCGAAGAATTAGGCAACAAATACAGCTGAAAAGGCGAACAGTGTTGCTGGAACTATGAAGTAATTTCAAAGACATACTTTGACATTGTTTGGCAGTAAATGGAGCCCATTTTGAGCACCTTTTAAAGTGAAGTTTTCATATGATACACACAGAACCATTAATTTTATTATGAATGTTTTCTCTTGGTTTAAATTTCCTGTACTCTAATACGTCCTAATTAATTTAAAGAACAGCTAAACAAAAGCATCTACATGTACGTTCCAAGACCTGAGGACCAAACAATTGAAGAACAAAATGTATAATCATAGTAATATGAAAACATGTAGATATCTTAGAGCTTTTCACAAAACTATAACGACAAGGTGACAAACATTATTCCATACTTTTTACTCATCCTGTACACGACTTTTAGAGGCATTTTAAGGAATAAAAATATACCGAAGCATTTGTAATTTTGGGGTGTAATATGTTTTTAGATAGTAAAAGCAAAGTGATGTCGATGAAAGGAAAACAATAGAAGAGCTAAATTTCGAATAAAATATGAGCTAATCCTTGTTTCACATTAACTTACCCCGTATCTCTTAACGGTCACGTGACCTATTCACCTCTCATTGGCTGCTGTTGTAGTATAGACTGTTGTGCGGTAAAAGTTAGTTCGTTATTTAACATGGTGATATATCTTTATATGTTGGAAGAGATTTGTCAAATTTATATTTTCGTAACTGTTTGAATTAAATATATTACGCAACAGAGTTTATTTATCTGAAATGCATGTTAATTCTTAAACGAAGTTAAGTGGAGGCTCCTATCTTTCAACCACGCCTTTTAGATGACACGATAGCACGTGATTTTGCGGTAGTGATGACATATTTGTTTATATGACTCTTATCACTGACCTTGTTTTGAACTGGATTAGTCATATTTCGCCATTCGAAGGTGTGTTGTGTCGAGTGCGAGAGCTAAATTATTTTATTGATCGTTTATTGCGCGTGTACTTTTATGTATAATGTCAGAGTCTACCGCCAGTTTTTCGCTGAAGCATCGCAAGGGAAACCCTTTACAACGCGGCGGAAAAAAGAATTGTGCTGCATGTGTTTAATGCACTCACAGAAGAATCCGTCTTTGTCAGTGAGAGAAGTCGAACAGCTGTGCTCTGAACTTACAGATGTGAGTGTTAGATGCGTAGGAACATCGTGACGTGAAACTGAGAAAACAGGAAAACTTACCACTCCAGGCAAAAGCAGGAATAAACAAAAGCGCGTGCCCGAAGAATGCGATGAGTTCGTGCTCTGCGTCGTCATGTGCATAGCTTTTTTAGAAACGAACTCCCTAACATAAATAAAATTTTGTCTGCTGTAAATGACGATGTAGATTTACAAAATTCAGCAGGTCTAGTCTGAATAGATTACTTATAAGCTGGAGTTTGTGAATGAAAAATGGGGCAAGACAAATTTGCTAAGAGACAGTGGCGATATTACTGTGTGGCGAAGACGTTCTTTAAGGACAATCAGACTCTACCAAGATATAAATCGCAAAATATACTACCTTGACGAGACTTGGGTGAATGAAGGACACACGACAAGTAAAATATGGCGTGACACGACTTTTAAGACTGAAAGGCCAGCACTTTTGCAAGGCATTTGTGCTGGTTTAAAAAATCCCCGTGGAAAAGGCCGAAGGCCTTTTATTGTAAACTTGTTTGAGTTTCGTTGCTCATTTATTCAGTTTCAACTTGCTGAATTTCATTATAAACTTGTATTTTTGCAGGCCTTCATAGCCTTATTTGTATAATTTTATTTATCTTCCTGGCAATTATTATGATGTTTACTGCAGGTTTAAATGTCACGGGAAGGCATGGCCTATGGCGCGAAAGCGTTAGCCAATGAGGGCGAGGGGGGAGGTAGTTACACGCGGAGTGACACATGTCAGCGGGGCAAGGTTATATGAAAGAGAGATTTGTGAAAAGTTTAATAACACCTGTAGATCCGTAGTTCAAGTTATTCCGGCTATGGCATTGAACTTTTTAGTGAGACTCTGCCTATCCAAATACTTTATAGCTTAAAAATACCCATAAATAAATGTGCTTCTTGTGGCATTCCGTATTCTGTGATTCTTAAACATTAACTTATGTTACTAAGTAACGCATCATGGTGTAAGAAAATGCAACGTAAGTTTGTGATGGATGAAAGAATCGTGAGAAAGGAACGAGAAAATAAGTCAGCATAGCGAAACTAGTAGGCACGTTCGTCACTTATTAAAGATGATTTAAAGAGTCAAATGGAAAACAAAATCATACAAGGAAAGTATAACCCTATATGAATTACACATTTCAGCACGAAAATTCTAAAATTCATGACATTATGCGATCCAAATAAACCTGAACCATTTCAACAGGTCATACCTTATGAAGCAATAACAGAACACACATGAAAATTTGGGAGAATACTGTAAACGTAGAGTCAGAATGAAAAATTCAATGCCATAGCCGGGATTTGAACCACGAATCTTCTGGTCTCCGTCCAGCCGCTCTACCACTGAGCTACTATGGCCAACGTGCCGATATGACATTAAATTCTCCAACTGACTCGTATTTTCCCGGTAAACCACTTAGGAGTTCTCATAAACACATGAGACAACTACCTTAATGGCAACTTACAACATGTAATTCAAGGCCCGGGATTTCTAGTTAACCACTATTAGGTCAATTAATGGAAATTAATTGTTCTTTCACACTGGCCCTGTGTAGGCTAAATTGTGGAAACATAGAGTCAGAATGAAAAATTCAATGCCATAGCCGGGATTTGAACCACGGATCTTCATGTCTCCGTCCAGCCGCTCTACCACAGAGCTACTATGGCCAACGTGCCCATATGACAGAGAATATAATACACAATTGGGGGATTATATTACACTATCTACATCTCAGAGAAAATTTTGCAAGTGTCCTTTACCAGCATCTATACATGTTTGCACTGGTCTCACTATATTCTCTGAAGTTTTACGGAGAGTATCCTTGCCAATGTTACTTATTTCGGTTGGAATGGATTCCTTGAGAACTTCAATTGTCCGTGGCCTCTTCTTGTACATTCTATTTTTAGATACCCCCACAAGAAAATACCTGGTGAGGTTAGGTCAGGGGATCTGGGAGGTCACAGAACTTTTGAGATTATTCGATTATCAAAGAAACTGGTTTCAAGTTCCATGGTGTCATTTGATGTATGACACGTTGCTCCATCTTGCTGGAAATAACCTTATCTCAATTCGATATCATCTCCGTAAAACTTCAGAGAATATGGTGAGACGAGTACAAACATGTATAGATGCTGGTGGAGGACACTTCCAACATTTTCTCTGAGATGTAAATGGTGTAATGTAATCTCACAATTATGTATTGTATTGTGAATTTGTGGGTTCGTGAAATTAAAAGACCAATTGCACAAACTCAAAATGTTCTTTATTTCCACCGAATTACAGTGGAACACTAGCCAAATACACAGAATTACGTAGCGCTCACAATTACAATTCACCAGTTCGTCTGTCACAAGTCCACTGCACTCGCAGTTACGGGCACTCCTCCGATGCGCGTACAGTCTTCCAGTCCGTTCCCTCACTGGGCGCTCCTCACGCTGCTCGCCAAGAACTGAACTTTCCTCCAGCCCGACGCGTTGTTTATATAGGACTAACTGGCCAATCTAGAAGGTTCCGGATTAGATGAAATATCCCGTATGTTTGAAAACTCAGGGGGAGGGGAAAGAGACGGGACAGTGACCCGCGATCGCTCTCCTAATCATCCCTTCAGTTAGTGACAGGAGAAAAATGGGTAGGCGTGGCCAGAATGCTTCACGTCTGACCCTACTGCTGGCCTGTTCTATAGGGAGTTCCGACGTTGGGGTGACAATATTCTCCCAAAGTTGCATGTGTGTCCTATTATTGATTCAAAACTTATGGGCTATTGAAATGGTTCAGGTTTATATGGATCGCAGTATATAATACAAAAAATGAATGCTATATGTATAAATAAAGTAAATTTTAATTTTAGAAATACAATTTTAATAGAATTTGTGTTTGGAATGTGTTAAAGCCAAACGGTCGCTATTTTCTGTATTGCCTTCTGTATTGCACATGAAACAATGGAGATTACTATAAAATAGTCATGCATCGACTCCATTAAAATAAAATTGTGTGCTCAAATATTTTAAATTAAAACATCCAGCTTTCATTACCAATATCTGAAGGATGTAACTTCTAGAAAAATCATTATCACAACCGAGGGAAATTCAGCATATAGGGGAATTTTTCTTTGAGTGGTTACCTATCGAACGTCTAAGGGCTGCCTGTGACGTAATTCGAGAAGACCAAAGGTGGTAATTTCCGCCCTTGTTAGGGCATTGTGGATCTCGACTGGTGAAGTCCATCTGTGCAGAAGGCCGTTTTGAATTTCCAAGTGGCAATCTCAATGTGAAATAGGGACATTGGAAGACGACGTTTTAAATTATATTTCAAAACAATTTGTTGTAATCCTACTTTTAGTAAGTACAATTTTCATGTGCTAAAATAGTTACGTCATCTGCGACTTTTAAACAACTATCTGAATGTACACTTAATCAGAATATTATATATTAGACAGTGTGCAGTTTAGTATAAACACATTTCTGCATTCAACAAAATCAGTTTTCAATTAGCAGCTAAAGCTGTGATAGGATTCTATAATGCTTTTCAAATGGAAAAGTTCTGGTCTACAGCGAATGAGATAAGTTTGCAAGCTCAACTTAGCAACCTCGTTACCCCAACTATTTTAATATTTCCTTCTCTCTCGCACACACTATCCCAAAGCATTCAAGTTTTCTCGCTTCAAGACGTACAGAATCAAAACAGAATTTTCTTCCAAGCTTTTATAACAATGCAGTTGAAAAAACAAAATCTAAATAGGCATACTGGCATGTTATGTATATCCTTTAATTGCTATAACTATACTTTATAAATTACTTGTTTTTCTAATCCATTGGAACTGCCAGTGGCTCATCCATATAGCTGTCAATGTCGTGTACTTCAAGAAACAATTCGCCTTGTTTGTCAGAGTCTTGCAAATTTGTGATAGGCTCCAAAACCTCGTCATTTGCTATTTCTTCTTGTAATTTTTCTACCTGTCTCATACAGTTTTTCCAGCCTTATCAATTTCTTCAGTAGTCGTTCATCTTATTTTCCCCCTTAATTAACCTCCTCCAACGTCAAGTCATATCGGACGAATAATGAAATGTGTGAAATGATGCTCAAATGAGCATAGGGTCCATAGAGCATAAAGTTACGCAACATTTGTCTTTCATGATATGGCAAAACCCAGAAAAACACTTCATCTAGGTAACTCACGCTAAACGAGATTCTAACTCAGGATTTCTTGAATGTGAGGCGGGCACGCTGCCATCTGTGCTACCGCAGCGGGCAAGTGGTACAAAGTCAGTAACATTAAAACCCACCCTGATTACTGAGCAGTCATAACTACAAGGGTGTTCAAAAAGTAATGCCTCTTATTATTTTCTCTTTTAATTGCCAAGAAAATTGAATCCAATTTACATAGCTTGAAGACTACAACATTGACGATTAATTTGTCACTACTCAGTAAATCTCCGTTCTTTTCCACAGTTTTGGTCCACCTTTTAACTAGGGCATGTATTCTAGTGTAGTAAAACACACGGCCTTGCTTCCTAAGCCATTGACGCACGGACGTTTTCACAGCCTTCTCATGTTCAAAGCGAATCCCACGATGAGCTTCCTTTAGTGGCCCGAACAGGTAGAAATCTGATGGTGCCATATCAGGGCTGTAAGACTTGTCATCCCAATTTCTCAATTTCTGCAGTGGTGTAACGGCTGGTGTGTGGTCTTGCATTGTCATCCAAAAGAAGAACTACTGCCATAGTTTTTGTTGGGCGAACTCGGCAAATACGTGCTGCTTTCAGCTTTTTTAGAGTTCTGACATATTGGACAGAATTTACTGTGCATCCCTGCTCCAAAAAATCAATCATAAGCACACCTGTGCATCCCAAAACATTGTCGCCATAACTTTCCTTGCCGACCGCTGAATTTTGAATTTCGTTTTCTTCGGTGACGTTGTGTGATACCATTCCACTGACTGCCTCTTTGATTCAGGTTATAAAAATGAACCCACGCTTCGTCTCCAGTAACATTTTTTCCAGAATCTCCTCTCCCTCCAAATTGAAGCGCTGCAAGTGTTCGGAGGCTATTGTTTTCCTTGTTTCTTTCTTTTGGGCGGTTAACATTCTTGGTACCCAACGTGAAAAACTTCTGAGCAACCCAGTTGCTGAATAATCGTCATCACACTGCCTTTACTGAAGAAGGTAATGCGACACAATTCACCTGTTGTTACTCGACGATCACCACGAATGTTGTCATCGACTCGCTGAATGTTGCATGGAGTCACTGCAGTCACCGGCCTACCGCTTCGCTTTTCATCTGCCAATGGTGTTTGCCCTTCAGCTTCGTTACAGCGACGAACACATCGTCTAACAGTGCTGACATTCACCGTTGCATCACCATACACATTTTTAGCCTTTCGTGAATGCGAATTGGCGTTTCACCTTCCGCAATCAAAAATTCAATCACAGAACGCTGTGTAATACGAATGTCGATGTCAGACATTTTGCAAGAGTATGCAGTGCTGCCACCTGTTGAGTTAGGGAGTTACTACTTCAGGGGCCTGGAGAAGAAGCTTTGAGGAATTGCTCCAAATTGAAAGTTTTCACATAACTTACTTATTTAAGGAAAAAATAAGAGGCATTACTTTTTGACCCACCCTCGTAATCATGCGACAGATCATTCTATCGTAAAGCCTAACAGATGTCAACTGTTTTCTCTCTGGAATTTAACAAATATCTTGGCATGTTCAAGGTAATGAATGGATTTTAATTTCTGCTTTCATTTGTATTTACGATGAATCTGGCACCAGCCTGGTTACAGGATTCAGGGCCATTGTCTGTCAACCTTCATAATTTCGTTGCTGGAAGCTAAATTGGCATTCAGCCTACTTAATGCTTTACTGCATATTGTTGCTATATCTAGACTGTCATCTTGAAGGCAAACCTCTGCAGAGCTGATTAATTTTTCCGATATAATGCTATCACTTTAGCGCAATACTTCTATCTGAACTTTTTCAATATCTTATATGTTGTATGAAATTTCTTCACCCATTCAGCAAACAATGCTATAAAGAGCCAAATATTCATGGAGATTGTAAATAGGGAAATAGTACATTTAAGCGGTAGACAAAAGGCTTTAAAATCCCGTACTCTTTCTATTAACGGGAGAAAAAATAAATAATGATTTACCATTTTAAAAGCTAGTTCTGTTCCGGCCATACGTACGTGTCTGGTGTATGGTCTGCAGACTCTTGTAGTTCCTTGACTTCATCCCAACCTGGTGGGCGTTAGTTACAATAATAGTGCAGGAGGGCCTTCCTGTGAGCTATCAGTACTAGCGTTATTAAATGTAGAGCAATTTTGTTTATTATTAGCTAGATAAAAAGCAGTAAGATAGCTTTTAACAATTTCCTTATTTACAGCTGGATTACTGTACTGGCGTAAGGTTACTCCGCCTCGATTCCTGTCGGTGCAATTTGCTTGGGTAATTGTTTACTTTTATTCCTGTCGCTCCAAAGTATACCTGCTGAATTTATGAGCTATATTCTGAAAACAATTGTTTACCGTATCAGACTAAAATGTTTAGAGAAAGTAATGGTTTGCAACAATTATATGGTTTCTTAAGTAAAATGTGATTTATTTGTTACTAAAAACGTATTCGCAATTAAATTTTAAAGGCACTTGTTGCCACCTAAATGTTAGTACCAGAGGTCCCAAGTTAGAATCTGAATCAGATAGAGACTTGCCTTAAAGGTCTTTTCCCGGAGTTTTCCTTTCTCCTAAAGAATAAATGTCTGGGAACTGTAAGCTCAGGGCTCTTTTGAGCATCATTTCATTCCATTTTATTCATTTTCCGATATGACTTAACGTTGGAGAATATTAATTTTAAAATATCTTCAAGCACTTTTATAAAATTAATTTTTCAAAAATTTTAACATGAAGAGAATTTGCTTAAAAAGGTTATTTTAAAGTTTAAGATCATAATGCTGGCTCTAGGTAATATGTACTTAAATTTTCATGTCATTTGCTCAATTTTGTATGCATGATGCCATTAGTTATATCAGGATACTTCAAAAGAATTTAAGTAATTTATTACAATAAACTTTTTATTACTAAGCGGATCTGTTATCAATTGCTTGTATTACATTACACATACAGCTATTGCTGTATATTTAAAAAGAATGCAGTATTTGGACATTAATATGTGATTAATCCTCAACAATACGATCTCTTTGCAACACTGTTAACCAATTATTTGTCAGGGTTGACAGTGCTATGCAGACTTTTCCATGAGTCGTTTGAATAAAAACATAAGAACGAGTACACTTTCTTCTCCATGAGTTACTTCCAAGAAATTGATGCAGAGAGCAGTAGGTAGCACTAAGAAAAGCAAATATCTAAAAGTGGGGATAGGTGACCCTCTCATGCTGGTGTTACAGGTCCGTGGTTTCTGTTAGTAAACAGTGATTGCATTAGAGGAATGGAAACTTAAGATAGCTTTAGTGATAATATAATTACTTCCGGGCTGTTCTACCGTGGTCTGTTGGCGTCAGAGCGTCCAAACGTTTCGTCCACAACTGCGGAAGACATCCTCAGTGGCGCGGTCAAAGTTTCCTTGCAGAGAGTTTCGCTGCTTCTGAAGGGTTCAGAGGTCGAGAGCTAGTCCTAGTCGGACGTGCTTCTCTCCGTCCGGGTGTCTTATGCCACAATACCTAGCCGCTTTGCGGCTTTACCTGCGAAATCAGTAGTGTGATGGTATATTGTGCTAGGGGTAGGTTTTGAATTTTACGGAAATTGGGTTGGGATGCCCTTGAATAGTCTCAGAAGGTAGCTGCTTTATGGCGTTCCCCCGATTTGGGAGACACGATTTGATGTTTTTGCTCCGTTTTAGTTACGGGTTGCATATCGCTTGAGCCATCAGGCGTAAATATGGGTCATAGAGACATCTGGGGTTTCTCTTGAGTTAACCAAGGGGCCCCAACACGTCTTTTGGTAGTTTGTACGATGGCAAGCGTCTTTGTTCCAGAGCGAGTTTTACCTCCTCTGGTGGGCACTCGGAATCCAGTCCCCGCAGAACCCGTTTTTCGACGTTGGGTTTCTGGGGGGAGTAGTAGTAGAACTGTATCTCAAAGTCCAGCGGAACCTGCTTTGCAGCCTCGAAATCCTCGGGACTGCTGGTATAGATGTAAACCTTGCGAGGCTTCCTCTTGGCCTCGAAGGGGTGCTTTAGCGTGGCCGCCAGCTTTCGCATGACGCCCACGTGGTTTTTCAAGCTATCCGCTATGATGGGCGGCAGCTTGGACCCCCTTTTGGTTAGGGGTTCGGGCGCCTGTACAGTTTGGCCCTCGGGCTTAGGACCAGAGTTACTCCGCCGTCGTCCTTGGACGACGGTGAAACCCTCCTGGTCGGCGGTGTCAACCACTGACTCTGAGTCAGGCAGAGGGGGATATTGCGTCACAGGAGCTGGTGCCTCCGTGACCGGAGCAAAGCCCTGAGGAGGTGCCGAAGCTTTCCTCTTCGTGGACCTTGTTTTCGTGGCGGCAGGTGCCACGGGTTCGGGTGCAGTGGAGCTATAGGGTTGCTGCCCATCGTCTGACGTAAGTCGTGTCAGCGCAGTTGCCCTCCGGCAGTCCGCAGAGGACCGGACTACCCTGAGGGAGGTGCCTGAACGAGTCATGGACGCTGGGTTTTGGACCATTGGTCCGAAACCCTTGGCTAAGGTCTTGCGGAACCTGCTGTTGCGTGGTCTGTCAAGTCTTTTGTCAAAATAAAAACAGGAGACAGTATGAGAGGAGTAAGAAAATGTCACTCCTCTGGTGGTTGCTGGTTGCTGCTGTTGCGGCGGCTCGTATTTTGGGTGTCAGGCTATTTGAAGGCCTTCACCTTCTGCTGCTTCGCCGGTAAGACCAGTGTCTACAGATGCTGTGATGTCGATTCGTGCACTAGTGGAAGCTTGAGTATCTGGGACACTGCCCATTGCCTTCCGCTAGTGAGCCCCCAAGAAGTACCGGTGCCCTATTGCTTGGCTGCGTGCGCTGCGTCGCTGGGTAGAAATAGCTGTCCATCCATGTACACCAGTCGAAGGGTGGCACATGAGTGACGAGTAAAAATCACGATTGAGTTTTAAGGCTTCTTCCTTTCTGATGAAATTATTAGGGTGCTTATAAATTTCGATGGCCTCGCGCTGATGTCGTGTGTGGTAATGTTCTGTAGTAGAAAGGATGCTAGTGTCCTGAATTGTATCATATGCTCGCCTTCCGCCTCAATAGCATGTTCGGCGACTGGGGACTTTTCTGTGTAGCCCAGATGACAGTTGCGCTTATGTTCTTTAATCCTGGTGTTGACACTGCGTTGTGTTGTTCCGATATATACTGAGCCGCAAGAACAGGGAATGCGATATACACCGGCTGAGGACAGAAGTTCCCGGGGATCTTTGGCTGAGCGTAATAAATTGCTCAAATTTCTTGTGGGCTTGAAGACAGTTTTAACATTGGCCCGCTCTAGCCTTCAGATGCAGCGAAACTCTCTGCAAGGAAACCTCGACCGTACCACTGAGGATGTCTACCGCAGTTGTTGACCAAACTTTTGGACATTCTTACACCAACAGACCACGGCAGAACAACCCGGAAATAATTAATTGTATTATGGACTCCAGCCGTGAAAGCTTACGTTCTCTCATAGCTTTAGTCATTTTTTTTATTTTTATTATTATTTTTAGGCCCTTTAAGGTTTGTATCTGTATATCTGAGAGCCAATATCATAATGCAATATTCCTTGAATCGATCTTCGAAATCAAAAACGATGTATAACTATGAAAAAATGCATTTGATGCTTGCACCTCTCCAAACAAATGAATTTGACTAAATAGTGAGAAACTATATGGCTTTTCCAGCATGGCACCCCAAGCTCAGAGCTGTTAGTTCTTGAAGTACCTGCTAGATTGCACTCCCTTTGAAGGTTGGCTGATTCTTTCATATGCTTTTTTCCAACTCAAGAAGCGTCGAGTGAAAATCACTAATGGGACAGACTTGCAGGAAAATTGCAAACAAATGCCATCATTGGAACGTAGTAGGACTTTTGGACTGGGTTTTAGGAAGGGTAAATAAATAAAATCAACAGTTTGGTTTGTAAAAAAAATAAAACCAGTGTATTTACAACAGCACTGTTACATCAATTTGCTGTACAATTGAAATTTAACGTAAACATCTGCCTCTCTGGCTGAACAGGAATAGAGAAGAAAATAAATTGATCTTTTGTTGTGAGAACTCTCTCTCTAATTTTTTTTCTACTTTTCTAATGCTGAGCTAAGCTAAAGGAAACAATAGAAGAAGGGAATTTTGTACGATAGAAGTAATTGAGCAACGTGATGCTTTTCTGAGAATCCACAGGACCTCGTAGACGATGTTTGGCACTGGGTCTTGGAGGACTAGCGAATAAATATCCTAAGAGTTGTCAGGGAGAGAGCCAGGTCGACTTAGCCCAGAGCGGCGTGGGCGGCGAGATGGGCAGCCTTGGCGGCGGCCACCTCGGGGGTGTCAACAGGAACGCCGTTCACGATTACGGGAGCAGCATAGTAGGCGTAGGCAGATGCGTAGTCACCTTGGGCGTCATGGATGTAGGGCACGGCAACATCACCGGTGGGATCGTGCACGTAGGCTCCACTCTGGTCTGCGACGGCGCGGGCGGCGGCGATGTATGGGAGGGCGGCGGGGATCACGGGGGTGTAGTATGGGTGGATGTATCCGGTGCGGGCGGCGTAGTGAGCGGCGAAGTGGGCTGCCTTAGCGGCGGCTACCTCAGGAGTGTCCAGAGGTACCTGTGGCTTAGCCACGGCCACGCTGATGACAGCTACTAGGCAAACTGCGATAACCTGCAACAAACGTGCGTCGTTAGTAACCCTGTGGATATAGGCTACCTGCAATGCACAACTGTAGCTCCAGGCAACCAGCACTCCAGGCGATATTACAATAAAAGACACTTGTTCATAATAAACATTTTCAAACAAGAAAAGAACTAAACTAATAGAACAGTGTGACTGAAATGAACAATAATGGTGCCCTTAGGTGTACCCATTGTTGAAATTTGGTCAACAATTTTAAACTATACAAAAATTATTTTTTTCTGTCGAACAAAAGCTTTCAAACTTCAGCTTCAATTACATGCCATGGATTTTGATCTCAGAACCTTTTAAAAATTCGGCACAGCATCTTTTAAATGGCTAAGAGTACAAGGCCTTATGGCATGCATTTATTTCACAAATTAAAATTCTTCTATGCAGTGTAATCTGTTCATATTTCCAGCAAAAGCTTGGAGAGAACATCTAAATATGTTGTATACAGTTTTGTACAATTTGTAAATTTTGCAAGACAATTAAGTATAAATAATTAAATAAGTCACATTCTGAGGTTAAAAGGGATTTTCCTTCGTCAATTACAATAGTGAATAAAATTCCATATGTCAGTTTAACACAGTAATAAGAATATTACAGAGTTGCTTTTTTAAAAGAACTTTAAAAAAAGAATTTTTAAGCACAATTATAGGGTGGAGAAGCACCATGGGGAAATGTTTGAAAATATTTAGCTAAAAGATGAAAATTTAGAAATTTCTTCAATTGGTACTTAAAGTTTTGAGGAAGTTAAACATATACTCGAAGTAACTAATCTACATTTTTGAACTAAATGTAAATATCTTATGAATTAACTGTAATTCTACCAATTTCTGAAGTTTACAAAGGTAAAAAAATACATATGTCACTCATTATTTGAAACGTAGGGGATCTGTTAAAGTTGTTGGGGCATTTTTGAGAATAGAAAAGTTAAATAAAAATTGCCCATATACAGATTTCTTTCAGAGAAAATAAATTTGAATCGTAGATATTCTCAGAAAATCTTTCATTTTCTTTTTCTTTGTGTTTCTGAGATAAAGGGAATCAAAAGACGTTGTTAATTTTATCTCTCGATTTCAGTTTGATTCTAAATAATTTCGGTTTAAAGTTTTGTAATTACATTCGATACAAAAAGAAGCTGTCATATACATACTGAATTTTAAATAAATAAATGCCTGTGAAATCTTTTACCTAGTTTATTTATTCTAGGCAGTACCCACAATTTATAACAAGCACTGCGAATTTGCTTCTTAGAAATTTCTTTTGACTTCCATTATAATCAACAACTATAATAGGGGTTTGGGAGAGCTATAATTCAGCAACTGCAGAAAAAATTGCGAAGCAGTTTTTGTAAACTCATAAAGATTAACAAAATCAGGGGGTAGCAGTGGGGAACACGCCCAAGCTGCATTGTTCTCTGTTTGACCTTGTAGAAGCGCGTGGAAGAACTGGTGGACCTTGACAGATGAATTGAGATGCTAAATCAAGTTCAGCCAGATTATGAAGGAGGACTATGCATTTTTGCATATAATGTTTTGCAAACTATAAAGGGAAGCAGAAAATATGATTAAGAAAGCTAATCAAGAGCTTATTTTCAATTCTTTGAGAGTATAAATGTAGAAAAGAAAAATATTCATTTTTAATTTCTTATAGCTAATTAAGTCACCATTAATATGTTTATAAAATAACTTAGGTGGTTATGGATGGGAACGACACCAGTAAAATAAGTGGCGTTTAGCATGCATGAAAGTTACAGAACGGCTTGCTTTCTCTGTGCAAAATGTTACTACACCTTTTTATTTCATAAAATCGCCAGCGGATTTAATTCATTATTTATTACAACAAACAATTTTGCACTTACTAAGAAGGTATTTTGCCTTAGTTTTCCATATTACCAATTTTCCACATTTTTCTGATTTTTCCTCTTGTTTACCTTTTATTATTTGCACATTTTTATAGATTCAGAATTCTCCAATAATACAGCTTGTGCAATATCTCGTGCAACTATATTTTCATCTTAGATTGCCGAAAAGTCATCAAATTCTGCAGTAATTTTAAAAGGCAAATTTTAGTATAGTTGAAAGAGTTTTAATTTTAAATTATAACATTTTAAATGTCAAATCCCTTGTTATATGCTTTCTAGAAGTTGCAGACAAATTTGGCGGAAAGTCCACTATTTTTCATATTTCGTGACGCACTGCTTTCAGGAAAACAAATGACTGCGACAATCGTGCAGTTATTTGTTCAAGCGCTTGAAAAGTGCAACAGAGGCGATTTATAAAAACAAATGAAAGGGAGAGTTGATACACAAACCGTTTAAGGTATCTCTCCTTTCTTGCAGGCCGCTCGGCGTTCCAGCTTCTAGGTCAAGTACACAACCTTGTCTGTGGAATCTGATACACTTGTGTGTATTATAGCATACCGACCTTGTAGACCATGTGTTCGCATACTGAAACAGGAGAATTCTGATGAGGCTGCCCAGCCCGCGAGTTTGTCGATAATTACATGAACCTTCGACTGAATTATTTTGTAGCTTCCGACGTATTAGATTATAATTGCAGGTTATTTAGTCTGCTTCTGGATGAGCGTGTCATAGCATTCTCTGTGGCTGTTATACCACATCAATATTAGACGATTTGTGAACGCTGATGCATATACATGCAGGACCTAATGCACCCATTTGCTGGAATTGTGGACACAAATCAGACTGCAGATGAATTTTGACCATCAAAAATCAGTTCATCCCCACAGGTAACTGATTCGTAATTATTTGAATAACTTTTGCCTTTGAATAATTGTTTTGAAAGCGTAACGGGCTCACAATAATTCCAGGCTAACCGAAATTAGAAGTACGAGATTGGCAATCAAGCAGTTATCACTGATTATTTGAGTTAAATGTATATTGACCATGCTGAAATTAAATTCTATAGGATAAAAGCCAGTTTGTGACTGCATTAATGGTAATTAGCTTAGCTTTTTGTCATTGATGTGTTAAATTCTGTGAGAAGTCATGAAACATAGCAATCAACAACAACAACTTGTACGAGAATTTTACTTATAAAAGAATTGCATGTTTATCCATCCATAAAAAGAAGAAATAAAATACTTTAATCTGAACAGAAGGTTTAGGGTGCTTATGATGATCTCATCATGCTAGCTCAAGCAGTAAGAGCGTTGCAGATGCCGGAGAACGCGTTTCGGTTCCGGTCTCAGCATTGAACTTCTCAAGTTTAAGGAATCCGCTTACCATAGAGGATTCTCTTTTTATACTCATTCGAATATATCGCTGACCGAGACGCATCCAATGACAGTTCAGAGGATTTTTCTTCTAAATGTTTTCAAAGTATGAAGCTCTAAAGAATTTTTATTGGAGAATGATTGAAATAGTTTATACTTTACTAATAAAATAGAAGATAGAAAAATAGACTAAGTCCACCTCGGTAGCTTAGATGGTAGTGTGTCGTCCTTACGTACAAGAGGTCCTGAGTTGGAATCTCGGTCGTGATGAGTTAACTGGATGAGATTTTTCCGAGGTTTTCCCTCATCCTGAAAGACGAATGTTGGTAACTCGAAGCTCTATGGACTCTTGGCTCACTTGAGCATCTTTTGACCAATTTCATTCGTTGTCCGATATAGATTAACTTTGGAGGAAGTAAATTTTGAAAAGAACAACTAGATTTGGAAAGTTAATTTGAATAAGTTCCATTGCATTTCTTAAAACACAATTAGGCTAAGCCTTTGTTAACAGCTTCCTTAAGTCTGTATCTGAAAATTTTACCTTTGGAGTTAGAAATTCCATATATTATCTGTAGTTCAAATAAATATGGTTATTTTTTAAGAAAACTGTAGCTCATTATGTATACGGTGAGAAATCTCTTGTGTTTAAATGGGCTTATGACATTTTATTTCTTGCAAAGAAATTCTCCTCAAATATTTCTATGATTTTAAAGGCGGGAATTTGATTCTACCTGCTTTGATCAAAGAAGCATTCTTTTAGTATATGTTAAGATTATTCTTTATCATTTTTCAAAATTGCAAAACCCTTTACGGACGAAAAGATAAGTATTAAATGCAAGATGGCTGTCTAAGGGAAGATTAAATTCGCAAATTTAGTCAATAAGCTTTTATATTTTGTCTGATAAAAATCAGAGGCTGTGCTCTGAGATGGCCGATGGCTCTATGTCCAAAATGTGCCAGAGACTCACCTGCTTCATGATGCTGAGATGTATTTAGCGCTGCTGGGTGCTGTTCCAGTACTCGCTAGGACGTCTACTGCATCTTAGCTCTTCATGATGGCACCTTTTATACGTGGCTTAATGAAGTCCGCGGCCTTCGCTTAGCTATTTTGTGTTTAAAAACCTTACTGCGTTATAAGTTGGCAAACCCAACCTGTCCAGGGAGGGGACACACCTTGTGACTCCACCCTTGGAGAGCCACTTGCCGATGAGGCCTCCGATGATGAAAATAACTGTAGCGTTGTGCTGGCGGTAGTCTGCCTTTGGAATCCTTGCATACTAGTTGGCATTTACATTACCAGCACTTCATATACAGAAACAACCTTAATAGTAAAGATAGTAGAACTCATGTTGGTATCCAACTGGCGTTTTAGATTATGACTTATCATTACAAATTACAACGTCTAAATTTTGAGAACAAAATAAAAAAGATGGGAAAAAATAACTTTTTCTACCCAATTTATTTAACAACTATTTTACTACAGTTTATTCTGCTATTTAATTCATATAACCAAATAAAAAATTTATAAAATAGCATCCTTGTAGGTATAAAGATAATAGATTAACACTGTAGGCTTAGGTGACAATTAAATATTTTTAAGTGTTTGTCGCTTTGAATTTGCTTTCCTGTCTCTAGATGTTATTGATATGACTGATATTTAATTTAGTGTATCCTAGAAGAAATCATTAGATGTAGGATTCTGTGCAAAAATGATTCACAATACAATAGACGCTTGAAAGAGAAAGAGAAACAATGAATCTTTCAATCAATTTATTGAATAAACTTCATTTAAAGTAAAAGCATTGATATGTCCGATGTTTAAAAAGGGAGACCGAGCTAAATGTGACAATAATAGAGGAATCAATCTTCAGAACTCAAGTTACAAGATCTATGCAGAAATCATAACACAAAGAATTGCTCCAATCTCAGAAACTAAATTGCATGATTCAAAAAATGGATTTAGAAAAGGGAGTTCCTGCAATGATTGTATTTTCACAATAACACAGATTATGGAGAAACGACGAGAATATAATCTACCAACTCTAATAGCTTTTATAGACTATGTAAAAGCTTCTGATAAACTAAAAAGAAATCTGCTATTGGAAATAATGATTAAAAATGAATTTCCTCAACATTTAGTAGAAACAGTACAAAGTATGTATATAAATACAAAATTTAAATTCGAGAAATCCATAGAAAAAGATAACCTAATATAGATTAATTTAGGACTAAGACAGGGGTGTCCATTGTCACCTACCCTATATAATATATATTAATGACGCAGTTGTATGATGGCAAACTATGATTAGAACACATTTAAAAATAAAGGGGAGAAATGTTGACAAATTGCTGTTTGCTGATGACCAGATTTTAATTGCGGAAACGGAAGATAACTTACAAAGAGCCATACATGAATTAAATAATATTACAAGAGAATATAATCTTCGAATTTCATATGAAAAAACAAAAATATTGGCTTTTATAGGAACGAACCATTTGAGAGCAAAACATTTGCATAAATGATAAACCCATCTAATAACAAAGTTATTTTAATTATCTTGGCTATATTGTGCCATATACCAGAAATAGAGATATAGAAAACAAAATAAACAAATTCCAAACAATATGTGGCACAATAAAAAGAACTTTTAAAAATTGTAGTCGTTAAACTTTGTTAATATTGTATAAAATAATGGCGATCCCAACCCTGCTTTATGGGTGTGAAAACTGGGTCTTGACTATCTCACAACAGAAGAAAGTGGAGGCTGCTGAGATGAAATTTCTGAGACAGGTAGCAGGTTATAGACTCACAGACAAGAAAAGAAACGAGGATATTAGAAGAGAATTGGAAATTCAGAGTCTAAATGAAACAATCATCGTATACAGGCAAAAAATGGCAAGATCATGTGCAGAGAATGACCGAAGACCGTACACCACAAATAGTATACAAGTATAAACCTGTAGGTAGAAGAAATGTTGGCAGGCCACGAATGAGATCGTCCGATCAATTTCCTTGAAGTCGGAACGGGCCACAAGGCTTATACCGTGATGATGATATTGATGATGGTGATGATGATGATGATGATGATGATGATGATGATGATGATGATGATGATGATGATGATGATGATGATGATGAAGTAAAAGCCCTTTCTGAAATGCGAAATCTGTCCTTAAATCAGTACAAACAAAACCAAGTCCCTTTTGAATTTATGTTCTGTTTATATGACCAAGAAAATAAAATTTTCTCATTTAATAAAGGAAATAATTCTAAAATTAAACACGTAACAAGAAGTATCATGAATTTCGTGTAATAAGGTTTGGTTTATGACCTACAGTCATTAGTTATGCATTCATTCAGAGTGATGACATTTTCCCTAAATAATTTAAGATATATACACTTCATTTGTCATAGAAAGTAGGTAGGCATGTGGTATTCTACTGAAAACGTTAGAGGCAATTTTGCGAAAATCAGAACTTTCAAAAACTTTCTACATAAAGGCTAAAGGAGCAATTTTCTTGATTATCTTTGTGTTGTATCCTTGAAGATTTTGAACTTAAATACTTAGCCTTGTATATACAAATATAAGAATCTGTAACTTAAAACTTCACTTATAAGAAATGATTATGATTTTCTTATAAATTGTCCGGTATTGCGATTTCATATAAAACTTTTACATATTCTCAGCCAGAAACAAAGCTGTTGTCATCGTTACGAACGCTAGATGTTCATATATGTTCTATTTAGTACTAACAAAATCTGAAAATAAAACAAATTTAAAAACACAATCGACTGCCAGTACTTCAAAATCCATTAACTGATGTTTGTTTTTTTAAAATAAATATCTTTTCCCAAACCATTAAATCTATCGGACCATTTAATCGTTTTAATAATTTAACTTCTGGATTTATTTCATAGTTAAGTGACCAAAAATGATCTGCTACGGTCGATTTGTCAGTTTGTTTATACTTAACGTTACGAAAATGTTATTTCGTTCTAGTTTCTAAATTACGTTTAGTTCTTCCAATATAAACTTTATCACAGTCGAAACAATTAAACTGATAAATACCAGAGATTTTATTATTAGGAATTTTATCTTTTTAGAGAAGTGCAATAAAGTTTTAATACTATATTATTTTGAGGAACTAACGTTGTAAAAAATTCCTTAAAAATATTTTTGAAAATGTTTTAACCCGAGGATGGTAAGTACATTTTTTTTTTAAATTATAATCGTGTTTTATTTTAAAGGTTAAAAGTATCATTAATAGTTTTTTTGTATTTGAATTTTGCAATTTTTTTTAATTATAAAGTCTTTAAATGGCTATAATTATGCTGTTAAAAGAGAGATTCATATAACGTTTCTTATTATTATGGAATTAGGAATCCAAAAATGTGTAGGTATTGTAAAATACTTAAGAAAGGCAAAAGATAAAACACCATAGCATGCTTCAAAGCTGTAGGAAGGATTGAACAAAATAATTATTAGTTACAAAATTAATAAAAACCTCGTATATTAATTAATGACTAATAAATATGACATTTCATTGTAATTTCTGATGTTATCATAGCAAATACTTCAATTATGAACGCTATACATAACCTTTTTATCCCTTTTCTTTACTCCCCTATAATATCCAACATTTCTATTTTGAAGCCTCAACAGAGAACAGCCTAATTTCTCTTAGTGTAAAATAAGGTTCACATAAAATACATTCGTAGTATAGAAGGCCAGGATTTTCAGCAGCAAACTCTTTAGTTGTAAAATACCCACGCCATCTTCTGACCTGGCATTTAATTTACTGGACAGTCTTTTGTTCAGTGATGCGAATATTGATAGTGTTTTGTCTTTGTTTATATTTGTGTAAGATGCAGTGATTCATTTGTGGTTATATAATTTAGTAAATATCCTGATTATGGTAGGGATGTAGGCTCCCGAAACGTCAATTTCTAATCGTCTTTTCACCTGGCTTGTTTCCCGAGAAGATCTGGAATATATTCGTCGCCAGGAAAGCTTCATTTATGTTAGTTTTACCAAAGATGATAGTATATATAGGATGAAGAAAGTAATAACATTAAATGTTCTGTGGATATACTTTAAAGTCATCATTCTTATTTAGTGCCATATAACCTAGAAATCGCAAAGCATATATGAAACTATGTTTATTTAAAAACAAACTTTTTCTAAATGCACACAAAACCAAGTAATGATTCACTCAATGTTTTAAAGAAAATTATACTTTTTTTGTAATTTGAATAATTTGTACAAGTAAGGAAGTTGTCTAAATGTTCTATGTAAATAGAGTAAATAAATTGCTTTATCCCACACTTTAAACAAGATAGAACATGCTAAGCGATATGGAACTCCTTTCTGAGGGGGAGAGATGGAGAGAGGGGATGGGATTGGAATTGGGAATTCATTACGGATGGGGTTCTGTACGTAGGCCACCATGCTGGGCCCATTGTTCCTATGCCCCCAAGTGCGGGAACCCCCGGGAGGAAGGATGAGGCGAAGGAGACAGATGGCGGCCGACCCAAGGAGACTCGACAGTACAGAGGGCAGGGTCCCTAAAGTTTACTTGGATAGAGCCTTCCCCCGACAGACCAGGACAATGAATTCGCTGTCCTACTGCAGGACGGCAACGAGCCCAGCAGCCGAGCCCTAATGGTCCCAGGTTAGGCGATCCGAGCCCCAAAAGTCCCAGGCAAGCGATCCCGTAATGGTCCAAGTAGAGGAGCGGAGATCGGCAACCGATCTACCGGAGGAAGAAGTAGTTTTTCTCAGAGCATGTCATCCTGCCATGCACTGCCGAGACACCCGCCGACACTTCTAACGTCCTCCAACGTTAAGTCATATCGGACGATGAATGGAATGGGTGAAATGATGCTCAAATGAGCCCAGGGTCCCTAGCGCCAAGAACTACCCGACATTCGTCTTTCAGGATAAGGGAAAACCCCGGAGAAAACCTTATTCAGGTAACTCACCCTGACCGAGATTCGAACTCGGGACCTCTTGAACGTTAGGTAGACACTCTTCCATCACGCTACCGAGTTCCCTGAAAGAGACCATCAGATGAGAGATGATATGAAATGATAATGGAGGTGAAATGGAGAGGCAGGAAATTCGGGGGATGTAATTAACCTACCCCGCATTCGCCTAGCGACCCGGGAAACCCCTGGAAAAAACCCTGGGTCAGGTATTTCTTTTAATTTACGTCCTGCAACATTTAGTCATATCGGACGATGAATGAAATGGGTGAAATGAGGCTCAATGAGTCCAGAGTCCATGGAGCTTAGAGTTACCCGACATTCGTCGTTCAGGATAAGGGAAAACCCCGGAAAAACCTTATCCAGGTAAATCACCCTGACCGAGATTCGAACTCGGGAACTCTTGAACGTGAGGCAGACATCCTACCGAGGTGGGCTAAAGTGGGTCAGGTAGGTCGCCCACAGGAATCGAACCCGGGCCTCCCGAATACGGGTCAAAGGCGAAACTGCCTGAGCCATTCCGCTCGGTGTTGGAGAGAGGTAATGCAGAGTGTTTCTCTTTGCCCCTTATTTGCTCAAATCTGGTTTTGAACAAATTCACCAAGGAGCAGACAAATTGATCCAAATACATCCGTCTGCAAGGATGTTCATGTATTTGTGAGCTACCCTTTGGATATTGTATACCAGAGTGAAAAATAATGTAATAACACAAGTTCAATTTTCTGAATTTAATATTTTAGAGGCAATTAAACCGCTGCACTCTTTCCCCTACTCCAGAACGGAAATTGATGCTAATTTAATCCGTTTCAAACATAACACTATGCAGAACACCTGCAGGCTTGTTCTAATATTAAGCGCTGTCATAAACCCAGAACAAACAAACAACCAAACTAAGCTGCCCTTAAGCAATAATTCATTTCGAAATGTACAATAACGAACACAGTAATCTGGTATGTGCAATTAAATAGCTGAATACAAAGGACTCCCTACCAACAGAAATTAGCTTAAATATCAAAATTGTGCTTGCATATAATTACCTGAATATGCACGTTGTCATTCAAAGTGACATACAGTGAAATGAAATAATCTAATAAAAATAATAGTAACTAAAACCCATTTGTATAAATTCCAACATAATTCAAATAATAAAACATATTATTATTTATATTATTACTTCAATTTGACAATTAACAATTAACAATCACAACATAATAGTTCAAAATAGCTTTATCACAATCACGAAATCATACAAGTCTTAAATCTACTCCGAATTAAAATTTTCAAACTATGTATATGGAACATCTGACTTAATTTTGGGCATCATCTACAGCAAGTACTTTGCCATATTCATAAGTAATAAAACCGCAACTTATAACCAACACAAATAAGCATTAGTGTTGATAAAAATCCACGATTAGTTCTGTTTAATTATGTACTAAAAAGAGTTAGATGAATATTCAATTTTTCTGTATATATAATCCCATCTGAATGACCACAGTCGCACTTCAACATCCAGACATGGTAATTTTCAAGCAGCTGACATGCCCAGACCATTATAACAGCTAAAACGCGGTCTATAGAGGGCAACAGCCTGATTTGTTATCTACCACGTCAGTGCATAATGTTCAGTAACAGATCAACCTACGAAGCATGTTTTTTAAGTCAGTACCGTTTTGGAATTAAAAAAATACATGCACAGATATCGCAATAATTTTATTTTTGCAGGAAAGCCTGTACCTTAATCTACTTTTGTAGATAATTTCCGTGAATATTGAGGCACCTGTCATAACGTGGCACCAGTTTTTGAATACCCTCCTCATAAAATTCTGCCGCCTGACGTGTTAACCACTGTATCACAACTGTTTTGACTTCGTTATCGTCTTGAAGAAGCTGACCGCCCAGATGTTTCTTCAAGTACAGGAACAAATGGTAGTCTCTGGGCGCCAGATCAGGGCTGTATGGAAGATGATCTAGAGTTTCCCATTGAAAAGATTTGATGAGATCTTTGGTCCGATTAGCCACATGTGGACGGGCATTGTAATGCAGCAAAATGATACCCTTACTCAACTTGCCAAGTCTTTTGTTCTGGATTGCACGGCGCAGATTGTTCAATGTCTCACAATAAGACGCTGCATTGATTGTCTCATTACGAGGCAGAAACTCCACTAGCAATACTCCTTTTCTGTCCCAAAAAGCTGTCCACATGATTTTCCGGGCAGAAATTGTTTGCTTAAACTTCACTTTTGTGGGTAATGATGAATGTCGCCATTCCATGGATTGTTGTTTCGAATCTGGTGTGACGTAGGCCACCCATGTTTCGTCACCAGTAACAATTTTGTCTAAAAAACCTTCACCTTCATTGCGGTACCGCTCAAGGAAAGTCAATGCACTGCCTAAACTTCGGGTTTTGTGCAAATCGGTCAACATTTCGGAATCCAACGTGAACACCATTTCCGGTACTTAGTTCTCGGTCACAATACGATACAAAACACTACGAGAATATTGAGTAAAGTAGTCGCACAATGATGTAATTGTAAAGCGTCTGTTTTCTCTCACCTTTTCGTCCGCTTTCTGCACCAAATCTTCAGTAACGACCGAAAGACGCCCACTCCGTTCTTCATCATGCACATTTGTGCGGCTATCTTTAAATGCTCTCACCCATTTCCTTACCATTCCATCACTCATAATGTTTTTTCCGTAAACTTCACAGATCTCACGATGAATATCGATCGGTTTTACGCCTTTAGCACTAAGAAATCGTATAACAGTCCGTACTTCACAATCGGCGGGACTCACGATTGTCGGAGACATCTTAAACTCTCAGTAACCAACGTATACAATGAAGAATCAGACTGTAATGGCGTCAGTGCGTAGACAAGAGATGTAGGTAACCCGCGCGCATGCGCGGAACGTCGACAGTAGCGCTGCGGCGGCGGAATCGCAAAACGGTATTGACTTAAAAAAAACATGCCTTGTAATTTTCTTTAATTTTGGCTTTAATGCTTAAACATGTCTGTCAGTTGATCACATTGTCAAATCACGCACATTCTTCAATTTTCAAAGACGATTTTACTATAGATTTCATCTTGTTACTAAGTGCATATCGCAGATTTTGTCAATTTGATTGTTTAGCAGGAAAATATGTCTTTAATGCCTTTGACAAACTTCATAAATACAACGTTTTGGTTTGTACCTGAATGAAATTGCTTCATTTCAATATACAAATAACATTAAACTGTACTAAAGAGTGAGATACGAGGGGGCTGTCGTCAAGTTTTAATTATCATGCTAAAGTGATGACAATTTTTCGGTCATAATTGATCCCTTGCGACATAATGTTGGTAGTTTTAGTGTTTTTAGTACTTTTGTTTTTCTACAGTGGTTACCAGAAGTGACGGAGATGTAAGATGGAGAAAAAGGAGGCTCGTAGTGATCAAATGATCAAGTTCCTGCATTTGAAGGGCAAAACTGCCCGGGAAATACATGACGAGATGACGGCTGTTTATGGAAATGATTGCCCATCGTATGACACTACTGTGAGGAGGAAAAGGAACTTTTAAACTGGTCACATGTCCCTGACAGATGAGCCAAGAGCTGGTAGACCGTCAGCTGTCACAGTGAAGAAGGTGGAGTGTTTAATACTGGAAGACAGACGAGCAACCATCCTAATGATCATGAATGAGACACGTCTTATTTATGGTACTCTATGGAAAATTATTTATGATGAACTGCACATGTCTAAGGTGTCTGCACGGTGGGTTCCATATTTGCTAACCCCTTTCCAAAAGCAAACACGGCGTGGCCTTAAAAGACAGATGTTGATGCTGTTTTAACAGGATGAAGATAACTTTTTTGATCGTTTGGTAACCATGTAAGAATCCAGGATCTATCATTATGATCCAGAGACAAAAAGCATGAGAATGGAATGAAAACAGCCGATTCCCCCCTCACAAAAGGGCAGAGGTGCAAAAGTCAACTGGGAAGGTCATGCTTTCAATTTTATGGAACTGTCGTGGAGTCACCCTTACAGATTATCTTACCAGGGGTCAAACCATCACTGACAGATACTACTGCAATGTTCTGGACAAGTTACGAGCAGCTCTGATTAAGTAACGACGCGGTATGCTCTCCAAAGTAGTTCGTTGACAAAAGTCAATTGACAAAACAAGGGAATGTGGATTTGACACCTTACAGCTGGGACAGAAATTCTTAATCCGTAGTTAATTTATCTCCGTCTTCATCAGTCACACTTCGGCACAATTTGGTGCGGGGTTTCTATGTTTGAGATGCGATGCACGTTGACTTTTCGAAGACCCATGTCGAGAAGCCAGATATAACAGAGTTAATTCGTTGTATTTTGAGTTGTTCCTTAGTAATTGTGTTTGATTAAATAAGAGCCATGAGAATCTTTGTTTCAAGCGTGGTTCGGAATATTGTTTCGGAGAAGTCAAATGTTTAACTATTTAATTGTATTATTTGGATTACATTTTACTTGAACTTCCTTTCCCAGTCACTTGCAGGTTACTTCCAACATATCGATAAATTATAACTTTGTTATATTTAAAAAGCTCCAAATATTACATAAAAGTTCTTGATCCTGCACCACTATTCATCACACTCACCATTACAAAAAGTTTCTATCAAGATTATTGATTTTTCGTAGCTATCGTTACTCCTATCTTAATTTTGTGATTGGCCGATTTGATTCCACGTCACAATATTACATCATACAATTATTACTACGGCCAATCTTAAAATTACATATATTTTTACTTATTTAAATGACTAACTAGATTTGCATAATCATCCTCCTTTATAAATCTATAAACTTTTCATACCTTCTCCAAACATAACCCAAAACTACTGTTCCTACGATGGCCATATGGGATTTTACCGAAGACCAGATAAAAACCTACTATTACACAGCATCCACCTTATTCGCCCGATCTCGCACCAAGTGACTTTTCCTTATTTTGGACAACACAAATGACGTCATTAATGAAGTGGAAGCGTGTTTTAAAGCGACCTCTGCAGACTTCTGCAATCAAGGTATTCGGAAGGTGAAGAAACGCTGGGAGAAATGTGTAACTCTGCATGGTGACTACATAAAGAAGAACTAACAGGTAAATAACACAAACTCTCTTATCACATGCTTTAAACGGTGATAATTAAAACTTTGCGACACCCTCTTGTACATATCTATCGTATAGTGTGTCACTTTGAAACACAATCCTAAACAAGTGTTCAACTGGTAATTCCGCATTTTAACTTTGTGTTGTCATATTATACGGAGGCACACTTTCATTGTTGCAAAAACCTGGAGAGTTACTAAACATGATGAAATTAAAATTACATTTTCAACTTAATTGAGTGCAGAGATATTCACACGTCCTATTGTCACTCATACAACGAAACACACTGTACAATAAAACGTATAGAAAACCTATATGATTACTTTAGTTTCTAAATAAACTATTATGAAGCCAAAAATAAAAATTTAACATTATACTTGTAAGGTACCCTTTATTCTGAAGGTATTTTGTACAATCCTATGCATCTGGCTAATGACAAAAAGATATTTCCTGATGTTATGCGAGACTATGTTAAATTTCTGAGGTGGTCTCATTTACTCCTTTGTTTATCAGAGACAAAATGTATGCCAAGTTTCCTGTTCCATTAATTACGTCCATATCTGTATATGCTCAAGGTGAGGTCCCAAGTGGCTGTGATGTTAATAGCATTACAGGACACACATTGCATCAGACGTAATTTATCAAGTTTAAAGCCTTTAATTAACATTGTAACATTTTGTCGCCACAAACAAAAAATGTATTTTTTATAGGTCAAAATATAAATAATGACCTCCTTCAAATTGTTCACATACATCCTTATACAGGGTGTATTTGAAACAATATGTTTAACGTCAATTCGATAAATATACAAACAGTTCTTCTATTTTTAAGAAAACCATTCCATTAATATAATACAGTCATGATGAATAAATAAAAATTATTCAGCAGATATCAACCCCTTGGTTTCCTTCTTTGACTTGTTTTTCTGATCACACCAAACTTATTCGCTGTCACAATCTGCCTACCTGTTTACATTGTTATCTAACTCGAAGTAACAAGCTGAAAACAATTGCTAAACGCTAAATGACAATATCGTCCTACTACGCAAACTGAAAACAAGCAGCCTTCTTAAAGAATTCTGTAAATGAAGCTTTCTAAAATTCAGTTCAGCATTTTACTATAAAAATAAAGTCAAAAATTAAAAATCTCTTTAAATTAAGAACTCAGTTTACTAATTTTAACATAATAAATAGTTACGTAAATTTTACTGAACTTATACGAGGGTGGTCTGAAAAGTTTCCGACCTCAACTCTTAAATAAAAGGTAGTACGTCTCATTGTTCATCTGTTTACAGTTATTCACCAAAGTTCCAGCCATTTCGGACATTCAGTTGTTATGTAACAGCAGTTTGAGTAAGTTGATGTGAGTGTCTTTATGATAATGGACAAAATCGAGTGTCGAGCTGTCATTAAATATCTGTTTTTGAAAGGCAATACGCCTACGTAAATAAAAGATGAGTTGGATTCTGTATATGCCGACTCTCCACCATCATTTACCACAGTGAAATTTTGAGCAGCTGAATTTAAACGTGGTCGTAAGAGCTTGGGAGATGATGAACGTTCAGTACGTCCAAAAACTGCAACTACTGTCGAAACATCTCGAAAGTCCAACAAATGGAGCTAGACGACCGCCGAATTAAAGTGAGAGGGATAGGAGAGACTATAAACATGTCAAGAGAACGTCTTTTTCACATATTAAATCAACATTTAGATATGAGAAAGCTCCCCGCGCGTTGGGTGCCACGTTTGCACACATTAGACTAAAAAGTGTTCGAATAAACATTTGCAGCATTATATTGGCACAGTTTAGGCGCAATAAATCAGAGTTTGGTGCAGATTAATTACTGTAGATGAGTCTTGGATACGCTATTATACGCCCGAAACAAAAATAAATACAGCCCAAACACTGGATTGCAAAGGGGGAACCGGCTCCAAAAAAAAAAAAAAAAAAAAAACTGTTTTTTTCGGCTGGGAAAGTGATGGCCACTGTTTTTGGGGATAGCTATGGAGTTATTTTAATCTATTATATTCAAAAGGGAAAACCCATTACAGGAGCATTCTACGCATCATTTCGACAATCTGAAGGCAGAACTTGAGCAAAAAGGAACATATTTGTAGAAAACGAAAATCCTGTTTCACCAAGACAACGCACCGTCTTACACCTAACTGGTTGCAATGGCGAAAATCAACGAATTACTGTTTGGACTGCTTGACCATCCGCCATACTGATCAGATCTATCCCCAACGACTTCATTTTTTTCCCTCATCTGAAAATTGCAATCGGAGGACACAGATTTTCGTCAAATGAATAGGCAATTACTTTCGTCAAAAATTATTTTGCAGAGAAAAACGCCGAGTACTATTTGGACAGGTTACAGAGTTAGCATCGCTGAGAGAAGTGTGTAGAGTTACAAGGAGACTATGTTGAAAAAAAATCTGGGAAAATGTCTTGCATCTTTATTAGGTCGGAAACTTTTCAGACCAGCTATGTACCTATCTTAATCCAATACATTTAATTTTATTAGTACAAATGGTTCTAGATTATATGTATTATAATCTATTTAAAGGTTGTACCTGATTTAAATATGGCACGCCCTATATAGTATAATCTACATATAGAAAGCCACTTCCATCTATCTTAGCATTAACTACAGTATACTTTTCATTACAGTAGTTTCAAAATAAACTACAGAATTTTATGCAAATGCAACATTTGATGGGGAAAAAGCATTATCTTCTTTGTCACAGGTTTCCATTTTTAAAGCGTGTTATAGGCACCGCAGACTATACCGTGGTGAAACTTGTCACATGACACCGAACATTTCGGAAATGGCTAATGCTGTCCAACTGAGATCTAAATTGGTCCAAACAATTATTTTTCTGTCATCGTTTCCAAGTAATATACAGTTCAGCGGGGAGAAAGAATGCTTTTAGCTACCTATACAAAACTCAAGTCAAATGTTTTTCATCTCCTATCTCACATTTGTCTGCATCGCTTTAGTTAGATAGAAAACAAAAAACGAATCATATATATTTCGGAAAAAATGAATAAAGACGGTTTCTAGAAGCGAAGTTTCATATTAATACGACCTTTAGCATTTTATTTATGTTGTTTCTGCACAAATAAGCACAGACACGCGTGACTTGGCTTAGTTTTTAATGAGAATACCTTTTGTGGAGTTTCATGGAACCTTAAAATTATATTTATGTTGAAATCTCTCTCATAAGTTTCGTGAAATACGCTCCAATTACAGTTAAACGACGTAGAAGGCAAAAATTAACTTGGTTTAACAACCGAAACTTGGAGTGTAGAAAAAGATGAATACTAAAAAAAACTTCAAATTATTACGAGTCTCCTATGCTCATTTCTTTCCAGTTGCTCTTACCTGTGCTAAAATAATTTACAGAAAATGTTTTGCAAAGAAAGCTTAAGGAACTGTTGGTTGCATGCTTTTGTTTTCCCTAATGCTTACTTATGGTAGGAAAAGATTGTGTGTGTTACTTTTTATTCATTTATTATACAGTATGTTCCACTACATTGTGAGTAATACAATATGCTTGGAGGCACAGTTACAATAAGTTTTGTTTTCACTATTGATTTACATATACTCAGATTTCCTCGAGACTTACAATTCTATAAACTAATGTAAATATTTGCATCCTACTTAACTACTTACAGATTATCGAAGTTGTTACTGTTTACAAATATACTGAAGCTTTTGGTGTGTTTTTGTATAAGTTCCTTTCTATCTAGTGTCCATTGTTATTGCTTACTTTAGATTTTCCCTTTCTTTGTCTAACAGATTACACTCAAAGATTAAATGGTCCTCAGTTTGTTCCTTTTGGTGGCACTTACACATTCGATTGTAGTGGCAGTACAGTACACTTTAGTTTTCCCGTGACCTCTTAATAATGACGTTAGATTTGAAGGTAGTTCTATTTTAGTTTTTGTCCTGTCATTTATGTTGCGAAAATAGGATTTTGTAATTTCTCCTTTTAATGTTTCTTGCCATTCTTGTTGCCATTTTTCCATTCTTGAGCACTTTAGCCTGCTGATTACTTCACTTTTCGGTATTTTGTTTAAGGTTACTTCTAACACAACTTGTGCTGCTTCATTTACAAGTTGATCCACTATTTCATTCCCATGATGTCCTACATGTGACTTTACCCATCTGAAGTTAATCTTCCAGTTTCTTTCCTGTAGCTTCCCGAGTCTATTCCGAATTTTGTGGATTAATGCTTTGTGGATTTTAGGGTTATTGATGGAATCCAATGTTACTTGACTATCAGTATATATTGTTACGGGCGCGCTTGTGTTTTTTTGTGTAATTTAAGTCCTCCAACGTTAAGCCATATCGGACGATGAATGAAATGATGTTCAAATGCGTCCAGGGTCCATGGAGCTTAGAGTTACCCGACATTCGTCTATCAGGATAAGGGAAAACCCCAGAAGAAACCTTATCCAGCTAACTCACCCTGACCGAGATTTGAACTTGGGACCTGTTGAATGTCACGCAGACATGCTACCATCTACGCTACCGAGGCAGGCTTGTGTGTGTGTGTGTGTGTGTGTGTGTGTGTGTGTGTGTGTGTGTGTGTGTGTGTGTGTGTGTGTGTGTGTGTGTGTAACGCTAATACTTTCTAAATAACGACTTTAAAAATTGCGCTCGAAGTATCGCACGTGAAACATTTTGCATTGAAAAATGAAATTATATATCCCGACCGAATAAAGATACAAGAATTTTTTTAGATTTTTTTTAATTTTTAATTTTTTTTATTTTTCAGCATAGTCTCTGTAACTCTACACACTTCTCCCATTGATGCTCCCATCTCTGTAACCCGTCCAAATAGTACTCGGCGTTTTTCTATGCAAAATAATTGTTCACGAAAGTGATTGCCTCTCCATCTGACGAAATTCTCTGTCCTACGAGCGCAATTTTCAGATGAGGGAACAAAAAGAAGTCACTTGGGGCTAGATCTGGTGAGTAAGGTGGATATTCAAGCAGGTCAAACCGAAATTCGTGGATTTTCGCCATTGCAAACGCTGAGGTACGAGACGGTGCGTTATCTTGGTGAAACAGGATTTCCTTTTTCAGCAAGTCTGGCCGTGTTTCCTCAACTTCTGACTTCAGCTTGTCGAGCAACAATGCATTGTATGCTCCTGAAATGGTTTTTCATCTTTGAAGACAATCGATTAAAATAGCTCTATGGCTGTCCCAAAAGCAGTCCCCATCACTTTCCCAGCCGAGAAAAGAGATTTAGGTTTTTGGAGGCGGTTCCACCTTTTCAGTCCAAGTATGGACTGTATTTTTGTTTCTTGTATATAGTGGTGTATCCAAGGTACATCTACAGTAATTAATTGGCACCAAAACTCGTATCTATTGCGCCTAAACTGCGCCAACAGAGCGTCAGAAATTTTCATTCGAACACGATTTTGAACTAACGTGAATAAACGCAGCACCCAACGTCCAGACAGCTTTTTCGTGTCTAAATGTTGATTTAATATGTGACAAACACGTTATTTTGACATGTTCATAACCTCGGGTATGTCTCTCACTTTAATTCGGCAGTCATCTAACAGCATTTTGGTGAACTTGGCGACGTTTTCGTTGGCAGTTTCAGTTTTTGGACGTCCTGAACGTTCATCGTCTCCAAGCTCTTACGGTCACATTTAATTTCAGCTGCCCAAAATTTCACTGTGGTAAATATTGATGCAGAGACCCATACACAGAATTCAATTCATCTTTGATTTGCATAGGTGTATTGCCGCTCAAAAACAAATATTTAATGACCGCTCGATACTCGACTTTTCCGTTTTCATAAAAACACTCGCACCAACTCACTGAAACGACTGTTAAATAACAAGTGAGCTTCCAAAATGGCTTAAACTTCAGTGAGTAGCTGTCAACAGATGAGCGACAAAATTTACTAGCTTTTAGTTACGAGTGCTGCCATCTTCATGTTGAAGCTGGAAACCTTTCAGACCACCCTCGTAGTTATGTAATTATTCAATGATTTTAATTGCAATTCAGTCTTATACTCACTGGTATACCTGTTTGCCATTAGTTTTTGCACAAAAATGTGCTAGATTAAATAAAGCATAAATACAGAGGATATCAAGCACCATTAACACGAGTTCAAAAATTTAAACTTTCAAGTGTTTCCCTTAAAAATGCAGTTACATATGGAAAAATTTCGTCATAAGACATGGGTGTTTCGAAAACTGCTAACTCTACCAGAAAGCTAATTTCATGTTCATTTTATATTTTATGGCCTTACCTTTGACCTTGGGAGAGAAGGGTATGAGAGGGTAAGAAAAAATAAAAGTAAATACCAGATTACTAATATCTCAGGTCTTGGATGCAATTAAGCAGATACGTAGATATATAATATATATTTTTAACACGTGCTATACGCAATAGTCCAAGCATGGCTTATAAATTCAAAAATTGTTATAACGTAAAAGTATTATTGCGTAGCTCAGAAATATGAAAGACGGCTGAGGCATAAAGAAGGAGAGTTAAATTTTTGGACGGAATGTATGAGGAAGACTGGATCATGTAAGGGTGAGTCAAACCACCAACATTATTGATCACATAGAAGAGAGGCACTTGATGGTACGATCATATTGAAAGGGTAGAAGACTACAGGCTGCACTAACAGGCTCTTCACTGGACCTCCAAATGGAGAAGGAGGAAACCCTCTCTAAAAAGAGGATGGATGGAGTATTATCAACAATAGTAGGTGTTGTTGTTCTATAATGGTCCATTGTTGCAGGTTTATGCTACGGAGAATTGAGGTAAGGATAGGGACTTAACGGCTTGAGATTATACCGCGTACTTTCTACTGAGCGCTTGCTCTGGTGAGATGATTTCAAAGGATGAAGCAGAGGTCATCATACCAGGTTACAGAGATGGGAACATCGCTGGGAGAAGTGTGTAGACTTACAAGGGGGCTATGTTGAAAAACACCGAGTACTATTTGGACGGGCTACAGCGATGGGAACATCGCTGGGAGAAGTGTGTAGAGTTACAAGGAGACTATGTTGAAAAACGCCGAGTACTATTTGGACGGGTTACAGAGTTGGGAGCATCGCTGGGAGAAGTGTGTAGAGTTACAAGGAGACTATGTTGAAAAACGCCGAGTACTATTTGGATGTGTTACAGAGATGGGAGCATCGCTGGGAGAAGTGTGTAGCGTTACAAGGAGACTATGTTGAAAAACGCCGGGTACTATTTGGACGGGTTACAGAGATGAGGGCATTGCTGGGAGAAGTGTGTAGAGTTACAAGGAGACTATGTTGAAAAACGCCGAGTCCTATTTGGACGGGTTACAGAGATGGGAACATCGCTGGTGGAAGTGTGTAGAGTTACAAGGAGACTATGTTGAAAAACGCAGAGTACTATTTGCACGGGCTACAGAGATGGGAGCATCGCTGGGAGAAGTGTGTAGAGTTACAAGGAGACTATGTTGAAAAACACCGAGTACTATTTGGACGGGCTACAGATATGGGAACATCGCTGGGAGAACTGTGTAGAGTTACAAGGAGACTATGTTGAAAAACGCCGAGTACTATTTGGACGTGTTAGAGATGAGAGCATCGCTAGGAGAAGTGTGTAGAGTTACAAGGAGACTATGTTGAAAAACGCCGAGTACTATTTGGACGGGCTACAGAGATGGGAACATCGCTGGGGGAAGTGTGTAGAGTTACAAGTGGACTATGTTGAAAAACGCCGAGTACTATTTGGACGTGTTACAGAGATGGGAACATCGCTGTGAGAAGTGTGTAGAGTTACAAGGAGACTATGTTGAAAAACGCCGAGTACTATTTGGACGAGCTACAGAGATGGGAACATCGCCGGGAGAAGTGTGTAGAGTTACAAGGAGACTATGTTGAAAAACGCCGAGTACTATTTGGACGGGCTACAGAGATGGTAACATCGCTGGGGGAAGTGTGTAGAGTTACAAGGAGACTATGTTGAAAAACGCCGAGTACTATTTGGACGGGCTACAGAGATGGGAACATCGCTGGGGGAAGTGTGTAGAGTTACAAGGAGACTATGTTGAAAAACGCCGAGGACTATTTGGACGGGCTACAGAGATGGGAACATCGCCGGGAGAAGTGTGTAGAGTTACAAGGAGACTATGCTGAAAAACGCCGACTACTATTTGGACGGGTTACAGAGATGGAAGTATCGCTGGGAGAAGTGTGTAGAGCTACAAGGAGACTATGTTAAAAAACGCCGAGGACTATTTGGACGGGTTACAGAGATGGGAGTATCGCTGGGAGAAGTGTGTAGAGTTACAAGGAGACTATGTTGAAAAACGCCGAGTACTATTTGGATGGGTTACAGAGATGGGAACATCGCTAGCAGAAGTGTGTAGAGTTACAATGAGACTACGTTGAAAAACACCGAGTACTATTTGGACGGGCTACAGAGATGGGAGCATTCCTAGGAGGAGTGTGTAGAGGTACAAGGAGACTATGTTGAAAAACGCCAATTACTATTTGGACGGGTTACAGAGATGGGAACATCGCTGGGAGAAGTGTGTAGAGGTACAAGGAGACTATGTTGAAAAACGCCGAGTACTATTTGGACGGGTTACAGAGATGGGAGCATCGCTGGGAGAAGTGTGTAGAATTACAGGGAGACTATGTTGAAAAATTAAAAGGAATCTGGAAAAATGTCTTGTTTCTTTATTAGTTCGGATACTATTCAGACCATCTATGTGTTTTAGCGAATAAAACACTGAGATAATAGCGTAGATGGTGGAAAGTAATAAAGTTTTGTTTATAATAAATGTAATTCTTTGTGCTGAATTTGATTACTACGAATGTATAATTAAATCTAGTACCCATTTATCATTGCTGTAACAGCTGTGTAGTAGGTCAAGAAGTAACAGGAACACTGTTTTATGTCTTCATGTTCAGAAGAAATTCATTCAAAGCGAAACATCTTTCTTGGTGTGTGACAGTTTTGACAGCACCTTCAACTATCTCTCTTTGCATAATGACCTCTGTGATCTATCTCTTGAAGTAATTGTATATGGGACAAATAATAGACGATCTAACTTGAGAGATAATAGACAGCATGTGACCGATTGTTGTTGATATATAATGAAGCTGTTTCTGAAATTTCACTTCAGCAACTATGACTATTGAAGTATTGTATCAGATAACATCTAATAAATTCACGGTTTAAAATCAGTGAAAATCCATTGCAACTTCCCTCAAGTATATGCTAACTCCTACACGATTTCTCTGAGCATAATCGATCAAGTGAAACTTTCTGGAACTTTTCGTCACGAATGGCTTAAATATATGGATCATTCTAGGGGAATATTATATTGATCCCTAAATACTCATTTTGTCGACATATTGTATATAACAAAACTCGTCAAAAGCACTAATTTATAAACTTTGTTTCTGCAACATAAAATACATTTAATAATATGAGAGATCAATCATTTGCAGATCACCGAATGCACGGCGACAAAAGGAAGCAAGCAATTCTACTGCATTTAGTTATCATGGATATTACAGAGAAGACAGACCAATAGCACGAAGATGTAATGCAGTGAAGGATGAAAGTGTTCCTGAGAAAATTTTTGAACATAACCTCAATGAAGAGAAACATTGGACATCCTAGGAAACAATGGAAGGGTCAGTTGCACATTAATGGTTTCGGGACAAACAAGTGCTCCTAATCGAAATTCTATATTAGTATATCTATTTAGAGAGCATTTCATGTCGATGTTTAAACGCAAATACATATTTTGAGACCTCGGAATAAAAAAGCAATTAGAAAACTGTAATTAGAAATGAAATTTATAAGAGCAATAGCTGGATATACCAAAATTGATAAAAAACGTAGTCAGGATACTAGGACAGAATTAAAAGTAGAAGAAATAAACCATACTATTGAAAGAAATAGACATCAATGGAACGAACATGTTCAGAAGATGAATAATAACAAAATACCAAACCTACATAAACCTATACGAATGAAGAAACCAGGGAAGACCGAAGAAAAGATGGGCAGACCAATTTGGAGCCGGAACGGGTTAAACAATCCAAATCCGTAAGGTAGAAGAAGAAGAAAACTGCCCACGTGTGTTTGTTAATCCGTCCATCTTTGAACATCATCACTCAAAAACTCAAAGTTTGTTAATTTCTAAACTTGATATAAATACCGGATCTTTCAAGGATGCAAAAGGAAGGTATTCAAGAAAATCCTCCCTGCCCCAAAACTAATATATTAAGGATTTTATTTAAAATAATGTTTATAATAAACAAAATAATACATTTAATTTTCTGGAAAGGTCTAGAAAATACCTCTAAATTCTGGATGGCTCTTATGTGTCTGAGAAACTGTTAGAAATACATTTTTATTTCGCAAAAAATGACACCTCGTTAAACAATTCCTTAGGCTAAATACATTTTTCTTTTTCTGGAGCGAACAAGCGTGATATTTCTTGTTATTTTTCTGAAGTTTCATAACATTTACTTTTGTCCAAATAACAAGTCGTTATTCATTTATTTTTGTTTTTAACATGCAAAGAAAACACAATTTCCAAGCCATCACATTTGACATATGTACTATCGCTTTAAGGACACTGGGAGTTCGATGGGCTTCAAAAACTGGATTTTTTGTTTTCACTATTAAAAATTATATAATTCTTCAGCTTTTAAATGATATTTAACATAGGGTGTTAGCTGGTATTACAGATGGCGACGCAATTATACGCCCACTTTCTGATCATCTGCTTACATAATTCACTCAGCATACTTCCAAAGCTTGAAATTTCTGAAGTAACCCACTTAGGAACTTGTGGTAAATTTTGGTTTACGTGTTGGTAATTCTGATTCCTGCTGCTTCACTCGTTTATTCCTCTATGGTCAACATAGGACTTCTTTAGCCGCGTTTTTGCAACCAAACCCAAATGAAAGTTTTCATCATATATTATGGGAAAAAATTCCAAAAACTCTGCATGTTGGGCCAAAAACTTTAAAAATTGGTGTATATGATAGTGTTACATGTTCTAATAATGTGTTAAGTGGTAGGCATAAAGTAATGACAAAAATGGGTATAAAGGTTGGTGAAAATATATGGGCAGCATGTCTAAACAAAGATGTGCGTCGACTCTCAGAGGCAAAAAGAACAGCTCAGTTGCTTGAAAGTAGAGCTAGAAGTAAGAAAGGGAAATAAAAGATGAGGAAAACCTAACTGAGCAGGAATATGGAGCAGGCATGTTCTGAGAGGATGTGTAATTTAAAAAGAATGTTGCTTAATCTTTGATCGTGATTTCCCAAAACCTTGATTTTTCATACTTTATGTGCATGTTTCTCAAAAAATTATAAAAGATATTGTTACAAAGTCTTTAATGATTATTTGCTGATGTTCCCTAAACACACTAACCTAACTTTTATATCAAAATGAATTATAAAATGGAGGGTAAATAAAATTCAGTGCTTAAAAATATTATCTTCTTGTTTAAATGAACTAAATAATGTTTCATGTGCATAGTATAAACTATGTATGCTTTTTATTTAGTTTAGATTATAAAACTGTGTCTTATGTTATTTAGGAAAAAATTGGTGCCTATAGCTTTAAATTCCTACAAGGAACCTAGACCTGAAGTATAGGGTGTAATACTTTTTTTCAGGATACACAGAGTGTCTTATGCCCCTTTTGCAAGTAACTGTATGAACTTAATGTGTGTGTATTTAATGCTCAGAATTTGATAATAAAATAATTTTTCTTCTTGCCTCCCAATATTTGGAGACTAGATCTTGATTTTGGAGAGTTTCACATACAGTTAGATGATCGATGTTCATTAAATTGTCTTTATCACATAAACAGCACTGTGGAGAAGCTGTTAATCCAACCTTGAATAAATGTCCATTCAAACAATCGTGGCCTGTGATTAATCTGAACATTGCTACTCAAGATTTTCGAGGTAGTTCTGGAATTGTCTTTAGTTTGTTTTGGAGATCTTTCCAATTAAGTTTTTGAGAGGAAACTAGATAGTTGTTATATAATTTTGTGAAGATGTTTTTGATTAATTTTTTAGCTGTTTCATAGGGGATATTTTGTTTCGTTGTTTGAGCTATTTTGGAACCCTTCTTGGCCAACATATCTGCTTGCTCATTGCCAGAAATTCCAGAGTGGGATGGTAGCCATTGGAAAACTATACGTATATTTAAATTTTGAAGATGTTTAATCATATTATGAATTTCATTTATCTTTTCGGTTTTGGGGCTGTCATTTGAAATAATAGCCTGAATAGCTGATTTAGAATCTGTTAAGAAAACTATGTTGGAAAGCTTATTTGTCCAGGAAAATAGACTTTGTAAGGATGTGTAAATTGCATCAATTTCTCCATCAAAACTTGTTAAGTAAATTCCAACATGCTTATAGAAAGAAAAGAATTTACAGGTAGCTCCTGCTCCTGCTCCATCTTCTTGATTGTAAAGAGAGCCATCTGTATAGATGTGTGTCCATTTGTCAACTGGATATCTTACATTTATGGTTTCAAGGGCATATGCTTTAGCTTCTGTGGATGAGTGTTCTTTCTTTTTAAAATCTGCAAGTAAATCTAGATAGTATTCTAATTCAATGACGTTCAGTGGGTTATTAAGAGACATGAAAGGTTCTATTTTGGATGGGTAATTTAGTTTATTTCTTAGTTGTTGAACTTTCCGTATGAAGCCTAATTGAGCTTTCAAACTGAAGGTGGATGTGTGTTGTTTTACCCATTTATTATTCTCTGGAATTCTTAAGAGCTTTTCATATGTTAAAAGGGCTTGCATTTCTAAATCTGTCATTATGGGTCTGTTACATGTAAATGCTTGTAAGGTGTAGTTTTTATAGCTCCAGTAATTAACCTAACAGCTTGATTTTGTGTGTGCTCCAGTATCATGGAAGTTGAAGGTGATGATGTTATCAGTATTTCTCCACAGTAATTAAGAACTGGCCTTATATATGTATTATATGTATTATTTAATGTAGATCTTGAACAACCCCATTTAGTTCCTGTGAGTCTTTTTAATATCTTTAAACGCTTAATTGCTTTATCTCTAATTTTTCCAATATGTTTTTTCCAAGTTAATTTTTTGTCAAAAAATATTCCAAGATATTGATCTCTTGGCACTGTATAAACTTAATGCAAATATTATGCAGTCGTTAAATGCACACATCCTCATACTATAATTATACCAAATTTCAATTTCTTGCAATGTTTAGTTCTTTTGTATATTTATATTTCGATATTGTTACAAATCCGCCCAGTCTGTGTAACAATATCCTCCCAGTGTCCTTAAGTACTCCCAAAATAAGTTCTAAAAATGTTTAGAAGGATATTTTGTACTGGAGTTGTAAACGTCACGCGAGTGTTTTCATCAACGCCCTGTATACGCCTTGAATTTAATATGGACACATAATTGTTATTCCACACAAAGCCTTGTCAGGTGTCTCCAAAAAGTCAACCTGCTCTTAATGTGTTTAGCTTACAATAGCAATCGAACTTGTTCCTGCACATATCGACCAGTTATCCTTATATTGCCGAACGCCTTTTGGAATTTCGAAGGCTGGCCCTAACCGGTTATACAGTGTCAAGAGCACGCTTTTCTCTTTCTCTCCCTATTTGCATTTAGGCCGCGATCTTCAAAATCACTTAAATTATCTTTTTGAAATAAGGTTAAAGTATACTTTCGAGGCTAATTTGGGAATTTATATGCTGGTTCTTTAATCAATATTGTACCAATTTAAAATGGAGAGTTTAAATACATTTTACCTGTATCAGTATGGGTGAGAAAACCCATTCTGAATAATTGTATACCAAATGGTATATTTTTTAATGAATGATATTAGAAACTGCACTTAAAGCCTTGTGTATGAGAAATAATTAAAGATACTGAAAAGTTTGTTTATACTTTTGTTTATAAAGCAAATTAATGTGACAAAGCATTTAGGCAGAGCCTGTTTTTTCCTGGGAGTTTTAAATGCCTTTCCTGTGTTAATGAATAACCGCCGATACAAGGAAATAAAAGAGATGGCAAGTATATGAGAAAACACTTGCATTTCTCTGCTGTTATACCTAAGAACTTTTCAATATGTATTTATGCTTCAAAGAGGCATGCAGAGAGAGACCCAATGGCGACCCAATCGAAATGTCAATGATACCAAGCATCGGGGTCCTTAACATTTACATTTCAATTGCATCTGGACTTTGCAAGTCCCTAAACCCGAGAGGCAAGAGCGGAGGCAGTTTCTGACTGAACATTCTCATTAGATATGAAACACTTGAAAATCGAACATCTACAGGCTGGCCTCGTGGCTTGGTCGATTACGCATCTGCCTCCCTTGCTAGAGGTTACGGGATTGATTCCCGGCAGTGGTTTTGGGGATTTTTCTCCGACCAAGATAATTTTTCGTCTTCTCCAGTGTCTGGAAGTATGAATGAGAGCGCGAATATATTGTCAGCCATTTTGCAATAGGATGCAATGCTGCCACCTGTTGACCTAGGAAGTTACTACTGCAGGGAATTGGAGAAGAAGGTTTGAGGAACTGCGCCAAATTCAAAGTTTTTACATAACTTACTTATTTAAGGGAAAAAAATTGGAGGCATTACTTTTTGACCCACCCTCGTTGTGTTGATGTTGTGATTACTGTTCTATACTGGACTTATATTATGTGGATCTGTAGTGGGTTTTGTGTATCTTGAACCTTTGTGGACATAATGGAAACTTCCAATTAGGAAACAATTCCTTGGATAGGTTGTGTTATGGACCTCGGGCATACCTCTCGCATTCCTTAGGTTATAACTTCGAAAAGGGTACACGCTGAAACAATCCAGGGAGAGAGTATGGAATGACACTAATTAAAGAAACATTCCTACTTTCTTGGGACCTCTTAGAGAAGTCAGCACGCTGACCGCTTGACCGAACAAGTATGAGGAGAATTCCATGTCACTAAATGCTGTATATTTACTAAAACTTTTAGGTATTCTTTGTTTAGTGTCACAACAAAGAAATAAATAATATAAACCAAGCAAGGTGGAACCACTGTAGAATTTGAAGCTCGCGACAGTATGCCTGAGATTCGATTCATGGTGACAGTTGAAACAGTTGTTTTGATTTATATTTAAGAAGGGTTTGAAAACTTTATAAATTTATAAAAGAAAAACAAACAGAAGTGCGTAAAAATATATGTAATTTTGTGTTTGGCAGTAGTAATGAGCGTAGCGAAAGTAACAAAGGATTAAATAATCTTGGTGTAGAAACCGAAAGGAAACCGTCTTTCTGGAACTCCGAAGAGATCGGACACTTTTTAAATAGCTCGAAAATAGTTAAGTGTTAGATCAATTTGAAGTATTATATTGAATCCCATCACAGTATAAAGTTTTGTGATAATAACTGTAATGGATTTGGTGTTATAAGAAATGAACAAAAGATTGATTCCTAAATAAAATTCAAATTAAAAATCTTAATGATTTCTTCACACGTTACCACTCTTGTAACTTAGAGTTTTCATCGCTCGTTAGTAAGAATATAACAAAAGAATATTAAAAGCTAGTCGAGGTGTAATTAAGGAATTTTCTTATAACTTCGAGGAACATCTTATTCATCAAGTCATAATATTTTGAACGAAGGTATAGATGTATTATTTTATCTTTACAGGAATCCTGCGCGGTAGGGATGAGTAGCAACTGTGGTGGGGATAGTGCACCTATCGTCACAATGCATCCCACGTGTAAGATTAAGAGAGGGGAGGGCGGTGCATAAGGTGTCTAAAAACAAATTTCATTCTCGAAGCCAGTTTTGCAGCTCTTATAAACTAAGTTGTAATTCTTACCATGGTAGTAATCTCCACGCTTTTGTTGGATCTTAAATAGTACATAGACATTTGGAACAAAACACTGTTCTCCTCCAGCAGGAATGATACACAACTGTCAGCCTTTCAATATCGCTGCAGAGTCCTGTAACGTATTTCACTCCAGACATATGATGCAGTATGTGCTGTATTTATATAAGTTTCATCGATATAAACTATATAAACTTCACTTCGATATCTCCGAATATTTCGTAAATACTTAAGCCTTTTTGCACGTATGGTGCGATGTTCGATTTAAATTTGTCTGTCACGCTTAGTGTTTTTTTTTTCTCAAATAATCCTAGCTTCACAAGAACTCTTCTTAATGTTTAGCCACTGCCTTGGAAGTCAGTAGAAATTTTAGCTTCATAAGCACTTTCTTCAAAGTTGGTCTTTGTTTTTCTGTGCTTTAAAAGTTATTCATAGTTTGCCTAACTACTTCTGAATTAAAACATCCAAATTAGATTTTGTGCAAGTTCTTAATCTTTGTTTACTGGACATAGAGAAGGACGTTTCTGAAATAGCACCAATGGCTTTTTTCCCTTAATAACTCTCCTAAACTGCTTTCAGACACAACTGTTGCCTCAGGTACCCTTCCCCAGATTTTTATAGCTGACCCAGACCATTATTCCTTTTTTATAAATCTATGGATATTGGTTATTACTTCTCGTGTTTTTAAATGTAGCACTTTATTTCCTAATGAGCTGCTAGAAGGCGTCATTTATAAATGCCCTCTTGGAACCAGGAGACAAGCACATTTTAAAACAATCTGTAGTGTAACCTAGTATCTTTGCACGTGTTTAGTTGCTCGCAACTGGTACGCAACTAACCTGCTCTCCCCTTCAGTTGCAACCCTTCTGAGGTGGACTCGTCCAGATACCACTGCGCATCGCTCTGTACTTTTCAAGATAAAAAATATATCTGTAATAACGACGAAGTAAGGCCAACTACGGTAAAGGAGATACCAGCACGAATCTTGCTATATATTTTGCCGCAACTTTGGGGCATCGAAACCAAGAACAACGGAGGAATCCTGCTACATATGTCACCACAACGTGGGGATCATATCATTTTCAACATCGCACCATTCCCCCAACACCAAAAACTTCTGTTTCAACATGATTTTCACAACACAGGGCTAATAGTTCGTCGTCCTCAATCATCGCATGTGTAGCAAAATAGAAATTATGCAACGCAACTTCTATTTGTTGTTTCTCTCACATTATTTCCTGTGCCCATGATATCATTCAACATCTTGTGAAGGATCAGGTGTGTTGGAATCGGGTTTTTCCTAGCACCTTGCTTGGACTACCCAGGGACCAGAGGTCCAGAGGTAATCCTAGTCGGGCGGGGCTTCTCCCCGTCCGGGTGTCTTATGCCGCAGTACCTAGCCGCTTTGCGGCTTAACCTGCGAAATGAGCTAGTAATTGGTTTCATGTTCTGCTGGGGTGTTTGAATTTGTTTGGAATTTGGAATGGGATGCCCTTGTTTAAGTCTCATAGGCAGCTGCACTTAATCGTTCACCCGTTTTGGGAGACACGATTTAATTTTTTTGCTCCGTTCTGGTGACGGGTTGTGTAGCGCTTGATCCATCAGGCGTAAAAATTGGTCCCAGAGACATCTGGGGTTTCTCTTGGGTTAACCAAGGGGCCCCTAGACGTCTCTTGGTAGTCTGAAGGACGGCAAGTGTCTTTGATCCCTCTGGACATACCTTCCCAGGGAGTTCACTAAAGGGTTGGGGTGAATTTGGATTTTGGCGTACATTTATCGTGCCCTCTCGTGGATGATATCGACAATGTACGGGATCTGGGAGTGTTCATGTAGGAAATCTCCAGTATGTATCGTATATGAAGCGGAATGCCTTGTTCTGCATCGTCTGGAGCCTGACGAAAGTGGTATTAGCCACTGTTCCCCAGATTTCACAGCCGTACAGAATCATAGGCGGAATGATCGCCCGATACAGTTGGAGTTTGAGTCGAATGGTGGACATTGTTGATTGGAAAATGGGGTATAGACTCCGGAGTGCCACGTGCCCCAGGACCTTGCCCTTGACGTGCGGAATGTAAGTTTACTTACGGTCCAGCGTCACTCCGAGATAATTCGCCGTTTGCACCCATGGGATTCTATGGCGCCGTAAAACGAAGTTCTTGCTGCAACCGGTTGGCTCTGGTTTTCGCCAGTAGAATTGCAGAGCTCTTCTCCGGGTTAATTGCCATTCGCCATTTTGCGCTCCATTCGCTGGGAGCTGGGTTTGGATTTGCCGGAAGCTGTAACGTGTGTTCCTGTTTACTGCGAAGATCATGAGATCATCCGCATACTGACAGGTTTGGGTGTTGTGGTGCGTTGGAATGTCAGCCATGTAAGCTGCGAAGAGCGCCGGCGACAGCACGCTGCCTTCCGGCACTACAGCGCCAATGGGCCGCTCTGTGGACGGCACCCCCTCCACCTTTACTCGGAAGCTCCGGTTTCCGAGGAAACCGGCTACCAAAGAAATGTATTGTAGGGGATCTCATGCCCTAGGAGCTTGTAAATGCGCCCCCTCTCGGGTGTCCACTAAGTAAGCTTCTCTTAAGAGATACCTCGGTGACTGGAGGCTTGGGGCTTGTCGACCTGGAATGCACTACATTAAGAAATGTTAGGTATCCCAGGAACGCTAGGGTACGTTGTTTCTCTGATCTGTATCACATTCCTTGGGCCCCAGGCGTCGTGTTCGAAGCGGAAAGGGTCACATTAGAACTATGACATAACGGTAGAATTAGAGGACTGCATTTCACATATATCTTAAAACATTAAGATGCTCAAGCCAACGATGTAAACACAGCACTGTTCTAGAATCGCTCTATATTTAATCTCAAAATTAAAATGGTTATCTTTATTATTAAATTCGTTGAAACTCAAACCCTCTATTACTTATAATCCTAGCAGTTTACATCGTTGGGTTGGTTCCAGAGGCATTCATTAAATCGGTGTTGAAATAAGCCGAATATTTAAACGTTAATCTTTATTAAAATATTAGAGAAAACCACAGTTATGCTTGCAATAACTTTCCTTACTCCTCTCTTTCTCTTAATTCGATCAACCAGTTGTTCTCCCTCTCACTTTTAGCTCTTCTACTCTGTCGGCATCTCTCGCTTCCCATAGTTTTCACCCTTCCTCTCCGCTTTTTATACGTAATTTATTTTTTCTGTGTTAAACAAATTAAAACACAAGTAGACATTTCTAATTAATTATCGAAGTTTGTGCGTGTTTTATATACTTATTAAAGAGGACGTAGTCTCTCTCTTATTATGTTTTATGTCCCTTTAACTACGTTATTATCATGACAAATCTTGTAGGTGATACTTTATGGTTTGGATAGGAGTGTGATAGACAGTTAGCCCTCTAATCTCTCTTCCATATAACCTTGTCCCGCTAGCATCTATCACTCCGCGCGCAACTACCTTCACCCTCACTCTAATTGGCTATTGATTTCGCGCCATAGGCCATAGGCGGTGTCATACTGTCACATTTAAACCTGCAGTAAACGTCATAATAGTTGTCAGTAAGATACATAAAATCAAACAAGTAAGGAAATGAAGGCATGCAAAAATAATGAAGTTTCTAATGAAACTCAACTCAACTCAGCTTTCGGTCTTTTCCACTGGGATTTTTTAAAGCAGCACACATACCTTGCAAAATTGCTTGTCTTTCAGTCTTTATAATCGTGTCACGCCATACTTAACTTGTCGTGTGTCTCGTCAAGGTAGTATATTTTGCGACTTGAATCCCGGTACAGTCTGATTGTCCTTAAATAACGTCTTCGCCACACAGCAATATCGCCCCTGTCTCTTAGCACATTTTTGTTGCCCCTTTTTTCATTCACAAACCGCAGATGTATAAGCAATCTATACAGACTAGATCTGCTGAAATTTGGTAAATTTGCATCCTCATTTACAGCAGACAAACTTTTATTTATGTTAGAGAGTTCGTTTCTAAAGAAAACAGCTATGCACATGACGACGTACAGCACTTTTCACGAATCGCATTCTCCGAGCACTCGCTTTTGTTTATTCCAGCTTTTGCCTGAAGTGATAAGTTCTCCTGTGCTCTCAAGTTCACGTCGTGGTGTTCCTACGAATTTAACACCCACACCTGTAAGTTCAGAGCACAGCTGTTCGACTTCTCTCACTGACAAAGGCGGATTCTTCTCTGTGAGTGCATTAAACAAATGCACCACAATTATTTTTTCGCTGCTTTGTAAAGGTTTTCCTTGCGATGCTTCAGCGAAAAACTGGCGGTAGACTCTGCCATTATACATATAATAAGTACATGCGCAATAAACGATTATTAAAATAATGTAGCTCTCGCACTCGGCACAACACACCTTTGAATGGCAATATATGACTAATCCAATTCCAAACAAGGTCAGTGATAAACGTCGTATAAAAAAATATGTCATCACTACCGCTAAATCACGTGTTATCGTGTCATGTGCTTGAGAGCAAAGAAACCTCCTCTTTACTTCGTTTAGGAATTAACATGCATTTCAGATAAATCAACTCTGTTGCGTAATATATTTAAATCAAACAGTTACGAAAATATAAATTTTACAATTCTCTTCCAAGATATACAGATATATCGCCATGTTAAATAACGAACTAATTTTTACCGCATAACAGTCTATGCTACAATAGCAGCCAATGAGAGGTGATAAGGTCACGTGACCGCTAAGAAATACGGCTTATGAGAAACAAGGAATAGGTCTCAACGCCATAGCATAACATCTTTTTTCACATGTGTCCCTGTAGACATTAGTGCTACGCAATTTTGTTTCAACTTCTATACTTGCCGACTATAATATGCCGTCGAGGCACATGTGTTCATTCTCCATAACGAACTACCTTAATGTTTATTAGGTTATGTCATAAGTCTTCTTCTTCACTCCAAGGGCTAGGCAATGCTGCCTGTTCCGGCTTAAAACACGTCTGACCATCGTTTTCGTGGTCTTCCCGGATGTCTCTTTCCTCTAGGTTTATAGTTTATAACTCTTCTTGGGATCCTATCTCTCGGCATTCTCTCAATATGCTCTCTCCATTCATTTCTATAATTTATTATTTTTTTCTTCTAAAGAGCTTATTTCTAAATCTTCTCTTATTTTTTCATTTGGAATTTTATCTAAAAGAGTACATCCCTTTACTGCTCTTAAAAATCTCATTTCAGCAGCCTGTATCTTGTTTTTGTCTGCTCTTGTTAATGCCCATGTTTCAGAACGAAAAACAAAAGCAGGCACAGCCATTACTTTATAAAATTTCATCTGTGTTTCTTTTCTGGCTTTAGCTTTTAGGCTTCTATTTATTATGCCACATATTTGTTGAAACATTGGTAATTTATTTTTAAAATAATTTTCATATTTATAACTGACATATGTTCCCAAATATTTAAAACCCGTAACTTGCTCTAAGATAATATCATCAATTACTATGTTGGTTCTAACAGTGTCTTTACCTCGAAACGCCATTGTTTTTGTTTTATTTCTGGACATTTTGAAATTATAATTCTTACATAACTTTTGTAAAGTATATTCTGCTCTTTACAGCTCGTCTTCAATTTTACTTATAATTATTTGGTCATCCGCAAATAGCATCGTCTTAAGAATAAAATTTGGTGCAAGATGAATGTCTCCGTCAATCTTAAACACCCACTTTAATCAGATCATCTATATAAATTATGAATAAAATAGGAGACAAACTGCAACCCTGTCTTATACCTTGATTTGTATTTATCCATTTACTATACATTCAATTTCCAATATGTATGCTGATTGTTGTATCCTTATATATAGATTTTAGAACTTTAATGAGATGATTTGGCTAGTACACGGGAATATTAATGGCTTCCCTCAACCTCGTCCGGAGACGTACCCGATCATCCAGGGTTATCGGGAACCACTGCCCCCTCGAGTCCAACCCAATCCGAACAATCCCAGAGGGAGGGGCTCGAGCGTTCGGCCCGAGGTTCCTTTAGTAGCGTCAGAGGTACCACGAGTGCTAGGGATCCGCAGCGCCCGCACCACGGCAGCTGAAGGGGATGGATACCCTCCCCTACGGGGGAAAATACCGGCAGTCGATTCTCTTTTTAAATTTGTTTCATTTTCAGATAACAAGAACATCATCTAGTGTTCGTAACGATGGCGACACCTTTGTTGTTTCTGGCTGAAGATGTGTAAAAGTTTTACATGAAGTCGCGATCCCGGATAATTTATAAGAAAAATATCATCATTTCTTATAAGACAAGTGAAGTTTTAAGTTATAAATTGTTATATTTGCATATATTTGTTTGCTTTACTGTTAATGGCTGCATATTTTACGTATTGTTCCGTACTGTTTACTCACCCTGTGTATTGTTTTTTGATTATTTTCTCAACAACGCCTAGCTTAAAACAAACCAAAGAAAATGTGAATTAGAAACTAAGATAATAGATAACAAACACAGCAACAGTCTAACGCGGAGCAATTCAATTGTGATATGGTTTTTGAAAATCAGTAGCGCTTGTTATCCCATGCATCCAACATGTTAATTGTTAGAAGTGCACTGAAATTAAAGGAAAGTTTGTGATGGGAAGTTAGGATGTAAATTATTGAAATAGCACGCTCGAAAAGCCCATGAAAATTTATAGCAGCAGTATACCGCCGTAAGATAATAAATTAACGGAAAGGAAATAGAAAATTGAGAACGGAAGCCTCGTGCAGAGCAGCTGCTGCCTTGAAGACAATTCAGCGCAAGGACATAAATTTTATAATATATTCTGTCTCATTAGGAGAGGACTTATTCAACTATTTGAGTCGTTGACATTTTCACTCGACCTTAAAGTTACATACGTTCCTGTTTATATTTTTCCGGATCGTATTTAGGAGTGCTAGGAATGAATTCATAGGTATTCAAACATGTTTCTTGTAATCGTAGCAGTGAAATAAATGAGGAATCAGCCAAAAAATAATCACAGTTCCAAAACAACAAGACCTAATATCAAGTTCATGTTCTAATTTAATACTTTGTTCCAGTGGTGTATAAAATAACTGCACTGGACTAATCGACGGAGCGAATTCGGCACGGAGGTTCAAACGTTGTCTATTGTACCTGTAGCCCCAAATGGAGTAACCCCCGGAGGATTATTCTCGGCTTTAGTGTACAGAGTGAACAGGGCGTATGTTTTTTATTTATTTATTTATTCATTCATTCATTTATTTAATTATTTATTTACTTATTTATTTATTATTTATTTATTTATTTACTTATTTATTTATTATTTATTTATTTACTTATTTACCTATTTATATTTATTTATTTATTTATTTATTTATTTATTTATTTATTTATTTATTTATTTATTTATTTATTTATTTATTTATTTATTTATTTATTTATTTATTTATTTATTTATTTATTCATTTATTTATTCATTTATTCATTCATTCATTCATTCATTCATTCATTCATTCATTCATTCGTTCGTTCGTTCGTTCGTTCGTTCATTCATTCATTCATTCATTCATTCATTCGTTCGTTCGTTCGTTCGTTCGTTCGTTCGTTCGTTCGTTCGTTCGTTCGTTCGTTCGTTCGTTCGTTCGTTCGTTCGTTCGTTCATTCGTTCATTCATTCATTCATTCATTCATTCATTCATTCATTCATTCATTCATTCATTCATTCATTCATTCATTCATTCATTCATTCATTCATTCATTCATTCATTCATTCATTCATTCATTCATTCATTCATTCATTCATTCATTCATTCATTCATTTATTCATTTATTTATTTATTTATTTATTTATTTATTTATTTATTTATTTATTTATTTATTTATTTATTTTTTATTTATTTTTAGATTTAACGCTTCTGCTCCTTCTGCTCTCAAATCAAGGCACCCAAAACAGATTGCAAGTTATGCACTGGAGCTTATACTCCTGCTGTCCTAAGAAGCACCATTTCCTGTGAGCACTTTCCGCGAATAAAACCTACTGGTAAGCTACGCTTGTGCATTGTAATATGGCGTAACACATGGGCGAAAGTGTCACTCGTTTGTCACGTTTGTGCACGTGGGAGCTACCATTTGCCAGGAGGAAGGGATGAAGTGACAGAATCACGGCAGGCTACAGGGCACGAGACGCGCGGAGGTTCCTAGCAGTTCCAAGTGAAAAATTTGATATTACTTGAGCTTCCTAGTAAAAGCGAACGTCTATCTAGTACTCATTCCGTTCAACAAATATCCGCGTCATTCTTCTGGCATTGTAATACGCCAAGAAACCTATAAAAACATGTGAACACGATAAGAAACGAAATAAAAATAAAATTCAAAACATGAACTCGAAGCTAACACGTTACTTCGGAGTGATAAAGGCTTTATATAAAAAGTTAAGAGCGACTCCTGCAGTTTAAATGGCACGGCACGACCAAATGGAAAAACATCCCAAGTTACATTAAACAATGTGAAACCTCGCATCGCAATTGTTTACTGTTCAGTGCAGAACCCTTCCTCATTGCATCTAAACATAAGCATAAAGTTTGGAGTTTACGATATCTTGCTTTCTATGTGAATTCTTCCATTAAATAACATGGGTGCAAAACCTTTCTGCGTCTGCACTTACATTTACTGTTACTTCTTACTATTTCTCCGCTTTAATGGGTCGTTTCGTTTAATTAATCTATTTACTTTTGTTTATGCAACATTTTCGGATCCCAGTTTATTAAACTTTACGGAATGTGCATCTAGAGTGTAGCCATTACATTAAAGAGTTGTTCGTAGAAATTTCTGAGTTATAAAATGGAATTAAACACTGTCATTTGCAGGAAAATTTATGTTGTCAAATCATAAAAATGCAGATTTGTATAAATACTGGTTAGAGCGGCTGTTAAATTAGATTTACTGTGGTATAAAATTTTCTGTTTCACCTCAGTTGTTCTTGTAACCTGAAGAGGAACGGAACAAGTCGAATCAAATTAATAACGGTTTGATTTATCATGAATATCAATTCTTCAACCAAAAAGCTATAACCACCGCATCCTTACCAGGGTAACTAAAGAATAGAAATAACAATAAAGCCTGCACTATAATATTGGGTGATGAATGAAATGGAGTGACATGATGCTACAACGGTCCCATGATCCATAGACCTTAGAGTTACCAGAGGTGGGCATGTACCAGTCAATCGAGCTTTATTTTTTAGAAGGTAGGCCACACAAAAAACAGCATGTGAGTCTTACTTCAATTTTTCGTTTACTAAACTGTATTGCTTGACGTTGTTAGAGGAATGCGCAAAATTCTGAGAAATGACGGTTTAAGGGACAAAACGTATTGTTCACTAAAGTACACCTCAAAACATATACTCCTTTACAGAGAGAAAATTTCAGTTTCTAGCCGAATTGACAAAACTTTTTAGAGCATACATGGTAAAGTAATTCAGCAAACGCCTCGGAAATTTGCACCCATCATATGAGTATACTAACAAGGTCAGCTAAAAAGAAAATGGCGGATTCTTTTACATAGAGCTGGGGTTGGCTGCCAAAACTTAGAAGAAAATTAGAGAAACGCCTCATCATCATGGATCCGTACAGTCAAAACGTACATGTTATTAAACAACATTTTATTTACATTTTTCCGCAAACTACTGTCCAGCAACGCAAAGAAGGTCCCTGAAAGGAATGTGCTGTCTTACACAGTGGGATAATGGCAGCGAATATGTGTGGCAGAGTACGCCTGCTACGCAAAGAGTAGAACCGTTAAAAAAACATGCGCCCTATTCACTCTGTACACTAAAGCCGAGAAGATTCATTCACAAAAGTAGAAGCCGTCAGAATGTTTTTGAATGGTCTGTAACTGTACTGACATGGGGTGTCATATACCTGTCCAGGGAGGGTGAGGGAACCTTTGCCAACACCCCTGCGTCTCAGGCCTCAGAGACTTACTCTCCTGTGGAGGACAATACGTCTCGTGCATCTTAATTAACATGCATAAGTGCTTTTGCTATTTAAGTAATAATATTAAAACACCCTATAAATGATTAAAACTGTCTTAAGAGACTAAATCAAGCACAAAAACTCGTGAGTTGGCAATAATATAGCGTCAAGCATACAAGTCGTACCACTGAACGCGGAACAAGCTTTCAGTCAAGTATCGAAATACCTGAATAGCACCCCAACTGACACAGGTTCAAGTGTCGGCATTGTAATTATTTTTTTATGCTCATCAAAACGTGGAAGCTGAATTCACAATAGTTTAATTATAAAGTCTCTGGAGGCGTGCATTACCCAAGAAGGTCATCAGTTCTAGCATTTGCTTCGTTAGAGGAGGTGTTCCAGGAATAGAGAGTGTCATTGCAGCGCTACAAAACATACCAATTTGAAACGAAATTTTTAATAGCACAATATATCTATGTCAGCAAAATTTTGTTTAACTTGCATGTTAAACTCAGATACTGTAATTTCTTTGTTTTCTGTGTTAAAATGTGTATAAATTGATGTTTATTTCTATTTCACCTACCTATAGGCGTGTTTAAACAACTACATGTAGCTCACCAATAAAGAAACATAAAACAATACCATAAAACTTAAATAAAACAATTAAAAATAAAACAATAACAGTTTTCAGAATAAGTTTTTGTAAATTGAAAGTATTACATGGTAGAAAAAGTTTGTATACCTATGCAGGGGATTCGAACCACCTTCACGGCAGACAGATGACATCGCAGTTTCGCGTTCATTCTAACTGAGCTATCTAGTAACATGTGAGGCAAAGATCCCGTCTAACATATAGTATTCGCTGCTTCCAGTGAATATTTGCAGACGTGCGAACGTCAGCTAATTACGAGTATACTAAAGGCGATGTGATAACATCTATAATAGTACTAATTTGTAGTATTTAACATCCATGTTAAATTCGCGGGTAGAAATTAGTAATGGGGTCGATGTTTTCATGTTGGAGTATAATTTGCAGATTGCATGGAATTCGATAATAAGGAGCAGCTGACTCACCTGGTATAAACCATAGCTTAAAATCTGTCACTCAAAGGTGTTTAAGGTTTGGAATCTTGCAGTATTAATTTCTGACGTTTATCAAAGACTGCTGAGAAGGATTATTGAAAGATTTTGAAAACTCTTGATACATTTTATTCTAATTCTGTGAATGTATGTACAAAAATTTGCATATATAAACATAATATAAGAGAAGTTTACTTTATTACCTTGTATTTATGCTGCGGTCGAGCTCGTTAACAAGACATTCTAAATAATCAATGAGTTGATATGTTTAACAACTTTTATGATGGTAGCATAGTATAAGTATTTTCTTAAGAGGTTGGCTTGTCGTCCAGGGAGTACTACATATTCACCAGCTTCACCACTTGTATATTAAATTTGTCTAACGTTATGTTAAAACTTCGTAGACTTTAAGTTACTTATAGCTCTAGGGCCAAAGTAAAGGTTCAACGGTTTAGAACTATTTGGTCGGTGATTATTCCAAAGTCAAAGGATACTTAGGAACTATGCCACATTTCCAGGATTAGAAAGATGGAGAAGATCAAAAAAGGTAGAGGTTCCGTGAGCTTCCTTTGGAGTGAATATAGGGATTTATCACCCACTTCTATGGTGGCCACGGCTGTTAGTGGAGAAGGGAAAGATTATCCATTAAGATATCCTTGTACAATAACAAGAGAGAAATAAATTAATTAATCTTTCATTCGTTAATAAGCCAATCTACAAAGAAGATTAATAAAGGAGTGACTTTTCAAAGTAAAATTATTGAGTGCTTTATTACTTTTTCCAGAATAAGTCTAAATTTAAACAACATATACTTAGAAATTAATAGTTTTTTCACACTGGCCGTGTGTAGGCTAAATTGTGGAAACGTAGAGTCAAAATGAAAAATTCAATGCCATAGCTGGGATTTGAACCACGGATCTTCTGGTTTTCCGTCCAGCCGCACTACCATTGTGCTACTATGGGGCCACAATTTACTATGGGGCCGGCCAGTGTGAAAAAACTATTAATTCCCATTAATTGACCTAATAGTGGTTAACTATAAAGTCCGGGCCTTAAAGTACTTACAGCATAGTAAGTCGTCATTAAGGTAGTTGTCTCATGTGTTTATGAGAACTCCTAAGTGGTTTACCGGGAAATACGAGTCAGTTGGAGAATTTAATGTCATATCGGCACATTGGCCATAGTAGCACAATGGTAGTGTGGCTGGACGGAAACCAGAAGATCCGTGGTTCAAATCCCGGCTATGGCATTGAATTTTTCATTCTGACTCTACGTTTCCACAACATATACTTAGTTGTATCAATCTAAGATTAAGACAATGATGCTCATTATCGCATAACCTTATTTCATATAAATCTTAAAATATATTCTAGAATAAAATAAAAATATACTGCTACATTGCTATTTGCTCATTACCAAATTTTGATTATACATTCGAAAGACAATTTAGAATGTACTGTACATGCTTTATATAACACTTCAATTGAATATAACTTCCAATATATATTTTAGATAACACACATAATAAAATTTAGAGGAATAAACCATATAAGAGCAAAATTTTGTATGAAGAATTATTGTCCAAAACAAAGTGATTTAACTATGTTAGATATAAATGATTCATTCAAAACTTGGTGGCAACACTGCCCGCATTTGACGCTGTGTGTGGTAAATTATGTGAGCTGTTTATGAAAAATAAGAGCATCTAATGTTTGTTGGCTGTGATTTTGAACACAATAATTTTATTTAATAAGATACTTTTAGCAAGTTCTATTTTAATCTTTAGTTCTCTAAATATGTTAAGTCAATAAGAACAAAAATTCTTCATTAAAATTCAGCTGCAAGAGGTATCAATGCTCGACAATGCCATACAGAATTATTGGAAGCTTGTGATAGAAATACTTTACCATCCCATACCGTGTCTAGAAGGGCGAATACATTTCCTAAAGGATGCAAGTGATAATGTGCATGTGAATGCTGTTAGAGCACTGCTGGAAGAACATCGTTGTTGGACTTGTATTGAACTACCAAGGGAAGTTGGAGCTGCTTCTGGTACGATTCTCCACATACTTAGATACATATTTACATACTTAGGCCATTATAGCAGCAGTAGAGCAGTCTGTCCGAATATTATGACAACAACACGCTGCGGATGGCATCCGTCGGCTCCTTGTTGTGTGGAGGCAAGTTCTTTATGTTGGAGGAGAATACTTCTAAGCACTGCAATAACGTGACTGCTCAAAACATTTTTTATTTGCTGTTAATTCAAATTTTGCTACTAATTATTGAATGACCTAAGTATTATATCTGTAGGAGTATTTCTATGTTGGAGATGGGATGCACGATGACTGTTTCGAAGACCCAATTCGGGAAGCCTGATATAGCAGGATTACTTCGTTTTATCTTGAGTTGTTTCTTGATGATTGCGTTTGATTAACTAAGAGCCATGAGATCTCTCGTTTTTAGGTGTGGTTTCAAGTGTAATAAATAAAATTTTTGATAAGTTCAATTTCGTAATATATATTTGATTGTTTAAACTGGATTACATTTTACTCAAACTTTGTTTCCTAGTCAATCATTGCAAGTTACCTCCAGCATATAGATAAATCCTTACTTCCTTAATAGTTCCCGTTAATTACATAAAATTCCTCACTCCTGCATGTCCACTCATCACTATCGAGATTACAGAATATCTCTTTTTGAAGATTATTGATCTTTAGTTACAAAACTTTTATATACAGCGCGGCATTTTTCCATCGTCATGAAACAAGATTACAGAACATATATCTCTGAATATTATTAATTTTCTTCCCCTAGCAACCTTTCATCATTTTTATATTGTCATTACTTGGCTCACTAATAGATCATAAAACAAAACTCATTTTCAGTTCAAACAAAAAATACCGTTACATATCATATATTAATAACCGAGGCATGCAGAATAAAATAAATAATTTCTGGTCTAATAAAAAGAACTTATGTACTTTTAATAAAATAGAGATGCTGAAACTTTATAATATGATGGCTTTATCAATATTTTGACTTTGTGTGTTCGTAGAATTAAAAGATCCAGTTGCAGAAATTAAAAATCTCCTTTATTTTAATAGAAATACTCTTATAGATTTCAGCAGCATTACGTTACATCAGTCTACCGGGTCGATCACAATAACAAACAGTGGCAGCAGATTACATCCTTAGCTCTCGTTACAACAACACAGCTGACTGTCTCTCATTTCACAACACTGTTTTACAACTGACTTACTTTGCGAGCCGTCACCTGCTTAAATACCTAATTCTAGACTCGAGATGTTTCCGGAAGAATAAAGAAACCAAATAATCAGGATATTAACAGAAATTTCCATTTATCTCAGTTTGTTTGTTTCGATAACTCTCAAGCTTTATCTGTTTAAGCAAGCTCGTTATCTGAAACTTAATCCGCCGACTGTTTTCTTATTTCTGCCGAAACTTTTATGTCTGTTGCCGTGACAATATTGAGGTATGGATGTCGAGTTGCGTTTCTTCAGAATGGAAACGTAAAGTTTTTCGACACGATAATATTTTCTTAAATTAACGTTTTCCAATATTTTCATATGAGACAATAAATGAAATGGGTGAAATGATGCTCAAATGAGCCTAGGGTGTATAGAGCTGAGAGTTATCTGACATTCAATTTTTCGGGGAAAGGAAAGCTGAAGCAGTTATTTTAGATAGTTCATGTTTTGTAAAAAGAATAGTTAAAGGAATTGTAATGTTTAATGAAATAGATAAAATGTAAGGTAGGTAATGGTGTAACCATGACAATCGAATATGAGAAGAAGTTGTTAAATGTTTAAAAAAAATTAGTTCTTCTACTTTAGAAGTCGTAAGAGAAAGACGTACATTTGTCTCTCCGAGGTTGTGCAGAAATAATTTTGAGTGTGCATTTAAGATGCACAAATAACATGTGTGTGTGTGGGTATGTGTGGGTGTGCGTGTGTGTGTAAGAAAGTAATAGTTAAATAATACACGGGTCATCGTTTCTGAAGAATTAAATTAAGAAAACAATTACTTTTCCATCCTTCAGCAATAGTAATTCTGACTTTCTCAGCCCCGTTACCATGATGCTGGGAAAAAGAAATCATCGCTCCAGAATTACTGATGCGCCCATCCACACCAAAAGTTGTTGGGGAAACTTCTAGATATCCTCTAGATTGTCTCCAAAAGTAAGACATTCATTAGATTCCTCCATCATCCCAGTAAGATCCTGCTACAAAATGATCGCCACTACTTAATGCTTTTAGAACACCATGACACATCATCATCATCCACCATCAATGCACATTTTGTAAAAATCCTGCTACAAAGCCATGGAAAAACCCTGTCTAGATAACTTACCCTGGCCGAGATTCGAACAGGGGACCTGTTGATTCTCAACATCCCTTTCTACTTTGGGCGTGAACGCCCGCTTAATTTTGCTCAGTCTTCTAATGAGCTTGAGATTCTTTTACATGGTGTACCTCTATGAGACAGCCGGCTTTACTCCCCTTCCAAAGGAAAATCATGTTAACTCCGATTTCGAGGATTACCCAATCCGACCTTAGGATAGGAAAATGTTCCCCGATCGGTAGGGGAATGCTTTATTGTGTTCAGAATTACCACGATATTTTTTCCATATTTTCTTTTCATTTTGTACTCTGTTCATTTTTCAGGTGTATTTCTAGATTTTCTTTAACGTATGGCAGTACCGAGATTGTGGGATGCCGGATTAAAGGAATGAGTACCATTTGCATGCTAGAGGGCTGCTTGGTCAAAAGGTCGTTCATCGCTTTCTGTAGGTGGCTTCAGTAGTAATAGTGTGTTAGGACTTCCACGAGTCTATCAGCCCTGCGACCTGTGGTCACTTGTTGTTCCTGCACTTCGTTCCTCCCTTCTAGTGGATGGTAGTTCAAAAATTTTAAGGTAGATCGCTTTGTCCTTCCATTTAAAACATATTACTTATTTAATTTTTATAATTTACATAATAAATTACTCGAATAAATTGGTTAAAGTTTCCTGAAAAGAAAAATCCAATTGGTTTGCTCTGGCAGTGCAGTATTTTAACAACAGGTGGAAGAAACCTTTATTTCTGAGAATAAAACGAAGCCTACTGTTTACCAAAGAACATGAATTATAAGAAATAACAGTCTATTAAAATGAAATGTAATAAACCAAAGCAAATCTTTTACCTCTTAATCCATATGCATCTTATTTCTACTTCTGCATTGTGAAAAAACTAAACTCGAAGTATCAATTTCGACGACTCCCACTTGTAACCAATTGCAGAGATTATTTTTCTTCGGATATTTCTTCTACAGCTGTCTGCTGTGGAATGCCAATTCAGGGTTTATTGTGACTTTCCTTATATTTTCTCCTAGTATTACGACATTCCTCAAGCCTTTTGTCTATCCAATTACTTTGATTTGTTTCTGGAGGTATTTTTACCGAGAAACTTCTGCAGTATAGTCGCTGTGAATCTAAAAGCTATTTTCTTTTCCTTTGCTCCAACCTCTCACTGCAATCTTTCCTAGCCTTAGTTCAAAAATACACAGATATAAAGGTATTAAAGTAATAAGTTATAGATACATAAAATGAATGTTCTTCTATTTTGGATTTCTCTCTATGACGGTCCCTATTCATTGGGCAAAGATTATAAAGCTAACTTGTAACAGCTGACTTACGAGGGCTGTTCAATAAAGAATGATCCTAATTTTTAACGTCATAATTTTTCGCACTAAAATTCAATCTTATTATATTCTGTTACCTTAAAGTGAAACAAACACGCTGTAGTAGTTTCATTGTTGGTACTCCTGGTTCCCGCCTGTGAGAACCAGGGAAGTACAGACATGTTCAGTATCGCCTACCGCTGCAATGGAAGTAACATGCAGTTAAAGTTGATGTTAGTGGAAGATCCGGAGTTTCTTTCAAACGTAATCACTGCTGATGAAACTTAGCTACATCATTTTGATCCTGAGAGCAAACAGCGAAGCTCAGTGTGGAAATCTCCTTCATTACCAACCCCCCAAAAAAGCAAAAGTGGTTGTTTCTGCTGGGAAAGTTATGGTCATCTCATTCTTTGATATTCATGGAATGGTTTATCAGCATGTTGTACCTGTACACACATCAGTAACTGGACAATACTACAGGGATGTCCTGAAAACATTGTAAGTCCATATCAGGCACAAAAGACCACATTTCCGTGGATGCTGCACCACGATAATGCCCGGGCAATGTTGCTGCTGAATATCTTGCAAAAGTCAACGTGAAGTACATCCCTCACCCTCCCTATAGTCCGGATTTAGCCCCATGTGACTTGAAGAAACGCCTTCGTGGGAGGCATTATCCATCATCAGAAGCAGTGGTGAAAGCTGTGGAGGCGATTTTGAAGGATCTCTAAAAAATGGTTTCCAGCATGTCTTTGAAGACTGGCAGAAACGCTGGTACAAGTGCATCGCATTCAGGAGCTTCTTTCAAACGTAATCGCTGCTGATGAAACTTGGCTATATCATTTTGATCCTGAGAGCAAACAGCAAAGCTCAGTCTGGAAATATCCTTCATCATCAACCCCTTAAAAAGCAAAAGTGGTTGCTTCTGTTGGGAAACTTATAGTCATCTCATTCTTTGATATTCATGGAATGGTTTATCAGCATGTTGTACCTGCACACACATCAGTAACTGGTATATACTACAGGAATGTCCTGAAAACATTGCAAGTCCATATTAGGTGCAAAAGACCACATTTCCGTGAAGTAGCCTGGATGTGCACCACGATAATGCGCGGCCGCATATTGCCAATGTTTTTGCTGAATATCTTGTAAAAATCAACGTGAAGTGCATCCCTCACACTCCCTATAGTCCGGATTTAGCCCCATGTGACTGTGTTCTATTCCCTAAGTTGAAGAAACACCTTCGTGGGAGGCATTATCCTTCATCAGAAGCAGTGGTGAAGGCTGAGAGAGCGATTTTTAAGAATCTCTCAAAAATGGTTTCCAGCATGTCTTTGAAGACTGGCAGAAACGCTGAGACAAGTGCATTGCATTCAGGAGCTTCTTTCAAACGTAATCACTGCCCATGGTACTTGGCTACATCATTTTGATCCTTAGAGCAAACAGCAAAGCTCAGTGTGGAAATCTCCTTCATTACCAACCCCCCAAAATAGCAAAAGTGGTTGCTTCTGCTGGGAAAGTTATGGTCATCTCATTCTTTGATATTCATGGAATGGTTTATCAGCATGTTGTACCTGCACACACATCAGTAACTGGACAATACTACAGGGATGTCCTGAAAACATTGTAAGTCCATATCAGGCACAAAAGACCACATTTCCGTGGATGCTGCACCACGATAATGCCCGGGCAATGTTGCTGCTGAATATCCTGCAAAAGTCAACGTGAAGTACATCCCTCACCCTCCCTATAGTCCGGATTTAGCCCCATGTGACTTGAAGTAACGCCTTCGTGGGAGGCATTATCCATCATCAGAAGCAGTGGTGAAGGCTGAGAGAGCGATTTTTAAGAATCTCTCAAAAATGGTTTCCAGCATCTCTTTGAAGACTGGTAGAAACACTGGGACAAATGCATCGCATTCAAGAGCTTCTTTTAAACGTAATCACTGCCCATGAGACTTCGCTACATCATTTTGATCCTTAGAGCAAACAGCAAAGCTCAGTGTGGAAATCTCCTTCATTACCAACCCCCCAAAATAGCAAAAGTGGTTGCTTCTGCTGGGAAAGTTATGGTCATCTCATTCTTTGATATTCATGGAATGGTTTATCAGCATGTTGTGTCTGCACACACATCAGTAACTGGACAATACTACAGGGATGTCCTGAAAACATTGCAAGTCCATATCAGGTGCAAAAGACCACATTTCCGTGGATGCTTCTTCTTCTCTACTGGCTCTACAGCCCTTGGTGGGCTTCGGCCTCCTGCACGATCCTCGTCCACACACCTCAGTCTTCCGCTTTACTTTTCCAGCCTCTGATTCCGATCGTTCTTAGGTCCTCCATTACATCATATAACCACCTTGTTCTCGATCTTCCTTTTTTTCTTCTATTATACAATCTTCCTTTCAATATTTTTTGTGACATTCTCTCTTCCGACATTCTCTCTATATGCCCTAGCCATCTTATCCTTTGTGCTTTTATAAATTTCACAATATCTTGCTTATTTATTAATTCTCTATTTCATGATTATATCTTATTCTCCATTGATATTTATGTTTTACAGGTCCAAAGATTCGTCTTAATATTTTCCTTTCAAATCTTCGAAGTATTTCTTCATCTGCATTGTTTAGGGTCCAAGTTTCAGCAGCGTATGTTACTATTGGTCTTATCAGGGTTTTATAAATCTAGTATTTTGTCCCTCTACTAATAAACCTATTTTTAATAGTGATAAATTTGCATAATATGCTGCATTTACACTTTGGATTCTTTCTTCTATGCACTCGTTTAAATTATTATCATTGTTTACAAGTGTTCCTAAATATCTAAATTTGGATACACCTTCAAATGTTTTGTCTTTAACTACTAGATTTGAAATTATTCTTTTGCTTTTATCTGCTGTCATTTTTATGTATTCAGTTTTTTTCTCGTTTACTTCTAATCCTATTTCTTTAGACCTTCTTTCTAATTCTTCATAAACTTCAACTAACGCTTTTTGTTTCTTGTCACGATCACTATGTCATCTGCATATGCACATATTTGACTGGAATTAAAGAATATCGTGCCTTTAGAATCAAGTTTTTCTATTGCTCTGTGCAGGGCTAGGTTGAATAGAGCTGCAGACAGTCCATCACCTTGTCTTATTCCTGTATTATAATCAAAATCTGGACTCATTTTATTCATTACTTTCACTTTGGCTTTTGTATTTTCCACTGTCATTTTTATTAGCCTTATTATTTTTGGTTGCATTTTAAAACATTGCAGAGTTTCATAGAGGGCTCCTCTATCAATTGAATCAAATGCATGCTTGAAGTCAATAAACAGGAAGTGTAAGTCTATACCATGCTCGTAGAATTTTTCCATTATTTGTCTTATTACAAATATCTGGTATATTGAGCTCTTGTCATTTCTAAATCTTCCGTGGATGCTGCACCACGATAATGCCCGGCCATTGTTGCTGCTGAATATCTTGCAAAAGTCAACGTGAAGTACATCCCTCACCCTCCCTATATTCCGGATTTAGTCCCATGTGACTTTTTTCTATTCCCTAACTTGAAGAAACGCCATTGCGAGAGGTATTATGCATCATCAGAAGCAGTGGTGAAGGCTGCGGAGGCGATTTTGAAGGATCTATCAAAAATGGTATCCAGCATGTCTTTGAAGACTGGCAGAAACGCTGGGACAAGTGCATCACATTCAGGGGAGACTATTTTGAGAAGGACTATAAAAATAATGAGGATGAGTAAAGGTACGTTGTCGTACTTTAAAGCCCAGGCTTTTATAGTTAACACCACAATTAGGTCAATTAATATTTTTTTTTTTTTTTTTTTTTTTTTTTTTTTTTTTTTTGTAATTTCCAAGCTTTGAACTATAAAGCCTGGGCTTTTAGTACTTACAGTTTGTAACTACGTCACTATTAAGGTAGTAGTACAATATGCATTTGAGAACTCCCATTGTTTTACTGGGGAAAATGCGAATCAATTGGAGAATACAATATAGTGCTGGCACGTTGCCATGGTACATAACTCGGTGGTTAAGGCAACCGGACGGAATTCCTGGCTATGGCATTGAATTTTTCAGTCTGGCTCTAATATTTCTATACGGGTTCTTGTTGATAAAGTCCTCCAGTTGACAGTATCAAAGGCGATTAAACTACAATAGACACCTTTGCCTAAACCTGCGCTTAGGCACGCCCAAAATGAGATTAATACCTGATCTTCTAGTGGGTTAATATCTGATAATTATATGTATATATGTTATGGAGCGAGGTCTGGTTTGTCACTGGGCTTCCATACTCCAAGGCCACCTGTTTCATTGCCATCCATCTGACAACGCCTTCAGAATGAAGAGTTATTTGGATGGGAGGCTGCAAACATTAGGCGTGGCAGCTTCTAGAATAGCCAAACCTGATGAGATAATCTCTTACAAGAGAATTTGTCAGTTTGTCTATATTTCTTTAGTGTTGCCTCGTCATATTTATGTTTCTTGTACAGTTAGTGTCAGATTAACTTTCCAGATGGGGGATAGCTTATTTATAGATACACTAACAGGACCTCTAATTGATTTAATTGCTCCAATTCATTAATATTAATAACGCAGGAGCTAAACAGTGGAAACTTGGCTCTTTCCTCGGTCCATTGCTCGTTTCAATGGCATCATTAAGTCAAGTAAATCTTACAAATTATTTTCTGGCTGTGGTTGTACACTCCTAAATGAACTTTTGTTTTTCAACTATGAAATTTAATCCTCTTAGATCTATGTATACTATTTATGGATCTACAAGAAATATTTCCAATCATTAAATGCTGTGATTCAAAAACTGTGTTTCCAATTATATGTTCTATTTAATTCGTTAAGAAAGAAGAAGACATCACAGTTATTTTGCAGGAAACTTAATACATACATTTTATATCCCATTAAATTGCTTTAAAATAGCCATTCAAAGAAAAAGGGGAAATTATGAAATGATACAAGAGACAGCAAAAATTATTAGAAAACCCAAATAGTTGTTGGGCAGAGATAGGAGGAATTATGGGAAAAATAGCAATGGGAGATATGTGGAGATTAGAGGAAAGGAATACAAGCGATGTGGGTAAATTGTTAAAATATAGAATAGAAGATATAAAAAGACAGGAAATATGGGGAAGTCTACAAAATATTAAATCATTACAATTTTACAAGCAAATAAAAAGAAATTGGAGACGAGAAGTATATGTAGATTACTGCAATAGACAAGAGAGAGAAGGGTTAGCTTGGATGAGAACAGGAACAACATTTCTAAGAGGGATAAGAGGTAGGGAAAAGGGAATTTGTGAATTGCGTGGGGGAAAAGAAAGCATAGAACACTATGTAACAGAATGCGAGGAGTTTGCAATGTGGAGAAACAAGGTTTGGGAGGGAAAATGGGAGAAAGTAGAGAAGAGGACACTAGCTATAAAAATGTTAACGGGAAGGTAGGACAAGTAGGAAAAACGTATTGGTGAGATCTTGCAGAAAGAAAACTGGGCAAGAAATGTGACGAATTTAAGAAAGGATGATGAGGGGAAAGAATGGGACTATTTAAGTTACAAGGAGGCATGGAGGTTAAGGGCTACCTGGCAGAGCAGAAGACCAGGGTGTCATGTAAGCCAAGGTAGCAACAAGGTAAAGACAAATAAATGTAGCTAAAATTTGTAAATTTTGAAATTTTGGAATATCTATAGTAAACAATCTAAATAAAATCTAAATATTAAAATGGCCATTAAAAATAGAAAACATTATATCCTGTAGAACGTAGCTTGTTCAAAGGATTGTTTTGAAACTCTTCATGCTGCATCAGAAAGATACTGATTCTAATTATTATAATTTTAAGAACCATTTTGTGTTCCCCTTAAAATAATTTGTATTATTTCACAAGTAGAGGTTTGTATTTTACAAAACATTTTACACTCTGTATTATTTCAATATATTCCCATATAGCAGAGCTTATCGAGAGGTTAACGTGGGCATTTGGGCAAATAAATGGAGATAAGTAGACATGGCAGTAGTCTTGTATACATAGATCATTCTAGAAAACTCCGTGGATACTTCCAGTTGTATAGCATGTCAATGTTTTCGCGAGGTAGTGAGCTTTGAATGCATTTCTAAGCGATACCAAAGGCAACTCCTCTAGCGTGTTAGTGACGACGTTGTTACGTACAGTAAGTAATGCTACTGCGAGAGATTAGAGACCTATTGTGTTCGACTCCGGTGTGAACCGTCCTAATAAGATGCTGCCTGACATATGCGTACTTCATTACGTTGCAAAGGATAGTGAAGTTACGGGATAAATTAACTAGATCGCTCTTATTGAACTTAAAGGCATAGTCACACATATACCATGTAATTACATCAAAGTCTGCGAATAAACGATTGAAATAGTAAAAGAGTTCAAATATCTTGGAGAATGAATTATCGGGAATACTAAGGAAAATAAAACAATGGAATGAAGAAAAAATAAGCTTGAACTAGCTTCTCAACTAACAAAGGTTCTTATTATAATAAATCACTATCATGAGGATCCAAAAGTAAACATTATAAAACAGTGATTAAACCAGAAGTACTGTACGCATCAGCAACACTCAACATGAATTGCAAGGGTCAGTTAGAGAAGCTCGAATTAAAGGAACGGAAAATATTAAGAAACATCGTAGGACCAAAATTTCAAGAAATAATATAATATACATCAAGAATGAAACTCTCTACAAGAACATTGAAAATCTCTCAGATACTATGCCATCAAGGAGGATATTTTTTTGTCCATCTTCTTGGAATGAACTCTAGCAGATTGAATAAACAAATCTTTGATTTCTTCCGTAACCGTATAACAAAGCCTAACTGGTTTAAAGAAACTGGGAATGACTTAACAGAATTAAAAATCATGGAAAATTCATTACCCACCGGACAGCGAAAGGAATAACTAAAAACAAAAATACAAGGTTCAAAAATAAATCTACATTAAAATCCAAACTCATTATCTCGGCAGAAGAAAGGGAAAAAAAGATCAGATAGAATGAAAAAATACTGGGAACTAAGAAAAGTACAACACATAGGAAAATGGTTGATTCAACATACCCCAAAGAGGATAAAACGAAAAGAAGAAGGATGAATACTTTCTTCTATATGACTTCACTGCGATAGTTTGGAAGTATTAGAGGATGTATTGCTATTACGTCAGTAACCGACAGCAGCCTTGAGGTGCGTTCACTTTAAATGGTGAATATGCTGATTATTGTCCTTAAGATATTGTTTATAACAATATAACAGTTTATTCAACTGTTTATAACAATATGGCTCTGTGCGCACTTCCTACCACTCCCTTCCACATTTCTCACTGCACATTAGCATTGTTGATTCTACACTAGCGTCCTCATTACTTCTAGGTAACAATGGGATAATACCAGGAAGGTAATGTTACACTTAAGTTACACTTAAGTGTCTGAATGTACAGATCACAGAAATTACTAGAAAATAATTTGTATTAATAGGAATGAAGATGAATCATATTCTGATGCGCACAATTGGAGGAAGGGAAAGAAAATATAAATGAAATCTAGCTCCAAATTAGCAAGGTCTATCTCTGGCAATGAATCGAATACATTTTTGTGTAATATTTTTGTTTTCTTACTCTTAGAATGCTTATACCTTGACTTTTCATGTTGAGTGATAATTTTCTAAGTACGAACCATTCTTGGAGATTCAGTTTTCTTTCTTTTCATTAAGGCAAGGCATAGAAGGCATTTATTTTTCGCAGCATTATGCACTGTTCAAAACCATCTGCCTATTATATATGTTAATAGACATAGATAAAGTAATTATAAAAATCCCAGGTATGAAACAGTTGAAAGTTGTAATGAAGTTATTTGAAAATATCCAATAACATATTTGAAATTAATTATATTTGCTAACTCATTTAATACCATAGTTACTGTCGCAAACCCATTATTTACTATAGCGCGCCGCAGAGAGATAAGGGACTGATGGTGCCGGTCGAATATAAAGAGCTTGTCTAAGCAGATAAACATAACACGGAGATAAAGGTCTGCGGAAATAAATAGATAAATGGAATAGTCTAGAGATATTACAGAACATTCAATTTCTTGTTTGTTCCAGAAATATCTAGTAAGATGCATAGTGGTATATATAAGAAGCAACCTGCCTCTGTCGGAACAGTTTTAAAGACAGTCCTAAACAGGAATTCTAACAAGAGTTGCTGTAAACAGTGGAAGTTAAGTAAACTCTTTGTTGTGGTCAACGACCTTGGTAGTTTGTAATTGACGCAAGGAGTATTTTAAATGAAGGAAAATGCTTAATGTTTCAATAGCAAGAAAACAGGTTAACGAATTGGAACTAGTACCTAACACTAGAACTCACGTAATCTTCAAACTCGATTAGAATATTTAAAAATGGCGTCCGGAGACTATCTAAGCATTCTTTGGATTCAGGAATGATCGGTATTTTACAGACTAAAAGTAGTAAAAAGATGATTTTTTGAAAATGTTCATAAAATTTCAGTCAGATATCCTTAGGAACCAAAATTAATATTTAAGTTGACCAACATACAAGGATCCGAAAATATTTTCAAGAAAATCTCCTACCCCAAACTGCATCATACGTGGAACACGTACAAAAATTATTTTCTAAAAAAACAGATATAGCTACCTATTAACTACCCACATATTGAAGATATTTTAATGCACTTGAATTGTTTTGAAGAATGTCCCAAGAAGTCTTCCTAATTCTGAATTACTTTTTCATTACTCGGAAATCCTAAAGGATAGACAAAATCGTACCACACAAATATCGCTAAAACACAATTCAAATGCGTGAAATGTTCCATTTGAGAACCAATACTTGACTAGGGAACATATGATAAAATAACTAAATGACAGAGGAGTGCCAGAGAAAACTGATGAAACCTTATTACATGAAGTATATCTTACATTAAATTTCTCTTTATATAATGTAGGTCTAGGTGGGTCATTTGCTCAACTGCTGGTTTATTGCTACCACAGTCGTGGGTTGAAACCTCGAGCAGATCGATGGTTTTTAAGTCTGCCCTCTGTCCATAGATTTGTCCTGAACTTTGGTCTTCTATTTGACCACTAGCACAAAAACGCAGTATCATGTTTTGGTATCTTATTTTAGTAAATAACTATTAAAATACATATGCAATGAATATATTGAACCAGAACCAATCCAGAACCAATATGAATTACTATAGAGATAGTGTAATTTAAATTGTCTCTCAAAAGGATGTATATATACTAGGAATTAAGCTTTACAATAAACTGCCATCTGATATTAAATCAATAGCTAGCATCTCAAAACAGCAGTTTAAATGGAAGTTAAAAGCTTTCCTCATAAATAAATGTTTATATATCTTAAGTGAATTATGACATTGCAGCTTTAATTATACTTGAAAGTGATAAATTCATTAAGCTGATTAAGGGATCATGTGTAGAATTAGTTTCTAATGTGTAAATGACTGTGTCAATTAGTTTCTAATATCTATTGACAACATTTATTTGCTTTTTCTACTTAAGACCTTTGTTGGATTCTGTATCTGTTACAGTTTTTAGTCTTCTGTAAGTTTTTATATTTATCTTTGTATCTTGAACTGACGTGTCCTATAACATATGTATTATGTTCCAAAGGATGAAATAAATACTAATACAAATACAAATGTAAAGTCACCACCACAAATTAATAACAGGCTGTTACCTCTGTGGGAGTTGAGGCCACCTAGGGCGCTTTTCGTGATGTTTCGGATGCCACTTTGCCATGCCACTGGGCTTAGGCTAGAGTAGACGCGGCAGAGACAAATATTAAAATCCTAAGAAAAATAGAAACAGCCATAAACATATTACGGACAAGTGCAGAATAACTATTATTGTAAAATGGACTGAGGAGACAAAAGAATGCAGTTATCTTATCTTTGCAATGGCACACGGATATCCAGAAATAATATTCCATACAGGAAAACACAGAGCAATTCATAACTCTTATAAGATCACGAAATAAGGAACAATTACAAGGAAACTAAATTGCTTCGGGAATAAATACAGTTATATCATGAGAAGGGATGGTACGGTACCTGTTTTTTTATACTCGATTCTCGATACAGACAAACGATATTTTCCATGATGCTCGATTCTTCGATACTCGATGCCGCATTCCCAATTCTAGTCTGAGTACTAAATAGATTGTTGATAAAACTGTGTAATGTCAATAAAATTAAATATGTGCATATATTTAATAAGACAAAATTTAAAACCATCAGTATTCTTATTTATAAACTCTGCATTATACATTTGAAAGCAAAACAGTGCACTTCTGTAAGTTTTTGTTCAAAATACTAGCATTTTTACACTTTCTGGGTAATGTCTACTTCTTTTCTGTTACATATAAGTCCTGTTGTGATAAATAGTCTTTCAGAAATAACTGTTGCAGGTCAAATACACAAATATCTAGCTGCTTTTTCTTTTCTTTCTTTTTTTTTTTTTTTTTGGAAACTTTGAATTTGTTTTCAGTAATCCAGTGCACTAGAAAGGGGGTGACAAATCGTTGTAGAGATATACAGTGATTTATTCTTGGAAACTGTTAACTAGCACTGAATCTGACACACGATTATTTTCTTGCATAGTGTTCCTGCAATTTCTGGGGCTTTGCGATACTTTACTTTTCGAAATAATACTTTTTGATTTTAAAATAAAATAAAAATTGCAGAAACCCCACCGAAACCGTACCAAGTGAATTTTCTGAATTATCGTTCGATGTCGATAGGTATCGATATATCGCAAATATCGATGATCTGACCCTAATCATGCGAAGAGAATGGATGGTAAAATGTTAAGAAGAAAGCAAACTGTTGTAGATTCTTTCTTCATTTGTTGAAATTCGGTCGATAGCGATTGTCAGTCAAATACACTCAAGTGTTAACAAAAGAAAATCAAATCTCTGTATATAAAATCAGACCTAGCCAACTAACTTTGCTCTAAGTAAGAAGTATATAAATCCATGTCATAAATATTCTAAAGCAATATTAACAGCTTGCAGCAGTTTTGCTTTGTTCAAACTTTGTATTTCCCTTTTCAAATCGCGGGAAAAGTTCAACGCAACCATTATTTAAAACTCTCAGAAAATTGTTTATGAAGAAAACAAGGGGATATTAAAACTTTAAAACATTCGTGTCAGAGGCTACAGAAAAAGAGCACAGTGAGGTCCAGTCCATTAATGGAATTAATATTCATATAACAACATGTATTTATCCAAAACCAATATTCCATTTTGCCCTTCGTCCGTACCTCAATCTGGGGAAAAAGTTTTTAAATTACGGAGGCGATGAAATATGCATGTTCATAACTTTTTAATCATTACCCAGGAACAGTGTTCAAAATTATGGTGCATGTTATTATTATTTTTTAAGGCGTTAGCAGTTCTTAGTTAACAAAATATTAATGGATGCTTCTATAGCTTCTGACCTTTGTTTTCCCTCCGGCACCTTTTCCCTCCTTTTTTCCCATTTCCTCGCCTTCCGGTTCGAGGCGCTGCTGTTTCGTGGGTTCGCTTCGGTTACCCGCCGTTGCTTTCTGGGAGCGCTGCGGTTCCCGAAGCTTCTTGCGTGTACTGCCTCGAATTGGGAAGGGAATTGGTGCTTGGTGCTCGACGCGTTTAAGTCTGGGTAATTGCTCCGAGTTTTGGCTTTTGCTAAAAATTCCTTGTGTTTAGATGATCGCTTTTGGTGAGCCGTGATAGTTTTATGGACTCTTCCCTTCAGTTCCGTGATCAGAGCTTTATTTTTTGTTTTCCTTTTTATGCTTCTACAAAGGTGTGACTGTTAGCTGCTTAGAATTTCTACATCGTTTAGTGGGGGACGGAATTTTATTCTCGGCTTACCCTTAAGTCACTTATGTATTCAATGATTTTGGGATGTTATTCATGTAACTGTTATACTTAGTTATTCAGAGCACACAAGATGCTTCGGAAACCGCAGCGCTCCCAGAGAGCAACGGCGGGAAACCGAAGCGAACCCACGAAACAGCAGCGCCACGAACCGGGAAGGCGAGGAAAAGGAAAAAAAAAAAAAAAAAAAAACGAAATAAAAAAGTCCCGGAAGGAAAACAAAAGGCACAAACTAATAAATAGTTTTACAGTTTCTGCGAGCCAGGAATTTATAACCAAGATTGTTTTAAAATCTTGTGTTACCAAAGCTTAAATCTTTTCGCTTTACATAATAGTAAAATACTTTATTTTAACAAGTCCCTTTACTCGTTTGAAGCGTTAGCACATACAACTGTCAATAGAGCATCTGCTTGTCATAGACGATTCTATGGCTTCAATTTCAGGAAATTATTCTAGCTGAAATAAAATCATTGACTGTATAAGAAAAGTCACGGAGTGTCATTTAAAAGGTTTTACCATGATTTTCACAATAATGGCATTAGAAACAATTTGTTTTTTGTAAAATATACCATTCTACGTATATATATATAGATAACAAAAATACAATATCATTTGTCTGTAGCAGGAAGCATGTGGACCTTTAAACGCACGCCCGCCCGCCTCCGTAGAATGGTGGTAGCATGTCTACCTCACGTTCAAGAGGTCCCGAGTTAGAATCTCGGTCAGGGTGAGCTACCTGGATAAAGTTTATCCGGGGTTTTCCCTTATCCTCAAAGACGAATGTCTGGAGACTCTAAGCTCTATGGACCCTGGGCTCATTTGAGCATCATTTCACCTATTTCCATTTCATCATCCGATATGACTTAACGTTGGAGGTCGTAAGTTAAAAAAAAATTAAAACGCACTGTATAGAGGCGACATTTGAAATGGAACTCAAAAAAGCAGCTGATAATAAAACATTTATAAATAATTTTTTGTTTGCTGAAAGCTTTTTATAATTTACATGAATACTTAGAATTTCTAAATTGTATGAGTTCAGGATATCAATAAGAAAAGCAAAGATTACAGCTTTAGAGAAAAATATCCAGTGCGATCTAAAACTGTTAAGCATTAACTAATTTCAAATATTTAGAATGTGACATTAGTTTTTATTTATAAATGGATGTCGATTCCAGAGTAAATAAACTCCAGACAGTGTGCGGAAATATACAGAGAACTTCAAAAACAAAGAAAAGAAACAAAACCAACTATATGAAGCCATAGACATCCTCACAATAATACCTTTATGGCTGTAAAACTTGTGTTCCAAGGAAAAACAAAGATTTCAGACGGTCGATATATTGTTTCCTAGGCAACTAAAAGGTTATATTAAACTCTATAGCATCACAAATAAAGAAATCAAGAGGAATTGAAGGTAAAACCTGTGTAAGACATTTACTATCCGTAAGAAGCTAACTAGAATGACAACCACTATGTTGTTGAATGTCCTATAAAGCATTGTGGTTGCTTCTATTGATGATTATGGTGATGGTGATGATTATGTACATATAAGACGGGGTATAGACCAATCAAAACTGAGATGAGTATGAGGATACTGCCCAGTACTGCGACATTTTCAAATGTATCGCCTCTATTTATTCTTATTTTCATCGATTCATAACTCTGATGTTCATAATGAACTGAGTCAGATACTGGACCATGCTACAATTTTGAAAATTGATTCTCAAAACTTAGATATTTATGGTGAGCTAGCGTACAAACGGTGAGTGGCTATTTTTTCTGCCTATAGACGTCCTCTACAGTTAGGACTTTTACTCTGTACATCTGTAGTGTTCATTTACTCGACTCCTGTCCTCCAACGCAGAGAACAACGGCACCCTAGTCTCCCGGCAGGCCACGAGAACGCCGATGTGAAAATACATCTCACCGAAAGATCGTGGCATATTTGCACAAGCAAAATGATCACTTACAAGGGAACTATCACTATGCTGATACTTGTATTCACTTGAGAATTTGATTGCAACATCTCCGCTCTATGCGGGGTGTATGAGTCAAAAATTGGATGCGAAGTATAGCTGGAAGTACTCCAAAATGAACATATAGCCATAACACAGCTTTGTACGCGAGGGTTTGTTTATCCCTGAAGGGTAGTGGCCTACACATGACATACGTAAGGAGCACCGTTCCCCACAGCTGCACAGAAATGACGAGGGATGTCCAGCAGCTACTTGCAGTTGGTTGCATGCGGCACTTTCCCTACTTGTTTTGGGTGCTGTAGTTGTACTCTGCAGCAGATTTTTGGTACACGTGGTTTATATGCTGCAGGCACTAAACCACCAAATTTTCAGGTGCGCAGCGGTGTGAGTATAGTGATAATTCCCTTATCATTACCACTGCTATGTCCCAGATGTGGTTTCAGAGACATAAGTACTCAACATTGACCTTCATTTCCTTGTTTGTTTCCCATTTACTGCGTTTAGGATCAAAGGCAGGAAAAGTTATTAAAGTGAGAAGGTACTTCACTTGGGGTTAAAAACCTTTTTTATTTTTAAATTTTTATTGTTATCCCTCTAGATTTCAAATAGATAGTTAAAAAGTTAATATTTTATACCTAATTTGCTAATTATATTAGTGGGTGTTCAGCTGTTTCCACGCCGCTTTTTGTAAGCTTTCAGAAAATCGATCATAACCTCCGTAATACTGAACAGATAATTCTGAACTAAGCCTTGTTTTGTAAGGGATATTTGAAACTTTTTGTTGGTACCACAGTAACTCCAATGATGCTAGTTTTTATGTTGTCTTTGGCTGTATATGTGAACAGTCATTTGTTCTATATAATATTTTGTAGTAATTATTGGTGAATGTGTGATATGGGTAGTACAGGCAATGGTTTTACCAAAAACAGAACAGTAAATGTAGAAAATATAAATAGAATGGACAATGAAACCACATGTAATATTGAGGTTAGTAGGCACAGTTCACACAATACATGTGCTAATCATGAAAGTAGTCATATACAGAAATTGATGAGCTGCGAGTTCTGAAAGCAGATAAAATGGTTGAAGAACTGGCCAAGAAGGCAAGACAAATGAAGAGGGACTTGAAAAGAACAAGTGAGAATACAGGGGGTCAAGACTATGCAGCAGAAATGTTCTGACTCATGTGAGAAGTCAGTAATCAATATATAAACTTTAAAGCTGTTTTTCTTATTTTCACCTTTTTCAGGTTCCGGTACAATTTTTTAAAAGAACTAGTCAACCGAAACACATTAATTTTTGTGTAAATTAAGTAGACTCATAAGAATGATAAGGGATTTTCTCTGAGATTCATAATAATTATTTAAAAAATAAAATTATCTGGAATTTCAGTAATTTATTTTACAAAAACTAAAGAATTGTAAAAAATTATCAGTGCAACATTTTCAAATAATAATAGGTATTATTAAAGATAAAGGTTTTTAGAACACGCTTGAAAAGTTTCAGGTACCTATAAATAATAATTGCTTAGTAATGTGCACTCAAAAACCATGGAAATATCATTGTGGATATAGCACTTTTAACAAAAAGTCGTAATTTCGTAATATCAGATCTCATGACGAGAATCCTAAACAACGTTTTTGTACTAGGGTTCTTCTAAGCCATCAAAGTGACAGTCGAAAGCTTCTTCAGTTTGATACTTAGCCTATGAAATGCTCCAGAACCCTTTACCTCAAGCCAATCCTTATTTATATTTCAACAATAGCATCAATATACTCCCTTTCTCCTGAAACTTTGATGTTCACTAACTTCACCTCTTATATAACCATTTTCGCAAATTTTGTGGCCCATAAACCATTTTATAGTTCTGTTACCTTCACTTTTTTATTGCCTGCGAGATTTTCTTATATTTCCTAACTTCAATATGGTTCGTATACTTTTCTTTCAGATTCCAGAGAGAGATTCTGTTCTACCGTGCAACTGTGGCCTTAGCTGCTCAAATGTAAGTAATGTACTTCCACGAACTGCAATGTAGTTACATGCTTCACTGATTTAAAGACCCAGTCAAGCAATAAAATAAGAATTCCTATCCGTGAAGTGTCTAAGGATGCGAACAAATGCAGATACTAGCTATCCTGCATAGTTCCTAGAAACAAATCATAGACATATTACATATTTATTGTATTTTTGAATACAAACCTTTACTCATCCTCATAGTTTTGATGTTCTTCTCAAAATAGCCTCCCCTGAGTGCGATGCACTTGTGCTAGCGTTTCTGTCAGTCTTCAAAGACATGCTGGAAACAATTTTTGAGAGATCCTTGAAAATCGCCTCCGCAGCCTTCACCACTGCTTCTGATGATGGATAATGCCTCCCACGAAGACGTTTCCTTAAGTTAGGGAACAGAAAAAAGTCACATGGGACTAAATCTGGACTATAGGGAGGTGAGGGATGCACTTCACGTTGACTTTCGCAACATATTCAGCAACAACATTGGCAATATGCGGCCGCGCATTATCGTGGTGCAGCATCTAGCCTGCTTCATGGAAATGTGGTCTTTTGCGCTTGATATGCACTTGCAATGTTTTCCGCAAATCCTTGTAGTATTATCCAGTTACTGATGTGTGTGCATGTACAACATACTGATAAACCATTCCATGCATATCAAAGAATGAGTTGACCATAACTTTCCCAGCAGAAGCAACCATTTTTGCTTTCTTGGGGGTTGGTGATGAAGGAGATTTCCACGCTCAGCTTTGCTGTTTGCTCTCAGGATCAAAATGTTGTAGCCAAGTTTCATCAGCAGTGATTACGTTTGAAAGAAACTCCGGATCTTCTTCTAACATCAACTTTAACTGCATGTTACCTCCATTGCAGCGGTAGACGATACTGAACACGTCTGAACTTGCCTGGTTCTCACAGGCGGGAACCAGGAGTACCAACAATGAAACCACTACGACGTGTTTGTTTCACATTAAGCTAACAGAATATAATAAGATTGAATTTTAGTGCGAAAAATTATGACGTAAAAAATTATGATGGTTCTTTATTGGACAGCCCTCGTACGAGTGGTTGGCTCAGGCAGTAGTGTCTGTGGTACGCACTGGAGAGGTACCGGGTTTAAAACTTGAGTGCCAATTGATTTTTGTAGATCTTTTGGTTGTTATTTTATGTGGCCAATGTAAGTAACAGAGCAGAAATTTAATATATGGTGCGAAGTTTTATTTCACTTCTAAATTAATGGTAAAAAATGAAAACAGATGGCAGTAACGCATATCGTGTTCATATTGATAAATAAGGTAGACTGAAAATATCGTAATGCATGATGCGTGTTTGTCTTCATTAATTTGGCTAATATAATAGTATAACTTTAATATTATTTCTGCTCAAAATCTATGTGACGTCATAAGGAAACTACAGTTAGTTTAAATGTATGTTGCATTCCCTGATTGACATATTCAGGGGAAGTGAGCTCGTAAACCCATGCTGGGAGTGCATTCATGGATTAGTGTCCTATAAACTTTTGTACGTCATCGAAGTAGTTCAGCATGCCATTTACGTCAGTCCTGGACCTTGAAACTAGGCTTATACTTGACCTTCATCTAAGCGTCAAAGAATGACGCTGCTGGAAAATTCTGGTTTATGTTTGTCTTTTTAGGTTATGTAGATCACTTTCTAGAGGAAGTTCTCACTTCAAACAATCGACATAAAGCTGCTTTATGGTCAGAAATAGCTAACTACATTCCTATAAGAATTAATATCGATTTTCCCATTAAGATAAGTCCTTGAGTACTCTCCCTGGTTGATATGATTAAAAATTATTCTATATTATTTAAATACGGGAGGAGTAAATGCTTTTAACCTTGCTGTTATAGTTTTGTGGAGTGATCATTTATAGAAAAGGTGTAAGATATGAACATGTTCATATTTAATGGCAACATTTATTTTCACTTTTTTGTCCTTGGGTCTTGGAACGTACAGAGAGGTGCTTTTTTGAACTGTAATTTAAATTTATTATTACTTATTATAGTACATGAAATTTAAACCAAGAAAAAGCATTCATAAAAAATTAGTAGTGCTGTGTAGTAACACATGACGAATTCACTTCAAAAGGTACTCAAAATTGCTTCCATTTACTGCCAAGCAGTGCCAAAGTTTGTCTTTGAAAATATTTCCAGCAACACTTTTCGTCTGATCTGCTACATTTCTTGCCCAATTGTTCCTTTAACTCTTCCAGATCTCTTGGTCGTTCCTTGTAAACCCTCCACTTCAAATATTCCCAGAAGAAAAAGTCTAAGAGGTTCAGGTCAGGAGATCTTGGCGACCACTCAATACTTCTCCTTCTGCAAATCCATTTTCCTGGAAATTCATGATCTAGGTAACGCACACCTGCCTTCCATAATGTGCAGGGACACAATCTTGATGGAATAAGATATCATTTTGAATTCCTCCTCCTTCTCTAGGGAATAAAGTAGCACAAGTAGGAATTATTTAATTCTGTATAGTGCGATCCCTATAAACCTGAACCATTTAATGGTCCATTACTTTTGAACCAATGCCAGGACACACGTGCAACTTTGGGAGAATATAATACACAATTGGGAGATTACATTACACTATTTACATCTCAGAGAAAATGTTGGAAGTGTCCTCCACCAGTATCTATACATGTTTGTACTCGTCTCACCATATTCTCTGAAGTTTTACGGAGGTGATATCCAATTGAGAGAAGGTTATTTCCAGCAAGATGGGGCAACGTACCATACATCTGACACCATGGAACTTGTAAGCAGTTTCTTTTATAATCGAATAATCTCAAAAGTTCTATGGCCTCCCAAATCCCCTGATTTAACCTCACCGGATTGTTTTTCTTGTGGGGGTATCTAAAATAGAGTGTACAAGAATAGGCCACGGACAAATGATGTTCTCAAGGAGTTCATTCGAACCGAAATAAGTAACATTGGCGAGGATACTCTCAGTAAAACTTCAGAGAATATGGTTAGATGAGTGTAAATATGTATAGATGCTGGTGGAGGACACTTCCAACATTTTCTCTGAGATTTTCTCTCAATTGTGTATTATATTCTCCCAAAGTTGCACGTGTGTCCTACTATTGGTTCAGTTTTATATACATTGCACTGTAGAAGGCGTAAGTACACTTCAGAATTTAAGCTGCCATCAATGTAAACTAAGACATATCCAAACATCACTAGTATTTCAGCATGTTGTCTTCCTGTAAGTTGCGCTATGCAGAATTACCTTCAGGAAGATTTTGTAATAAAGTGAACATTGTTGCCCTTATTAGCCTAGCTTTTGTCTGTATCTGTTCATTCCAAAACCACACATTGAAGTAGCCTACTGTATGTGTTTAATTCAAAACCTAAGCAATTTGAAATAATTATGCGTTTTCCTTCGCTCAGTACACATTTAGTTACGTCCTAATAAATTTAAATTGTGTTTGAAAGGGTATTTGTTTGTACGTTCTGAGACTTGAAGACTGGAGGAGTACAAAGAAGGGCAATGTTGCCATTTAACAGAAACAAAAACTCACAATCTTTATTTGTATACATAGTAATGTGAATGTGAAGGCCTGTTGATATCTTACAGCTGTTCTTAAAAAAAAAAAGAGTCACCTCATAGGGTTGCAACAGTGGGGTTACAGGCATTCCTCCATGTGTTATTTTCATAACTGAAAATTAATATTTTAGGAATATTTTTAGGCAGACACATCACAGACACTCGCCACTAATAGCTCCGGGCTCGAATGCCGGTGCCAGTGCTGGAGTTATCTAGAGATAGCGTTCAATGTCCTGTGAACCAAACAGGGTCCCTGTGTAGTACTCATTTCACTTTCCGGCGCTACTAAAGGCCTTTAAACCTATAGGCACACCTGAAAGACCTGAAGAAAACGGAGTGGAAGGGAAATGACAATGAAATCACAGTAAATAAAAACCACCCGAGTGTTCACCTTGAACTGGGGAAAGAAATCCAAAATCAAGATCGGAAGTTTACCGTAATCGAACCCAAAGCTTCCCAAATGCAATCACGTTACCGCGAGTTATCTCGTTAAGTGTATAATTCACATTTTTGTACGCTGTATAAGAAAAGGCTTTCTATTTCAGTGCTTCCTAGTTTATCTGATTTAAACAGCTCCGTACTTGTTTTTGTTTTTGTTTTCTTTATTATCTCTGGTGAGGGGCATTAAAAGAGAATCCACCAGTATTACATGAGATTAAAAGTAAAAGCATAGTTATTTATTTTTTAAGTTCACTTCAGATGTGTAGTCAGTTTTATCAACTTTCTCTTTAAATGATACTTCGTTCTCCTTATTTAATCTCTTTTTTCTCTGGGAGGCGGCATTAGAACAGAGAGTTTGCAAAACTAACCCACACACCTTGGATAAGATAAAAATAACATTCTTCAGGACATTTTTTATTTTATTGTTATTATTTATTATCTGAAGTGGTTCCTAAAGCGGTAGCTTATGCCAGGTAACAGTACAAAAATATATAAAATTATGGCAAACAGCCCTTAACAATACTTATATTACATTTTATCGTAGGAATTAATTACCGTGCAAAAATAACATATATAAAACAAAGATACATTCACTATAACTCAAGGCATAATAGTAGCAAAGAACATTACAAAAAACTACATATTCTATGAGACATTAAATGCATATTAATTTTTAACCATTTCAGCTAATCAAACCAGCTATAAATGAGTGACACTTTATCTACTATAAAAATATGCCTTCAGTAAATTTTCAGCAACTTTCCTTTTAAAACCTTCTATGTTCCTGCAGCGTTTAAGTTCCAGTGGCAGTGCGTTATATCAGTTAATAACGTGTGAGGTTAAGTTGTTCAGGCCATTAATAGAAGTGTTCGCTGTTCGTTTTGTTAAGTTTCCTTTATTTATTGTATTAAATATATGTGAGGAGCTTTCAAATGTTAGATTAGACTTTAGAAGATTATTTTGTTATTTTTTGGAGATATATTATCAAGGACAACTCTATACTTACTTGTAATGGTAAAATTATTAGTTACCTGGAAGTGGTTTTGTGTTTGTTCTAAAGAGAGACTGTAGATTATTTTCAAGGCAGGATTTTGAAGTACTTTGAGGTCATGAATTAAATATTTAACAGAATTACCCTTTAAGATGTTTAATAGTCCAAATGGGATATAATTAAAGCATGGTAGATACTTCGAAAATGATTTACACTGAATCCTTTGAATTTCAACCTGTTAATTACAGCTAACACAAGAAGAATCTTACTTTTTGCATGCATAATGTGGTCCTTCCATGTAAGGGTACTGTCTAGAATCAATCCAAGATATGTGATTTTTGTTACTCTTTCAATCACTGCGTTATCAACATGTACCTTGTTACCTAATACGGGTACATATGATCTTTTATGGAACAACATATGTTATGTTTTAGAGACATTTAATGTTAACTTAATACACTTAAACCAGTTATTCAATGCATTCAGGTCTTGCTATATATCATATAACAGCTGCAGCTCAGAGTTACCTGTATATAGCAAACATACATCATCAGTGATCATAGTTAATTTACCTTTCATTCTTAAACGTCCTATGTGATTTATAAAATTGAGGAATAATATAGGACCTAACACAGAACCTTGTGGAGCATCCTGATTAATTGTTGATAGGGAACTGGAAATGTTGTATACCTTTACAAATTGTTTCCTATTACTTAGATAGTTCTGAAACCAGTTGAGAGGAAGTCCTTTTACACCGGCATACTCAAGTTTCTTTAGTAGTATTGTCGCCAGGCCATGTTGATTGGAGGCGGCGCGGACAACGAGATCAAAGAGACGGCAGCGCAGTGCGGAGATAAAAGCTCGCCGAAATGGTGGGCGGGAAGAGACGATTTCTCAGGAGGTCGCCTTTGTTGTAGCCGCGTCTTCATGCGGTCGCTCACCTTCTGGATGTTTTGACGAGCAT